>CM026279.1:15629359-16064921 GCA_014851415.1 Cnaphalocrocis medinalis
TGATAAATGATGACACGTACCTACACACTATAATTTTTTGATATAAGCAATGTCGATAAGATGGCGTAAGAAAATTTTTTCCGATGCATTCTTGGTCTTTTAGCAGGGCGGCATCCTCACAGGGCCTAATGTAAATAATGTACTTACTTCTCGTGGTAGATGACTGGAGCAGGCTGGCTGTTTGCCCGCCGGGGAAGGTAGCGTTGCGTTTGTGACGACCCTGTAGACAAACAAAGAAAAAGTTAAGTATGTGAATCTAAACTGATTGAAAGTGCCTCATTAAGGTCACCTGTATGTTGATTTTCGAAATCGACGAGCGACCGAGGGTCTCCCCGTTGCAAATACTACAACGAATGGGTTATCCCCCCATTATGACAAGGCTGGGTCCCGTTTTGACGCTCTCATTTTAGGGACATGATCCGTCACAGGTCAGATAATATAGTCTGGCGACACAATATCTGTGTATTACACTGGTCAACACTGATTTTGCCACACGAACTTTGATAGCTAATTTTGTTTTATCAATCTACCCTCATCATTAAATCACAGTTTTCATCTGTCAGTTAGCCTCATATTTGTTGTGATACGGTAATAGTCATAACTAGTACTACGGCGGTAAATTAACAGAAACGCTCACAGGTAAATCGTCATAAAAGTATTTGTAGTTGAATTTGAATATTTTTGTGATTTACTAATCCTGTGAACATGTCGAGGAAGTGTAATAATAACCCTAACTCTTTTTGTTATGTCTGCGGAGAACTTACATTAAAAAAACAACGACGAAATTTTACGAATATTGTGCTGGAGTGTTATCACCAATGTTTTGGTTTTTCTGTCGCCTATCAAGACAAATTCTGGTCCCCTCATGTCTGTTGCATAACGTGTGTGTAAAATTTTACCGACTGGAAGAAAGGTGCATGAGCTTTGCCGTTTGCTGTACCCAAGATATGGCAGATCACGTTTCGGATTGCTATTTTTGTCTCACTGACATAAAAGGTATAAATTTCAAGAAAAAAAACACACTTATCCACCCTAACATATCTTCTGCAATAAGACCAGTCTCTCATTGTAAAAATTGCATATCAAATTAGGATTAATAAACAATTTTGTGAAGGGAATGGATCGCAGTGGGAGTGGATTTTTGTACCTAAAAGAAAAATTCCCTAAAATAAGTGATGCAAAAATAAAAGAGGGTATTTTTGTTGGCCCTCAAATTAGGGAGTTAATAAAAGATTTTAACATTTGAAGTAAAATTAAGCGGTTTAGAAAAATGTGCATGGAACGCATTTAAAAATGTTGATGCAAATTTTTTGGGCAACCACAAGAGTGTCAGCTGCAGAGAGTGAGTTAGCGAGCACTTATTGTCATATCAAGCATTGGGTTGCAGCATGTCACTCAAGATCCATTTTTTAGACTCGCACCTGGATTTTTTTCCTGACAATTTAGGGGCTGTCAGTGACGAGCACGGCGAGAGGTTCCACCAGGACATTTCTAGTATGGAAAAGCGGTACCAGGGCAAATGGAGCTCAAATATGTTAGCGGATTACTGCTGGACAATTAAAAGGGACCAACCAGAAGCTAAACATTCAAGAAAATCTTAAATTATTAAGTAATTTACAAAAAAATAAACGTTTGATCTACGAGATCTGTATTTTTTCTTAATATTTTAAAGTACTCAATAGAATAAATACCTTGCCTAGCAAATTTTTTTTAACTGTTTATTTTTTCTTATAATAACCAATTAAAGTAAAAAATATCGGCACGAAAAAGTTTGAATTTTGTTGGCACGAAAAAGTTTGAATTTTGTTGACCAGTGTTATTATTACTATTACTAGTTGTGTTTAAACTTTAATTGTGGGAGAGCCATGCTTCGGCATGAATGGGCCGGCTCGACCGGAGTGATACCACTGCCTCACAGGAAACCGGTGAAGCAGCTCCTGTGCTGTATTTCGCCGAGTGAGTGAGGGTGCCGGAGGCCCATCGGGGGGGAAGGGGATAAAAGGTTAGCAGCGCAGTTGTTGCATGTGTTCATGGGCGGCGGCAATTGCTTACGGCTGCTCGTCTGCTACCTATCACATAAAAAAAACTGTTTTTTTGGAGCCAAGGGTATGCTTAGACCATGATTCAGGAATCAGTCCAGTCAGAGTCTCGGAATGACAATGACGCGACTACTGTCAGATCTCCGCGAGGGCCAGTATGGCAGTGCCAACGGATGTGATGCCGTGTCATCGCGTCCGTTGTAACTGCAACGTGGGCTCTCCTATTGCTTACCTTCAGGCTAAACGAGCCTGTACTGTGTCAAAAAAATCTTATTCAAGTATTGAAAGAAACCTTGGTTACTCAACAGGTCACAAGTCACGGCCGATTGAATAAATATGGTTTATTTGTGTATGTACGTATCGCCAAAGAAGGTAGTGAAATTCAATTAATCCTGAGATTAAGTGTAAATAAACTTTTACTTGATAACTTTTTATAGTCAAGTTATCTAAGAGAGTTGGCAATAGATTTGGTCGTTAAGTGGAGGAAAAGTGTCTTTCAACGGAACTAGAAAGTCCAGGCTGAATCTAGCGTTTTATCAACAAAATAATTACACACAGAAGGTTGTTGAATTTTGAAGAATTCGTTGACCCACGCGGTAGATTTGTCACCCACGAGTAAAAGTCTGCTCGACTATTACTATTATTCACAGAATAGCAGACCCCGGGCGGCGAAGCTACGGTTTTGGTTGCCGGGATATCGTGTGTACTATGAAAAAGAAGACATAGTTCACAGATTCTTTTTATCGCGCATCGACAAAGCTATGTTTCTAAACATCGATATGAACATTCCTTCGACTGCAATGGAAAGTCTAGGCCAATGTTTCTCAAACTTTTTCATGATATTTTTGTTAAAATTAGACTTTAAACATACTTACAAATGTTTATTAGTAGTATCCTTTTGTTCTCTTTTTTATTTAATGAGTAAATAAGTCAATTTAATCTTTACTGAAGTGGTTGTATCGACCTCTGGCGACTCCCCTACATAAGCTTATAACTCGCAGTTTATAATAAATAATATAAATACATTCTTACTACATCTCATTGACCCGACTCCGCACTAAGTAGCTTAAGCACTTGTGTTACAGATATCAGACAACTAAGGAAACACGAATGTAAAGTTAGGTAAATACATTTATTACACCTAGACACTGAACAAACGTGTTCATCACACCAATTTTTGTCCAGGTTGGGGATCGAAACCACGACTTTTGGCTTATGAGGCAGGGTCACTACCAAAAGGGCCACCCGGCCAGTCAAATGTCATTTCATTTACTGATATTGAAAGTGGATCCAGAATTCGAAATGCTTTCTATTCCACCAAAGTTCCAGACCATGATTTTTTTTAATTTTTTTTTTATGTGATAGGTAGCAGACGAGCAGGCGGATCACCTGATGGTAAGCAATTGCCGCCGCTCATAGACACTTGCAACATCAGTGGAGTAACAAGTGCGCTACCAACCTTTTATCCCCTTCCCCCCCGGGTGGGCCTCCGGTACCCTCACTCACTCGGCGAAACACAGCACAGGGGCTGCTTCACGCCGGTTTTCTGTGAGGCAGTGGTATCACTCCGGTCGAGCCGGCCCATTCATGCCGAAGCGTGGCTCTCCCACAGTTAATGATCGGCTCGACCAAATGCGCCATCCGGCCATTCGAGGCAAGTCGTTTGAGGTACGCTGGTAGCCCATCCTACCCGGTCCAATTACCGTTTTTTCCCATCCAAATACATCTTCATTGCCTGCCAATACCTTGCCAAGTACTATCACCCCGACGAGTTACTCGCGAGAAAACCCGGCTAGAAAATTGTCAGCAGTTTAATTGTTCGAAAGTAGATAACTTGGCGTGTAAGCCCATTACCAATAACCTTAATGGACTAATTGTCGTTCGCGGAAGAGTGCGCGCGCGCACCGGATCTTGCGGGACATGTGTTTTGACGGTTTCACGACTGGATTGCCTTTTTTTTAGAAAATAAATGTTCAATGTCAATGTGAGACGACAAGGATGTTTTGGCCGAGAAAGTAAACGTCGCGTGGTCAATACACAATATTGACCGCGCGGCGTTTAGGTACTTTATTTATTTATTTATTTAAAACTTTATTGCACAAAACTTCGTACAATAGGCGAACTTAATGCCAAGAGGCATTCTCTACCAGTCAACCTTTGGGTCAAGCAGAAAGTACAAAGGTGCGGCGAAAAGGAGGACTTTTACTTTGTGGAACAGTTTGATATCAACAGTTTTTTTTTATGTGATAGGTGCAGAAAAAGCGATGGAGTGACGATCTTAACACCTTTGCAATCGATTGGCCACAGATGACGATGGATAGAGATCGATGGAGGGACTCGGGGGAGGCATTTGCTCAGCAGTGGGACAATATAGGCTATCATAAAAAAAAGGTGCAGACCAGCAGACGGGTCGCCTGATAGTGGGTAAGCTATTGCCGCCGCCCACAGACACCCGCAACACCAATGAAGTCATAAGTGCTTTGCCAAACTTTAACCCTTTTTCCCCCGATTGGGGCTCCGGTACCCTCACATACTCAGCGAAATACAGCGCAGGCGCTGCTTTACGATGGTCTTCCGTGAGGCCGTGGTATCACTCCGGACGATCAGATCCAGCACCTATTCATGACAAAGAGAGGCTCTTCCACGATATATCTCCTGACGGTAATGACTTCAAGAGGAACGTCATTTTTTTTTATTAACCTACTCTTTACTAAACGGCCGACAACGCATCAGCGACTGCTCCGATCTCACAGACGTCCAATTTTCTTTCTTTTTTTTTTTGTGTGATAGGTAGCAGACGAGCAGGCGGATCACCTGATGGTAAGCAATGCCGCCGCTCATGGACACCTGCAACACCAGTAGAGTTACAAGTGCGCTGCCAACCTTTTATCCCCTTCCCCCCCGGGTGGGCCTCCGGTATGTACCCTCACTCACTCGGCGAAACACAGCACAGGGGCTGCTTCACGCCGGTTTTCTGTGAGGCAGTGGTATCATCACTCCGGTCGAGCCGGCCCATTCATGCCGAAGCGTGGCTCTCCCACAGTTCAATGGTCACCATCAGGTGCCCCGCTTGCTGGTTTCTCGCTTGCAACAGAAATACCTTCCAACAAAAACTTAACGAACCCTATTGTCTAGATCAAACGGTAGTCCGGTGTATCCACGTGGTCCATAAGCGCCGAGAGTATAAAATTAATTGCTCCAAACATAAAACAATAATGAAATTGGTGCGCCGGCGCCGCGGTCCCGTTAGCGTATTAAGATCGGCTCGATTGCTCGGTAGTGTTGCCGTAAAATCGATTGTGCATCGATTGTGAAAATGGCCTAAATAATCTAACAATCGATACTATCGATAACATCGATATAATCTATACTATCAATTCCTATTTTTATACAATATAATTGATTATAATCGATAATAATGCGAAGTCAGTACAATATAATTGATATTATCGATAGTGTCGATTTGTATTTTGACTATTTATGGTATCGATAATATCGATCTCATTGATTTAATTGACCTATCGGCTATGGTAGTATCGCTATGAAGGTACAGTTCAGGTCAGGCACCAAGTAAATACGGTTTCAATAATGTTGTGTCCTATATCTTTGACATGTAGGATAGGACGCCTATCCTACAGTACCTGTCTAAGAAGACATGTGAATGACGATTATATCTAAAAATAATCGACACAATCGATAGTATTGGCTTGATTTCAGTATCTATTTAATCGATAGTATTGTCTAGATTAATTGTAATCTATTGTTAGTAATTTCAATTGACCTAAAATTAATATCGATATTATCGATACTATCGATTTTTAGATTATTTAGGGTGGATACAATCGATTAATCAATAATCGATTATCCGGCAACACTATTGCTCGGGACGTAGGGGGTCGCTGAACTGATATATTGCTCAGATTTTATTGATACAAGATTGTTAATAATGCCAATAGACGGTGTTGGTGAAGCCAACTTCATGTAAGTATTTTACGAAGTATTTTTTCAGAAGTTTTACAAAGCAAACAAGCAAGCGGTACGTCAATATTCCGGTAGATGGCACTATGCATTTTTACAACGCGCAAGCGTGTGACCGGAAGCCTAGGTACGGCAGTACATAGCTGGACAGCACCATATTCAGACGGAATTGGTATATCATTCTACCGTCTCCCTGCATGGACCTCGAGGGTATTTTTCTACAGAAGTTACAATTATACTTTTGATACTGACGTAAATTTTAAGAGTAATTCAATGCTTAATTACCTATAAACACTTGGGCGGTGTAATCGATACCCAGCTTCATCTATTAGTAGTTAGAAAACCACTTGTTAGCAAAAACACCTAGTTTACACCCAGACACTGAATAAACACAAGTGTTCATCACGCGAATATTTGTCCAGGGTGCTCACGACCTTGAAGAATGCGGCCATGTCCCCAGAAGTGGTTTATTTCCGGGCCATGGTGGTTCATAAACGTGACAGGTCAAATTAAGGTGCACTGACAAACCCATAATAGGCCATAACCTATTCACATTAACATTTATAAGCTACAGTTGGATTTAAAAGGATTTACAATTGTCACGACATTTTCATTTTGTGTTTGAGCCTCAATTTGTATTCATAAGTCGAGGCTTAACATAACCGCCATCTTTATTGGTCGTTTGTTCTGTGTCTGTTTGTGTGTCACTCAGGTAGAGATGTGAAATACAATCGATTATTGGAAATAAAAAATATACTTTTCATGTTGAAAAATCGAAAATGATATCGTCTTTTACATTTACATATTTATAAATCGGCTTTTTAAAACTGGGCTACAATTTTGTAACTGGCTATTGTATTAAATATTTACCCCCTAATTAATAATTATAAATCAATGCGGTCACTTTTGTTTGTCAGTTTTATAAAAATGACTGCAATATTTTTAAACCATGAAAACCTTTAGTCCTCGTTTTGAAATAAGGGGGTTAATGATATAAACATACAAATGGACCATAACTTAGACGCTTTTAACGGTTGAGAGCTGCTTAAACATGTTGTCTCTGTCATACAGTTTACTCAAAATGCTTACAGTTGAAGTATTCAGGAATGAGTCAGTTTGATGCCGGGTGTAAAATTTAATTTTGTATGTCAAAATTTAGTAAATATTTCATCGATTTTAATGCTAACTAAAAATCGATTCCATATAATCGATATTCCATGTAAATTTTACGTCTCTTTAATCAGATATTAAAGATGTAAATACCAATATTTTGGCGTCGAATACGTTGACCCCGATGACTTCTCATAATCGAGAGATAATCGCGGTTTCGGTATACAGAGAATTGATTTAGATGCATATTTATGTATTATCTGTTGTGTCTAATCGCTATTTCATATTTATCATGTTTGCTGAATGTACAATGTTCGTATACCCACCCACTAACGAAGAAAACATCTCAAGAAAAGCATATTTTACGTTTAGTATATTTTACCCTATCATCTCAATCTTAGTGTTGTACAAATATGTCTTATTTCAGAAAAAACAGGACGCAGTTGGCGTACTTCGTAGTAAAAAATATACGGACTACATATTTGAAGTTATTAAAATTATATTATATTTTACAAACATACTAAAATGTCCGTGTACACAGTTAATTTGTCCCGTCTTGTAATAATTAGTAGTAGTAGAAATACTGTCCCACTGCAGGGACGAAAGCCACCATATCGCGCAAGTGTTCCGACTTTTCGGATTACATAAGCCTTCTGGTTTTCTATAGAAGTTATCTCTTGATAAATAGTATAGTAGATAGATAGATCGATATACATACATAGATAGAAAAAAATAACTAACAATCATAATATCGTTCATATCTGTATAGTGATAGGTACCTCGGCAGGTCACCGACCTTGCCAGCCGTCACGAACGTTTTGATGCAAAATGTTTTTGTCGGACCATACACTACATATGTATACACATACTTATGTATTATACTTGTGATGATGCACGATTACAGCTTTTGAAATGTCGTGTAGCTAATGGAGGCGAGATTGGTCTCAAATTGCTAAAGCACTTACTGTTCCTACGCTACCAAAATGAATTGTATTCCAATGCAATAAAGAATTCAAAAAATGATCATAACGAAAGAGGTACTCTTAGGTGTATTATAATAATTAGCTTGACTGAAATAAGACAGTATTTTAAACCTAACTGATGGAGTTTTAAAACGAATTTAGTGTTATAAGAAAAATATTTAAATAAAAAAGAGTAAGAGAAGAAATGATTGGCAGAATTAGCAACGCTTTAATAGTGTTAATTATGGAAGCATTTCCTTTCCCCGTTTTATGAAAGTAAATCAGAAGAACGAAAAAAAAAACACTCCACAAAAAACGACAGTCACTCTACCGAGAAAAGTAAGCCAAAGTATAGGAAAAGTGCATTCTAGCGCATGTTAGAATTTACTGCGCGCACGCAACGCTGTCGGCTCGCCGCATTCGAAATAAGTGGGAAAATGGAAAAACTAGAACACGCTCGTAAACATCACTTTGCTATGTGCCAATAAGGTTGGCCACTCCCGACCTAAGTGGATTTGTTCAATAAGTGATGCATCTAGTCTAGTACACTGCACGTAAACTTTGCAGCGACTTCATACTGAAAGACAATGATACATGAGCTCTGGAGTGGAGACCACGTGTCGGTAAACGTAATGTAGGGCGCCCTCAAGCCAGATAGAGTGACGATCTGCGCAGGATGGCTTACCAGCCATCCTGTGGGCAAGAGCTGGATGCAGGTAGCGAAAAATCGATCTGAGTGGCGAACATTAGAAGAGACCTATGTCCAGCAGTGGACTACACTACAACAGGCTGATGATGACTATGTAAAAATAATTACCTAAGCACATGTGATTATTGTTTAAAATATAAATAATTATGACATAACGCCGAATCAAAATCATTTATTGATCCAAATCACAGTAAGGAATTAGAAAAATATCCAAATCACCATAAGAATAAAATTTAAAATGCAGCTTTAACAACTAATAGAATAATCCATCGCGCAATATACTCACTTTTAAACAAATACAATTAAATACCAAAACTTTTTCGAGTTGTATTCGTTATTTGATTAAAACAGATTTCAACCAAATCAGAGCCTTATATGAAATAAAACATAAAAAATCAGTTTTTTCGAGTTGCAACAACATAAGCGCGTGCGCAGCCTCCGAACTAGATTTTACAAACCGGTACGCAATCAGCCTAGGTTTTTTCCCCCTCGCGGAAAGGGCATCATATTCCCGGTCTGTGATGACGACCAAACATGGTGATGAGGAAGTGACGACTCTTGTAGCCAATTAATGTCACACTCCGATACATTCCAGAGAGGCACCTTCGATTTTGCTAGACGAGTCGCAAAAGGATTGAAATAAGTTTGTAACGGAAACTCAAAATAAGTAAATAGTACCCATCCCGTCTTAACGTCGTAAGGCCCAGACAGCAGACACAATAGAAAATCAAATGTTTTTGCCTTCTAAAAGGCTTTTGGGTTTTACGAGGATAAGCTATTTTAATGTTAGTGACCATGAAAATTTTATAAATATATAATAGTGTTGACATAGATTTAAAAGTCGACATTCATTCAATCATGTTAACTATCGAATCTGATTAGCAGCAGCCTACTAATAGCTACACATTAAACTATTATTAGATAACATTTCTTAGCCATAAAAATACAAAAGGAAATAACAAAATAATTAACATTACACTTTGTGGCCAACAAGGCACAACCTTAGCATTTGCTGCATATCATCTGTATATTTCTTCAAAAGACTGTTAGGGTCGTATCTGAATTCCTTTGGATAAACATAGAACGACAGATTATACTAGTGTATGTAGTAGTAGAAGGTTTCTTACTATTATTTCTTATACTGTGCCAACGTAAGAAGCTCGTCCGATGCGAATCGGCATCTAATTGATATTAGTTCTCAGAGAAACCGCGAGAGGCGACACGGCGACACTATATGTCGCATTTATAATTGCGACGATAATTGTGTTTCTGCGATTGTTGGGAGATGTCGAGTTGTTGGTAGCTGGGCTAGGTGCACAAACATTAGGGTTGCCAGATAGAGTTGGCTTCTCCCCGGAGGACCGGAGGAGAGCCCGACATAGCCCGCCTGCCCCCCGGCAGGAGGGTATTCGTAAAGGCATTCCCAGCGTCCAAAAAAAGGTGGAGTTGGCTGTTTTCTCCCAACTTTGTGTGCTTTCCCTTCCCGACAAAGCAGGAAAACTAGTCGACTTTTCCACGAAACACGGAAGACGCTAATCTCCGAAAATTGGCAAATACACCTGACAGTAGCAAAAATCGATCTGGCAACCCTAAGAAACATGCCTGTATTTGGCTTAAGTTGGTAGATAAGCACTATGTTATTTGTATTTATGGCGTTTGGAATTATAAAAGCGAAGTAGGAAAAAGGAATTCGTACGATAAGATGTTGTTTAAGAAAAGCTAGTTTTTATTGAAGGGACCAGCAATACTTCAATATATTTATAACACCAGAGGCAGTCCGACGATAGATACACTTTACAATATAAGACTGACAACTTAAGAACTAAAGATAATACTAATACATAGTATTAAACATTAATTAAATAAATGATGTCATGTTGAAGTAAAATTAATTCGAGTATAGCTCGGGATTGTGATCACCAATCCGTGATTAATGCTTAATCCCATCATAGTAGCGATGGCTTGATTTCTATGATGGATGCCTTTGCCACAAAATAATTACACACAGAAGGAAGACTCAGCCTGATTTTGAATTAAGAAGTTAGCTATTTTTTTTTTTGTTTTTAGCTCTTAGTGGGCAGTCTACTTTCTGTGTGTAATTATTTTGTGCCTTTGCCCTGCAATGGGACAGTATATAGCTGGTACTTAAGTAAAATAAAATGAACGACTACACACACATAATATAATATATGTATATGAAAACGATGAGCAGACATATGTACCAAATAAATCTCACATCACTAAATGAAAGTCCATATTAGACAGAGAGCTCCATTTTAGATTACATCACTTAACTTGTACCCATAAACATACATGCACTATCGATTCCGCAATCAGCCTGCGTCTGATTCACACTACCAAAAATGTAGTGTAGTGATGCCGCATTTAGTGATCCTGAACGTCGCTGCGCGGCGCGTGAGTCAGTTGCGCGGGCGCATGTAACACGATCCTGCTCCAATTAGCCGGCTTTTAGAGATGAGACGGTGTTAAACATCGATTAATTCATGATTGAATCGATCAAAAGAACCTTATATTCGATTTCTAGTCTCATCTATTGATACCTAAGGATCTGAAACGAAGGTGAGGGCGGGTATACTAGTGATATTCATAGCTCTAGACTCAACTGATTATGTGTATCAATAAGTTACTGATTGTTATCTGTTTTGTTTCCCGAATAAATAAATAGATATCGTAATATAACAACCAGATATTGAAAAAGACAAAACAGACTTTTTACGTATAAAATCCTATACGACAAGGATTATAGATAAACTGAAAAAGCGAAACACTTGCGCGACGTAATCGACGCCCACAGCCGTCTAATAAGTACCGTCTGAAACTAATGTCGCAAAATGATGATTGAATTTTTTTTTCGTTTAATATCGACTTTTCGCCTCTCTAGTCGCATTGCTGCGTTTGGCCAGCAATTGGGCCGAACGTGTAGGTACATTAATCCACTAATGCGTTTTTGCAAGGGTCTTTAGCGAACCAACAGCGTTATATGAGAGATCCGTTGCGGTAACGTGACGTCTTGATGGACGTACTCCGAGTTGTGTCGAAGTTACTTGTGTACCATTCTATTCTGAAATCTGATAGTATGTAATCTAAAATTTGACGGCCTCGATGGCGCAGTGGCTAAGGTGTTCGCCCGAAGCGCGAAAAGGTCCCGGGTTCGATTCCCGGTCAAGTCAATTTAGGAAACTACATTTTCTAAGTTTTCTTGGGTCTGGGTGTTGTGGGTTGACGCCCCCAGTTAATTATCGTCACCTGGTACTCATTAGTTCAGGGGTTGCCCTAGTTTGAGACCAGGTTGATTGGTGTGATTGTCTGGCGCATTTATTTATTACTAGCGGCCAGCCCGCGACTTCGTCCGCGTGGAAAAGTAATTCTAATTTTTCTCGCCGTAAAAACCATCCTTGAACTTCAACGAACATTTTAAAAAAAGATTTGGCCAAATTGGTCCAGGCGTTGTTGAGTTATGCGCTTACCAACACATTTTGCGATTCATTTTTATATTATAGATTTATTATCTATACTATTTATAAAGAGATATAGCTTCTATAGACATCGACAAGGCTTATAGTTAATTATAAATACATAAGTAAGAATTCCATGAAGTCTGAATAATGAAAAGTTTCCAGAATACACGAGATTGATCACGCGCCGATTACCCGGTAGATAATCGGGTCGATTCCCGGTGAGGTCACGGCTTCGAGTCCGAGAATAAAATTGCAGTCATCGGGTATTTGGGTTGATGGTGATTTTTAATCAGGTTTCGCTTTTGGTTCATGGAAAGTGAAGTACGTTCCAATTAAATCGATTTCGCGGTCGAGTTGTTTATCATCGGCCTCAGATTAAAAAGTCTAAAGATTACTAAAAGGCCGTTTCAAGTTAGTGTCAACTCTGTGATAGAATAACAATATGTTGCCAATTTCAGCGACACGGCAAGTTATCCCTCGCAATGGAAAATGGAAATTTTATTTATTTTTATTTTGAACACCAAGAGCGTTAATTACCTACATCATATAAAAAGTACAAAGTTACTATGTCTAATAAGCTATTATCAGGTATTCGCATATGGAAAAATAGCACCACTGTCCAAGACAAAAGACGGTCCAAAAAAGGGCAACTGAACGTGTCGCCGTGTGTACATACATTCTATAAATGATGTACATACGAGTATATTTACCATTAACATTTTACGATTGGCTAAATCACGAGTCACTGTACACAAATCTTTCACATCGTTCGTAGGTTATATGCCAATATCTCCTACCTAACAAATTAATTGACATAAGAAATCGACCATTTACATAACAAAGTACTTTTTTGAAAAACCTTTGTTAGATAGGTAGTATTGGCACTTCACCGTCGATTTTTTTTACCAAATGTTGGTTTACGTTACGGCAAAAATCGGATTATAATATTGGTGGTTTCAGGTTGAATAACTCATAGTATGGTGTGTTTACATTTATAACGCTAAATATTTGCAGCTTAACAGTTAATCTCCACCCAACTTCTAAATAGGTGAGCAGGCGCAAGAGTTCCTTCCTACACGCATCCCGCTGGTCCCGCCTGTTAAGGAAGTGCCCGATTACAGATTAACATATTCCGCTATTTCTCAAATTGCCGACGTTCATAGGACGGCGCACGCGCGCTTTCGCCGCGGGTAGCTGCGTCAGGGCTGGCCGTTTCGAAAATATTGGCCCCTATGAAAATTTGTCTCTTGGGGTCAAATTTTTAGTCTTAAAATTGAATCACCCATGAAATTTCAATATGAGAAAAGCTAGTGCTTTCTTGACGGTAGCCGCAAGTTTGTAGTAAATTCTTCAAAACATGAAGTAAAAGTTGTAAAGTATCAGCCCATATACTGTCCCACTGCAGGGCAATGGTCTCCATCATAGTCTCAATCAATCAATGGTCTCAATCAAGTCATCGCTACTATGATTCTTCATCTCCACGATTGCCTTATGCGGATTCGTGATCACAAACTCGAGCTATGTTCGTAAAATACATACCTAACATATATCTATACTATTAATAAAGAGGTAACGCCTCGGCCTGTGACTGACTGACTGACTGATCTATCAACGCACAGCCAAAACTACTGGACCTAAAATCATGAAATTTGAAACATAGGTAGTTCATACTATGTAGGTGCGCACTAAGAAGGGGTTTTGCGAAATTCACCCCCTAAAGGGGTGAAAGGGGGGGTTTACGTTAGTATGAAAGTCTCTCAATTTAGATGTAAGAGATTTGAAAATTTGGATTATGGTTGATGATCAAAAATAAAAATTGACCTGTTTCAGTTTTTTTTTAAATTCAGTCTTTAAAGGGGTGAAATGGGGGTTAAAAGGATGTATGGGAGATTTATCACTTTTAAAGCTAGAGTCTTGAAAATTGGTATTTGGGTTTTCCATACAAATTTAATGAAAGTAATTTCAGCATTTCTTTTTCTTCAGCTTACAAAGGGGTGAAAGGGGGTTAAAACGTCGTATGGAAGATTCGTCATTTTCAAAGCTAGAGTCTTGAAACTTGGTATTTGGGCTTTGCATACAAATGTAATGAAAGTGAATTCGTAATTTTTTTTCTTCAACCTAAAAAGGGGGAAAAGGGAGTTAAAACGAAGTATTGACATTTTTGACGCTAGAATCTTGAAAATTTGTATTTAGGCTTTGAATAAAAAAATTATAAAAGTGATTTTGGTATTGTTTTTTCTTAAATCTGTGCTTTCAGTTTCTTTATATTCAACCCCTATTGGGGTGAACGGGGGAACTGATTAAATTTGACCAAGTAAAGTTGTAGAGTTTTCAGCATTTTCTAAATCAAATCTTTTTGAGATTCCTTCATTAAGTTTTACGATCACAAAATTATCAATACCCATAAGTATCAGTAAAATTTCTTTTTGCTAATTACTTTGATTGTTGTGAATTCTACTTCGTTCAAAAAATTAAAATACCGAAGCGAAGCGAGGGCGGGCCACCAGTTTATTTATAATAGGACCTCCAATATAGGTGACACTTACTTAAGAAGACTTAATTTGTTGAGACAATGATCATGGTAAATGAAAAGGGACTTCACAAATACTGGAGTATGCATTGCGCATGCCGTGTCATTAAATGCGACCCAAAGCGATAGCGCCATCAAGGCACTAAAAAAAATCATCATCATCAGCCTGTTGCAGTCCATTGCTGGACATAGGCCTCTCCAAATGCTCGCCATTTTGATCGATCTTTGGCTACAAGAAAAAAATGAATCGCAATCTAAGTCGCCAGAAAATACTACATGTATTTTCCGAATCAGTTGTGGCTACCCTGCGCACGCGTCTCATTACCGTCTCCGCGTTCGTTTAGAAATGTAAACACTGTATTTTGGGACCGGTCCGTTTCCTCGTCTGCAACGAGCGGAGTTAATGTCAGGAGATATGGCAGGAGGCTGCGCGGGCGGCGGTGCTATTAGGCGAGGAATGCATCTGATGTTGGGTAATTGGATGTTGTATGGATGTTTATGGGGAGTGTGGTTAATGTCGGCGGAGTGTACTAATCATCCGGTCGCTTCGTCTGATTAAGGGTACAGTGGTATTGAGTTTTTGGTGGCTGATGAAGGTCTTGAGCGCTAAAAGTGATGGTAGATTAGTGGACAAAAACATGAGTCCGAACGAGAGGTAGTAGGTTTCATACCGAGCGCCTTTGGATTTTTAAAATCCATGAGCGCCCTTCTACCAGCTCGGTGAAAAAAACCGGCGTGTTCCATGGCTACAATTGTTGATCCTAACCAAAATTCCTCAAGTCGTTTGGCCATGATCCAAAATTTGGGAAGTCTCATATTACAACCGTCTAACCCTCGCGACCCTCAGATAGAAGAACACCTCAACTGATTATCGCAGCCTTTTTGGCGTGTCTCTAATGTTTAAGTTGTAAAAGTAGGAGAGATTAACTCTTAGGGTACACACTCAGCACGTCAGCCCACTATCTTGCCTCCACCCTAGAGATTTCTTTGACATAGGTGACGCGCTCCGGAGCCGTGATGGTCAGACAACTGAGTAAAGTGTTCCTAGCGTGTCTCTAATAGTGAAGCTACCAAAGTAAA
Organism: Cnaphalocrocis medinalis; assembly: GCA_014851415.1. Lineage (NCBI taxonomy): Eukaryota > Metazoa > Arthropoda > Insecta > Lepidoptera > Crambidae > Cnaphalocrocis > Cnaphalocrocis medinalis. Next base: position 15,645,247 of record CM026279.1, read on the forward strand.
CAGATTGTCATCTTACTCTTCGGGTGTTCACTCAGCACATCAGCCCAACATCTCACTTCCTCCGTATAAGACTTTTTGACAAAGGTTCTAGAGCCGTGGTTGTCAGAAAACTGAGTAAAACGATCTTAGCCGGTTTCAAATAGTTAAGCTACAGAGGTTGAATACAGATAGACACAGGTCCCTCCACCAGCCCATGGTCCTTCCTACCGTCTCGGCATACGGAACGATCTCGGGAGACGCTCACCAGGTACTTGCTAAGGGCTCTTTCCCCGGTGCGTTTCTTCACTCCCTACAAAGTCTGTGTCTTTAGCCTTTTGAATACAGATGCTTACCTTACTCCTCGGGTACACGCTCAACACGTCTGCCCACCACCTCGCCTCCTCCCTGCAGGTGCCCTTGACGAAGGTGACGCGCTCTGGAGCCGTGATGGCCAGGCTGTGCGCGTGGCCCGTGACGCTGTCCGCCTCGCTGACCTCCAGCACCGTTGTCATGTCCACGCTAGCCTGGGGCACCGTGTCCGGCTGTGGAAGAAAGGACTTGGTTAGTGCTTGTATAGACACAAAGGAATGAAGGAGTTGAAGTGGCAATGGGCTGGCCATATCTGTCGAAGAACTGACAATCGTTGGGGTAGAAAAGTTCTTGAGTGGAGACCGCGACTCGGAAAGCGTAGTGTAGGACGGCCTCCGGCTAGATGGAGTGACGATCTGCGAAAAAGTCTTCGTCGTTTTATAATTTTATTATGTCTTATATGTCCAGCCAGATATCCCTACTATTATTTTATTTCATATACTTAGTAGATAAGTTATCTTTACTATTTATAAAGAGGTAAATTCTACACACAACGACAAAGGTAGACCGAAAACCCAAACACTTGCGCGATGTAATTGTCGCCTAGCGCCATCTATTGGTACGGTTTGAAATTAATGTCTCGAAACGAAGTGAAGGCTATAAAACTAGTCCTAATATAGAAATGATAAAATCGAATTCTAACTACTGTATGAGGTGGTGAAAGGTTTCAGTAATTATTTCAAATTGTAAATAGCTAGAACATTAAACTAGACACGGGTGGGGACTGAGAAATGGGGGGTGTAACCGCCCCCCTGCCTGAGTAATGTCCCGGCGCGCGGCGCTTTGTCGCTTGCGCGCGCGCAGCTTCGCTATCTCATGCGGACGCGCGAGATTACTCACTGACTCATTAGTGGGTGGTTTATTAAAGGCCTAATTGTGGAACATTAATTATGAGATTTTATATTTTAAAGATTTTTAACAGACATTTTTAATTTGATAAGGTTTTGAAAGTAGCACTTTGATTACAGATAAATCTTTGTTTTATTTTATTTACGCGTATGAAATTGTTAAGGAGGTTATTAGGACATGATATTATCACTACCGGCCAATTCATGCCGAAACGTGGCTCTCCTTCGTTTAACTTCGTACCTAAGGTACAGACAGCAGACACAATAGAAAATCAGTTTTTGCCTTTCAAAAGGTTATTGGGTCTTGCGACGTTAAACATGTGTCTTTGCATTTTGTACAGACAGCCACACATAAGGTTACCAAAATCGGTAAAATTTCCTCAATTGCATATTGAACCAAAGACGTTTGAGATAAAGGTGAGAATGGAATGTTGAAATTTGACAGTTTTGTCTACTTTGATGTGTGGCTGTACGTACCAGTTTTCTGTGTTCGGTGCTACAATACCGTCTTCCCACAGACGCCGTCGCAGCATTCCTCATTGTTCCAGTCTAGATCAAATAGCTGAACATAATTGCGGCCAGGTTCCATCTACATGCCGCTGCTAGAAACCGCAGTGATAAACACTAAATTACAGGGCTCTATTAAACTGGCCCCACTGGGTGGAGGACAGTGTTGCCATAATAAAATCTATACTACTTTATAAAAACGCCCCGTTGGTCTAGTATTTAAGTCCTGGGTTCGATTCCCGGGTCGAAGCAGAAAGTATGTTTCGATTTTTTTTCACATAAGCTCATAATTTGTGATGATCACAAATCCGTATTAGGCAACCGTCGTGAGTAATCCTTATCCCATCATAGTAGCGATGACTTGATTTCTATGATGGAGGCCTCTGCCATGCAATGAGATAGTTTATAGGCTGATCTTTATATATAAAGAGATAAATTCTACAAACAATGATAACGCTTGTAAACCGAAAAAGCGAAACTCTAGCGCGATGTAATCGACACCCAATGCCATCTATTGCTACTGTTTGAAACCAACGTTATAAATAAGTATTACTTAGATTCATATTACAACCAGGTACAGAATAAACACAAGTATTCATCACACGAATGTTTGTCAAGGGTGGGGAACGAACGAGGTGGGATCTATTATATACCTTCTAAGCTAGGCTATGTAAGTACATAAATATATGTTTAAAAATTAACTTTGCATTAATTTCCGATCCCGCTATGGTACTCGTAGTTATCGAGTCCATTTCTTGTTTTATATTTATAAGCTGGCCACACTGGCCCGCCGAGGTCCAGGGTACGAATAAACAATATTCGCTGCGACGCTAAAGCTTCATAAATCGCAATTAACTCGATAACTGTTGAGATGTTACGTAAGGCGGGTGGAGAGATAACTAGCGCCTTCAACGTTATTTCGCTTAGGTACTCTTTTCAGATCCAATTTCAAAAATATATATCTAAAACCCGCATGTCCTTTGACATTCGTTAGTCCGGGACCTACTTAAATTATTTCTGTGTCTGGGCGCAGGTAATATTAGTATTTACAAATTCCTCTATTAGTTATTTAGCTTTAGTTTTCAGTTATTTCCCGTGTATTCATATTATATTATTTTTTGCAATTATAAAAAAAGCTATTTCCCCAATTGTCTAATATTCGTGTTATGCTCTTGTGTTACTACGGAGCCAGATCAATGTATGAGATGTTGTATTAATTTATAAGATTCATTTAACCAGTTTTATGTTTGAAGCTACTACTCGTTTAGTTATGTATGTGACTAAAGTTTACAAATATACGGGTATTTGTAAACTTTAGTTCTTCCTTTCAACTTTGGAAAATGAAGGGCTCATGTTATCTGATTAAGATGCGCTTGCCAATCTTTATCCGACAGTCTATGATGACATTTCATCCTCGGATAAAGATTGGTCGGATCGGGCCTAAGGAAAAAATTATTATAATCGGTGGCGCTAGTTAGCTAAGCTCTGCACCTTAATGTGAAATTATTTCTTTCACGATTTGCTGTTATCGACACCGGCGGCTTGATGAGATATCGCGCGGTCAGGGCTTTACATGGGAAGGGACCTGTTTGACGGCACGATATCTTTACTAGCTACTAGACTGCCTCGGTGGGGTAGTGGGTACTTTTAACCCATGGCTGAGCTAGGGGTTCTGGCTATAAGCCCAGGATCGGTCGGGTCAAATTTTGTTCCTGAGTTTTTTCTGTTAAGCAATTCTCAGCGTCAGTCCGATGACTGGAAGATGGTGCTCTTGTATTGTACCCACGTGCCTCGGAAAGCATGTTAAGATGTTACTCCAATCTCTCTTCGTTCTGGGCACACTAGTGTCCCATCGAATTAAGAGGGTAAGGGAACAGAGAGTGCACCTGTGTGTTTGCGCACATGCTTGTGCACTATTAAATATCCTGTGTACGTGGCTGATCTTTCAGATTGGCCACCGTAGCCGAATATCGGTTGAAGGATTTATTTAAATCTTCCGACCTTGAATCTTAACGGCCGCTGTCAGAGACGTCATTTCAGCTAATGTTCAATTACTTAAGTATCGGTAGTTTATGCGTATTGAAATAAGTGTCAATATATTTTCTAAGTAACCAACTTAGTAATCAACGAATCTGAGTGCGGCAGTGAGGGATCGCTCTGTTAGGCTGTCTGTCGTGTGAGGTCTTACATTATCTGTAAACATGCGTCTTTCCTATAAATCGATTAATAAAGATTTAGTACCACAATCAAGTTTATCATTGACTCCAGGATTCAACCTGGGAAAGGATTCATTCGTCGAAGTGGACCCTTGTAAATCCCACTCTCACATTACCTTCATCACCCGGCGCTGGTCGAGAGTGGAGGTTCTTCACGGATGTCAACCAGCCCTTATAGGTCAGCGGTAATTCAAACGGGTTTGCTTACTAAGTATTAATGAGTGACCGAGATTCTGCGCTTTGCATATGCGAGGAGGTCACTTATCGAGTTAATAACTTGCATGCCAGGTTATATGCAGCTATTTTAGTCTCATGGTAATTTATTGATTTGGTTCCTCGTAGTGAAAGGATTAGGTCCTGTGAGGAACGAAATCATATCAAATAGAGGAACGCGACACGCTGTAATGACTACCAAAACATACAATAATATCTTCGTCTATAGCTATAGCTAAATTAAAATCTTCTATAGCTAAATTAAGAATTCCTATTTTTAATGTGTTTAAAAATACTGTAAGCGAGGAGTAGAGTTACAGAGAGCGTCAAGATATGCTCATTAGATTGATAGTCAAAGAAGAAACAACCTTTATATTAGAATAACAAAAAGGCAAAAAACTAAACTAAAACGAAATTTAAAAACAAGAAAGTTTTTGGTTAGGTTAAACTAACATTAATGATGAATAATGAAAACCAATTAGGTTCAAGGACATTTAAAAAACAAGATGTTATAATGGCGAAGCAAATAATCAGGGATCTAAATAATATCACAAGACAGCTAATTTCAGCTGAGGTCGTTACAAAATAAGATACAAAAGAATCTCAGAGGCAAAACAATAAGGGACAAGATTGACTTATAACCGTTTATCTACAATCTCAGCAGCCGCAATGAGCTGAAGAAAATCGCCGGTTTTCGAGATCAAATACGGATTGCGGACTTTCTCCGTTTATAACAAAGTGGCGATCGGAAAATGTCTCGTGCCCGGCAAAAATTATCGATAGCGGTTCCGTAGTCACAGGCTGTGACGGATCGACCTGGGAGCTGCGGTGCAAGGTTTGGACTGGAGCGGTCTACATAACGTAATAAACAAGCTTGATGAGAATATTCTTGGAGGTGTTATTATGACTTGATCCACTAGAAGGCAGAGATACCTAAATTATTGGTACTGGCTAAATTAAGTCCTAAAACAAAATGAAAATGAGCCACTAGTCTTTTTATCAATGATAATACCGATATGACTTTAATCTTCCAGGAAGAATGGAGTAAGGCCATCCCATAGGAATGGTAGGGGGTGTAGCGATTATGCCTCTGGTCGGATTCTCATTAAGAGATGTCGTCGGGTAGGCAAAAGGCATTTGGGCTATTGCATCCTGGCCAGACAGGGTTCTTCCTGCGATAAGAAAGAGTTTAAGTAGTCTCCGCTATCTCCCATCCCTCGGCCCACCAGCCCATCGGACGTGCATTTCCTACCTGCGGCTTTATTTGTATTACTACTATATTGCGGCAACGCCGGCGCTTTTTGCGCTAGCTGCGCGCGCGCCGCGGGCCCGAACGGACCTGCGGTCTGCCCCGATTGCGCGGGCCGTTTCTTAATTTGCTGTTGCGGAAGGGATGGATACGATGGAAATGGAACTAGGTAAAAAGCGGGCCTGGGGCTTGGAAACGCGTGCGCAGTTATTTGGTGGGCGAAGTAGGTGTAGGTGTAGATGCAAGCCAATTGAACTGAGGATTCGAGAGATGGTCGGTATAAGTTGGAGTCGTTAACAGCTGGGCTATAGCGGTCGCAGGAGCTGAGACTGTTGGATGCGCTGGCGCAGGAAGTGTCGCGAACAATGCGCCGTTGTAGGAATAATTACTAGTATTTTCGCAATAGGTATCTTGATGGGCACTACCAGACTAGAAGGCTCTCTCTCTATCACCTAAGTAAGTAAGTAAGTAAGTAAGTAAGTAAGTAAGTAAGTAAGTAAGTAAGTAAGTAAGTAAGTAAGTAAGTAAGTAAGTAAGTAAGTAAGTAAGTAAGTAAGTAAGTAAGTAAGTAAGTAAGTAAGTAAGTAAGTAAGTAAGTAAGTAAGTAAGTAAGTAAGTAAGTAAGTAAGTAAGTAAGTAAGTAAGTAAGTAAGTAAGTAAGTAAGTAAGTAAGTAAGTAAGTAAGTAAGTAAGTAAGTAAGTAAGTAAGTAAGTAAGTAAGTAAGTAAGTAAGTAAGTAAGTAAGTAAGTAAGTAAGTAAGTAAGTAAGTAAGTAAGTAAGTAAGTAAGTAAGTAAGTAAGTAAGTAAGTAAGTAAGTAAGTAAGTAAGTAAGTAAGTAAGTAAGTAAGTAAGTAAGTAAGTAAGTAAGTAAGTAAGTAAGTAAGTAAGTAAGTAAGTAAGTAAGTAAGTAAGTAAGTAAGTAAGTAAGTAAGTAAGTAAGTAAGTAAGTAAGTAAGTAAGTAAGTAAGTAAGTAAGTAAGTAAGTAAGTAAGTAAGTAAGTAAGTAAGTAAGTAAGTAAGTAAGTAAGTAAGTAAGTAAGTAAGTAAGTAAGTAAGTAAGTAAGTAAGTAAGTAAGTAAGTAAGTAAGTAAGTAAGTAAGTAAGTAAGTAAGTAAGTAAGTAAGTAAGTAAGTAAGTAAGTAAGTAAGTAAGTAAGTAAGTAAGTAAGTAAGTAAGTAAGTAAGTAAGTAAGTAAGTAAGTAAGTAAGTAAGTAAGTAAGTAAGTAAGTAAGTAAGTAAGTAAGTAAGTAAGTAAGTAAGTAAGTAAGTAAGTAAGTAAGTAAGTAAGTAAGTAAGTAAGTAAGTAAGTAAGTAAGTAAGTAAGTAAGTAAGTAAGTAAGTAAGTAAGTAAGTAAGTAAGTAAGTAAGTAAGTAAGTAAGTAAGTAAGTAAGTAAGTAAGTAAGTAAGTAAGTAAGTAAGTAAGTAAGTAAGTAAGTAAGTAAGTAAGTAAGTAAGTAAGTAAGTAAGTAAGTAAGTAAGTAAGTAAGTAAGTAAGTAAGTAAGTAAGTAAGTAAGTAAGTAAGTAAGTAAGTAAGTAAGTAAGTAAGTAAGTAAGTAAGTAAGTAAGTAAGTAAGTAAGTAAGTAAGTAAGTAAGTAAGTAAGTAAGTAAGTAAGTAAGTAAGTAAGTAAGTAAGTAAGTAAGTAAGTAAGTAAGTAAGTAAGTAAGTAAGTAAGTAAGTAAGTAAGTAAGTAAGTAAGTAAGTAAGTAAGTAAGTAAGTAAGTAAGTAAGTAAGTAAGTAAGTAAGTAAGTAAGTAAGTAAGTAAACATTTATTGACCATCACAAAACAGATACAACAACAACAGTAAGTAAGGCACAGTAATACATAACAAGAGGTAGGAAGATAAACGGAAAGGAACATTAAGTGCTTACATACATAGACAGATACATAGGTGGTCAATAAGGTCCAAACTCAGCATATGCTGCAGCTGCTTCCTTGAAGCCACTGCAGCGCTGGTTTTCAGTTTGACCTTGAGTGACGTTTTAAAAATGAAAAAGAATGAATGAATGACACGCACATGAAACAGAACACTGACAAACCAAATAAAATAACAAGCAACAACAAGGACACTTAGAAAAAAGAAAAAGATATTAAATAAAATAATAATAAAAAATTAATAAAGGATAAACAACAAATAATGAACACACAACATAAAACTATAACATTAAAGCATTATTCTATGACATGAGCGACGGTGGCGCCATCAATCACTTCCGCGACCTTCCCGAAGTATTAATTTAAGAAGAAAAAAAAAAAAAAAAATCTATGACGTGAGCGACAGTGGCGCCATCGATCACTTCCACGACCTCCCCGATGTATTAATTTAGAAAAAAGGAATAAACAGCGACCTTACTGTCAACATGACAGCCACACCTATTCCGGCCACACCCCGACCACATTTTGCCACGTAGGTTATAGTAGGTATCGGTCTGCCTGCAACTCTTGGGCAATGTTATAAACATGATAGAATTCATCAATACTGCATGATCAAAGTAGGGGTAAGATCTGCCATGACAATAATACCACTGAGCAAGAATAGTTCAAATAATAGTGAGATATAGTGTACTATTGGTGTGCTTGTATAGTGAGTATCTGGCGTCAAAGCAGGAGGAAATAATGTGTTGGTGCGACGATACGTTCAGATATGGAGAGCTAGAGTGGGTTGAGCACCCATCAGCCTACGCAGGACCTCTAACGAGTGCCGGAACTCGCCCCCTTCGCCCGTCGCGAATAACCCGAAGGTACGTTGCCGCACTTTTGCTCAGAGATAAGGTGCTTTTTGAGATTGTATCTAAAAGAGTGCAACGTTTTCAGGTCACGCACAGGAGGTGGGATTGAGTTCCAGCATTTGGTACTTGCAAACCTGAAGGAGCCGCGGAATGCCACTGTACGATGCTTGGCAGTGCTGAAGATGTTGGTGCACGACCTTTTTGGGTACTTACTGGAGTCCCTCGCCCAGGCAAGTTTGTTAAAGAGGTACAGAGGTCGCCTCTCCCATATGACGCCGAACATCATGGTGGCGAGGTGCAGACGTCTGCGCCCTTCCATCTTCAACAAGTTACCAGTGTTAAGAAAGGGAGTGACGTGCGCCCTAGGTGGAATGTGAAAACAGAAGCGCGCGCAGGCATTTTGTATTCGCTGAACTAATGTCTGTGTTCTGGCTAGTAAGCAAGGGCCATAGACAGTGTCGCAGTAGTTCAGCTTGGATAGCACCAAGGACTCGCATAAGGTAACTCTGACTGCTTCACTGAGATAAGGTCTAATTTTATAAAGAACTTTAAGCCTAAAAAAACAATTCCGCGCACACTCAGCAATATAGCTCTCGAAGTTCAGATGCCCATCCATAATGAGACCTAGGTTCCTGGCCGCATCAACTCTTTCAACAGCCTCACCATCAATAATTATATTAAGGGGAATATTTTTATACTTAATGAGGTTTGTTCTTGTCCCTATAACCAGCAGCTTGGACTTTTTGGGGTTGAGGACCAAGCAGTTAGACCTACACCATTCCGAGATGCGTTCCAGGTCTTTATTAATTTTGCTCACAGCTATGTCGTGATCACCTGGCTTGAAGGACAGGTATAGCTGCAGATCATCTGCATAGATGTGAAACTGGCACTCCCTGATGCAAGCGGTGATATCTGCACTGTATAGAGCATAAAGGAGAGGCCCTAATGTCGATCCCTGTGGTACGCCCCGAACGACAGGCAATTTGGCAGAGCGAGACTTGCTACCATCAGGATTGGTTAGCTCGACGCATTGCCACCTGTCCTTCAGGTAGCTGTGAAACCAGCGCACCGTGTCAGCACTGAAACCGTAGTAGGCTAGTTTAGATAGTAAAAGCGTAGTGTTTATAGAGTCGAAGGCCTTCGAGAAGTCAAGCAGCAGCAGGACTGAGACCTCCCCCCCATCCTGTGCAGTCAAAAGATTATCAACCACATCCGCTAGAGCAGTTGCGGTCCCATGTCCTCTACGGAATCCAGATTGTCGCTGGGGCAGTATGTTGTTGTCCTCAACATATTCAACTAACTGTTGACATACCACCTTTTCCAGGACTTTTGAGAGGCAAGGCAGCAGACTGATGGGGCGCAAATCGCTCAGACAGGCGGGGCTACTAGTTTTGGGCAACGGTTTCACCACTGCAATCTTCCAGCTGTCTGGGAAGACCCCACTCGTGATCGAGTGGTTGACTATGGTGGTGATGGCTGGTAGGGACTGAGGTAAGGTCAGTAATAGCATATCAAGTGACATCCCGTCAATGCCCATTGCATTGGACTTGAGCCCTCTGATGATTTTGAGGACCCTATCAGCAGTCACTGTGCACAGAGAGAATACAGATGTGGTGAATCTATGATGCTCAAAGAAAGTCAATAGTGAGATCCGAATGCAGCCCTCGCCAGGAACTTTGAGAAACTGCACATTGACTGCATCAGGGTCACTGCAAGAGGGGGGAAGGTCTGCATTCCCCCTGCCGCATGGAACAATGCTAGATTTGAGGTTTTTCCACAGTTTTTTTGGATCTTTTATGTTTTTGTTAATGTGCTTATTGAAATATCCTCTCTTCTCCTGCTCAAGTGCCTCGATTACAATGTGCTTCATAGTCTTGTAGCTTTCCCTTGCTGACTCAGTACTGCTGACCTTCCACTTATCATGATAGCGATCCCTAATGTGCATCATTGTTTTAATTGTGTCGGTGACCCATGGGTGGGGTGGATGTTTGAACTTTCTAGTTTTGACTGGGGCATGTAGATCAAAAAGGGATGATATACAACTTGTAAGCAAGTCTACAAGGGTATTAGTATCATTGTGTTTATAGAAATAACTCCAGTCAATACTATCAAGATCCCTGTTGAGGGTCTCCAAAATAATATTTTTTAGGGGCCTATATGTTACCCACTGCGGAGGAGGCTTTTCCACTTTTAATTTGACTTCAGCAGTAATCATCGCATGACCTCCTAAATCCGGGGTGTGCTTGACGACAACCTCATGCAGCTTGGTATTTGTACATATCACATCTATCAGGCTACTGCTATGATCTGTGAAGTGGGTTGGCTCACCCACCACCTGACTCAGGCCAGTGCTGGCAAGGAATTGGGTGAAGAGCCTAGTCTTGCAGCTTTCGCTGTCTAGAAGATTTATGTTAAAATCTCCCGTGACAATTAGTACATCATAATTTGTGAAGCAAGTAATGGTGTCTGAGATCGCATCTAGGAATATGTGAGCATCCTGCCAGGGGGGCCTATAAGCTGTGCCCAGCATAACCACAAGACCCCCAGTGCGAACCCTGAGCCACATCTGTTCCACCTGACAAGGTGGGAAATCACACAATTGTGCGTTTATTCCTCTCCGTATGTAGAAGCCAACTCCCCCCCCTCTACCCCTTCGTATATGTGCGGGTCTAGGGCAGTGTCTCAGCCGATATCCAGTCAGCCTAGGAGCCTTATCGTCCTCAGCCAACTCTAAGCCATGTCTCATTGACTGCAAGGATATCTGGGCTTAGCCTCCCCGCAGCTACAATAAACTCTTCGTGCTTAGTGCTGAGTGAGCCGGCATTGTATAACCCGATTTTTAAATTTTTTAAAGGAAGTTTTGTAAACAAGGGTTGTAAATTCTGGAATTCTGAATGCAGAGTAGGTTAAAGTAGGGAAGCAAAGTAACTTCGTTTCTGTGTTGTATTGCGATCCTATCAAATATAGTGAGATGGATACTTAGTTTAATATTAAGTATATTGATGTGACAGGATGATTGTAATATATTGTAAAAGTATGTAATATTTTCGATGTAAGTAGATGGTACTGTGGTATAATGACAGCCGAGTGTGTAATATATTATATGAATGTAAATAGGTTTAATGTGTATATATTGTATGTTTTTTGTTATTGCTGTATAGAAATGTGTGTGTTTTTGTATTGATTGATAGGCTTGACTTAGTGATTCATCATGTTCCGAAAATATACAGAAAAATATGACTCGAACCCAGTAGTAGTTATTGCCATGACCAACTAATTCCCTCTCACTTAAGAGATATAAATCAGGTAAATAGCACATTATTGTAATAATATATAAATGTATATAACATGCCCGACATACAAATAAATATTTTATTGTGTGCTTGCAGGACCAGAAGCTAGGGATTCGGTCTACCAAGCACGCGGTCGACATCTGCGTCCGTTCGCAGCTGAAACGCCGGGGTTCCGTCCGCTTGCCGAACATAGACTCGCCCGCGCCTCGTCCAGGAGTACCGCCACTGCGCTCTCCGACACTCCTCGCGGACTCGATGGAAGAGCTGCCTGTTGGCCCTCGTCAGTCGCTCATTGACGAAGACCCTGGCACCATCCTCGGCACTAAGCGTGCGGCGCACGCGCGCAGCGCGCAACAGGTCGTCACGCAGCCCGCGGCGCGCCAGCCTGACCACAAGGCGCCTTGGTCGTCCTCCTGCCTCCTTGACTGGCGGGCCCACTCGCTCCGCGAAGACGACGTCGCGCTCCTCGAGCTTCACGCCCAAACGTGATGCGAGCGCGGTCAGAGCGTGCGCAGCATTTTCCCCCTTCTCCTCCGGCAGCTGTCCGATGTCCAAGTCCGAGAGAAGCGCCTCCTGATCCCGCTCGTTGAGCTCAGCACGTAGACTACCGATCGTGTCTTCCAAAATCTTGGTCCTGGCCCCCTCCTCGGCGGTCACCACATGCTGCTGCTCTAGAGCTGCAACCCTTTGCTCCACGCTGTCTATACGCGACGCCATCGCCGCGTAAGCTTCGCGAATCTGCGCCATATCATCCCGGAATTTACGTATCTCCGTCACCAATTCATCGACCTCGCGGCGATGGAGGCACGTCGGCTGGTCAAGCTCACCGGCGATAGGCCTCACCGCAACATCTCCCGGCTTAGAATCCGCCTTGGGTGGGGAGGCCTTCCTACGTTTTTTCGCCGCATTGTCAGTGGAAACGGGCGGGTTTGTGTCCGTAGAACGCTGGGGAGCAGTTGCCGGCGGAGGGGATCTCTGTGTTTTTGGCATTGCACACTTTTTTAGTCCAAGCAAGTGTTATTCAGAATAAAATAACACCAGGAAAAGAAAAAGGTAAAAAAAAAAAAAAAAAAAAAAACAAAAAAGAAAAAAGTTCAATGTCTGTGCTGGGGTTTGAACCGCCGACCTGTCGTTCCGTTCGCCTTCTAGTGTGCGTCTTCGGCCACCGGTGACTATAGAGAGGCGAGTGAAAAACGCGTCCGTATAGACAGTCCGAGTTGTTTGCACCTTGACTATAGCACGGGCGTGTGGGTTGTTCTCAAACGCTCTATGTCAAGCTACCCTTGCACGGATTATTGGGACAGGCCGACTTAGATAATTGATGTAAAATTAAGCACTAAATCACACTGTCTATGTTATACTATGTTTTGAATAGCACCAGAACTGTTTCGCACTGACTTAAAGTTTTACTGTAGCACTAATAATGGACTTTTTCTATTCTTTTCGAATTAAATTCGCGTAGAGGGGCAAGAGCGTGTCAATACGTCAAGGCAGCCGTGACGTCACTCTGTCCTCCTCCTCCCGTCATGTAGGTGAGAGGATGATAGCAAACATAAACAAACAAGGCGTGTTTATCCTCGTTAACGATAGGCGATAGCGATCGCAGGAGCTGTCACCGTCGGATGCGCCGGCGCAGGAAGTGTCGCGCACAATGCGCCATTGTGGAATAATTACCAGCGGCCGCGCCGCCCGTGTGCCCTATTTTACCCGACTCTAAGGCTGCGTTCACAAGTTATGTATGAAGAAAAATGTTTTTAACACTTTTTGAATATGAAAAAGTATTTACGTAGATAAAATTACCTTTTTTTTTCGTTGGGGGAATGCTGATGCCGGCCCGATGTGCAATGGGCCGACGTTCCTTAAGCATACCCGTTTGACGAAGAGCGGACGGGTTATGTCGGGCTCTCCTCCAATGAGGCTGCAGGCTTACCATCTAAACCCCCAACGACGCTCCCTTTTTCGCCAGAAAGGGAAGGAGACATTGTTCTAGTTAACAAACTTTGACTACACGTTCCTTCCCAGGCGGTGGCCCGCTTACAACACGGGCCCTACACTACAATCCCTCCCACAGTCGAGCTGGGGCTTAGTAGAAAAATTACTCCTATCTACTAATAATAAAATCCTCCAAGTTTTTTTTTATGTGATAGGTAGCAGACGAGCAGGCGGATCACCTGATGGTAAGCAATTGCCGCCGCTCATGGACACTTGCAACACCAGTGGAGTTACAAATGCGCTGCCAACCTTTTATCCCCTTCCCCCCCGGTTGGGCCTCCGGTACCCTCACTCACTCAGGCGAAACACAGCACAGGGGCTGCTTCACGCCGGTTTTCTGTGAGGCAGTGGTATCACTCCGGTCGAGCCGACCCATTCATGCCGAAGCGTGGCTCTCCCAAAGTGATTCGGCTACGACGGCCAATCTTAACGATCAGCCACGTACGCGGAATACATTATAGTGCTCAAGCGTGCGCGCAAACAGCTGCCCTCATATTTTGATGGGACACCAGTGTGACACGATCGAACAGAGATCAGGGGGCATGTATTGAATCTAAAATATTTATGTGTGCAATTAATATACCGCTAGTTCTGATCGTAGATATCACATTTAATATCCTGGTCTAGAATCCTATCAAATCTGTTATTATAATAGAGCAATAAGATCAGCAATAAAGAAAATTAGTAGTCAAGTCTTAAATATTTATGACAAACACAGAATATGAATTTACTGCGGTCATCTGTGCGTAAGTCCTCTGTTGGATATTTCTCAAACTGCATAATAATTCTGCAACTGCAACGAGATGTTACCAGTATTTGTTAAACATCCAGTATTGTTGTCTAGCCTGTAGAATCCGGACTATTATATGGCAATATTGCTTCTTTATTATATACTCGAAAGGAACCAAATCGAGACCAGACCATTTATTTCATGGTCGTCTAAATAAATGCGGCATTAATGCCTGGTGAAGAAAAAAATGAAAAATTGGTGTTAAAAATATATTCAAATCCCACCGTTGAGAACACGCCTCTACAGTCACAAATTATCGTCCTGTCCCATTGTAATACAATAAGCAATCAACTCACAAACAATACCACTTCCGAGAGAAAAGTATGTATAAAATATTACACAATGACGGTACACTACGTCCCGTTACACGTAACTTTAGTAAGGGTAATGTTTCATGTTTATTTATAATCACACCGGAAGAACTCGTATCACAATATATCTATACTAATAATAAAGAGATAATTTTCTATAGACATTGACAAGGCTTATAATATCAATACCGAAAAGTCAATACACTTAGGGCAATACAATCGGCGCCCACTGCCATTATTAGTAGGGGGTGAAACTAATATCTCGAAACGAAGTGTGGGACGGGCTACTATAGTAATGTATAAAATGGTCTAAGCCTATTTTCGTCTTTTTTATGAGATAGGGGCTGTTGAGTAGATCACCTGATGATAAGCGAGTAACAAAAGTGTGTTATTCGACCTGACGCCGTCTGTACATCAATGTCAAAATTAAAGAGACTACAAGCCCAGAGCCAGAACATTTTATAACCTAATAATTTGTAAAACAATTCCTTTTATGCAGGTGTTGGAGCGACGGTTTTAAATAAAATATAACATGGAAACCTATCATTACAACGTAGACACCTCTATTTATTGAAAAACATATCTTTAAACCTCTGACAAGCAAAATAAAAACGCATTTACTTTAGTTATTTGTTTACAAAACTCTCCGGAGTCAATAACAGTCTCTCTGGCAAAATTAAACGTTCCATTTTTCAAAAAGCAAGAATAAATCAGAGGAACCGGCAATCAGCGTTCATATATAATACGAATCGATTATAAAATCGATTTAATTATTCAGCATTTCGTTTCGATGTATCCGATCCTTATCTATTGTATGATAAAGTTGATGGGGTCATTTCGACCGTTCGACTGTGGTAAGTGAAATTGTTGATTATTTATGTGCATTTTTAATTTCGTTAAGCTTTTGACCTCGATTTAGTATCGTTGTTAATACTACTTATTTTATTCTAAATGCAATTACTTTAGTTATTTCGTGAAATAAAATTATTGTATTTGTTATTCCTCTACTGATTCGTAACACAAGTTTTTTTTAAGTATAGAATAGAATTGAATAGTTTATTTGCTTTTGAACAGGGTGTGCAAATAAGTAGAATGGTAACAGTTATCATGATCGCCTTATCCAGCCATTGATCAACTAGCAATGCAAATACAACTTTACAAATTACAGTGTCAACGTTTACGAATATCACAGTACAGAATCAGGTCAGCATATTAGATTTTGTATGAATTTATTTTAATGAACTACCTCCAGAATTTGGCAAGACTTTGTTTAATACTACATTTTATTTCCGATTTCGATAGCATGTCCGAATTTCAAAATTTCTATAGCTTTAAAACTACTAATGACAGCGTTGTTAGATCACTTCTTCAAAAGCTTTCCGCGTGTATCTAGAGAATATTTATCTATGTACGAACAAGCCCAAGTTAACTTGAATATTAAAGTTTTATTTTCGGAATTAACTTTTGATGTGCAGTATTTAAAGTACAGAATAAGAAAGATAATAATTCCGTTGAAGGGTCCATGACAGCCCAAAGTCTTTAGTTTCTCCTCAAAACAGGGAGCAGTGACGTGCGTAAGATCTCGCCGCCCGCGATGTGTTACTGGGCCGTGGAATACAATCAGCAACATGACAAGTTACCCTACCCGTAATGCAAAAGTAGCACTTGTGTCTCACGACATAACGACAGTCTAAAGTCCAAAAGGGGTAAGGACGTGTGTACATGTAGCGTGGACGGGTCATCATTTAACATGTCGTATGTCAGCGGCCCACGAGGGCACCAATTGCAGGCTAGTGATGTACGGATACAGACTGGACTGTATCCGATATCCGGAGAAGAGTAGAAAGTGTAAAGCAAAGGAAAAAAATCGCGGCTCAAATGCCTGCGACACCGAGTCACAAGTGCGCTGCCAACCTTTCACCCCCTTTTCCCCTAATTAGGCTTCCGGTACACTCGACGAAACATAGCGCTGTTTTACGCCGCTGTATGTAGGCCTACGTAAAAATATTTGTGTTCATGAAAATGAATGGTTCTGTAAAACGTTAAACACTTTTCGAAATATGCGTTTCGATTAAGCTTATTACGAGCTGTAAAATAAATTGCTAACCATTTATTTTCAATTAAGCTGTGGTACCTTGAGATAAAACGATCTATAATGTGCAAAAGGTAGATTTATATTAATATCGTGAAGTCGTTTAGTGAATATGAAATAGCTTCGTACTAAGTTATTTTTCATTTTGTAGGCCGCGTGCCTTCTAAATTATGGCGTGGTCTTATGCAATCTGAGTAAGTATGAGATGCGAAAACAATCAAATATCAATTAATATCTTGTGACCGCTCATACATTAATATCATTGTCCTTATTAAGGCCTTATGCCCTACAGTTCTACGTCAACGGTGAAGTATGTAAGTACATTAAAACTTCTGCTATAGGAAATCTTCGTTTTCCTTTAGGCTATAACTAGTGGTGACACCTATACTAAGTTAGGTCAGTATCTACATGTGACCGAGGTATAATGACCGACGTATCCGTAGTGTTAGGGCCATCCCTCAGTTATAGTGCGTAAACCGTAAATCAGACTACCTGTATGACGCCTCTGAATCAAACATCACAACCGGAGGTTAGCCGCTGGCCTAAGTGGCAAACTTAAGAGATATTTGTTCTACAGTTCTATAAACGTACGGTAGACGAATTTTATCCGGTATGCCATGATTGCTAGGCGATAATCGCTTTTATCGGCTAACTGTAATATTGTTTCGTTCGCTACGCGTACCTAGTCTTAGAGTACGATCCAGTGGCCATTTGATACATGCACAGATATTTTTTCTAGGTAAACAGTGAATTAACTGAGGTCGATGTTCGTATTCTTCATATGAAGCAGGATGCATCGTCACCGGTGAAAATGCGGCCAAGTTCAATATTTTATATTTTTAAAATTTTAACTCAATAAATCGCCTACGACACCATTGAGGTCATACGGGAGGTGCCAGTCTTTCAAAAATACGAAATGCAATATTTCAAAATGATTTATAACATTTAATATTATGTAAAGTAATTAAGTAGGATATCTTTGCAGTGCCCCTAGGGGATCCAGGTTGAGAACCTGTTTATTTTAAGATCCTTTGTAACCACATGATGCAATAAAGAATTGACTATGACTGTGAAAAAGAATTAAGCTCTTTTCTCATATTTTTATGTGATAGGTAGACGAGAAGGCGGATCAACTGATGATTTTTTTATTATGTTACCAATTACCGCTCTCGCTCCAAGCTTGTTCCATTCCCGTACCACATTTCACGGTCTGACTGTCGGCACCGTCGGGCCGGAGCCGCGTTTGACATCCGAGATGGTTTTCGGCGATCTCGCTGCCCCACTGGAAATTAGGGCACTACGACTTAAGTGGGTTGAGTGGCTTAATGACGCATGATTATAGAACTGGGATAGACGGATATAGTCCAGTAGGTTTCGATGAAGTACTTGTACGTATATTGTTATATTTTTGAGTTGTTGTTATTTATCGGGTCGCTTAGCCTTCCTAATAATTATAAGTCAGCAAATAAAACTATTAGCAAAGCCAATAGTACTGCAATAAACTTGCTGTAAAAGAATATTTTTGCTGAATTGTATCTTACTCACACAATAACGCCTTTAACCTAGCTATTAAGGTAATTAACAGTTTGAATATACAGCTTCAAATGACAAAATAATTACTTTGTATTAATTTGCAGGCGAGAACTTCAGCTCACAGCCGTTAGAAGATTACTAGTATGCGATTTAAACTCATTGTTTAAAATATATTTACGAAGAAGAAAAAAATAGCAAAACTAATATAGGTAATTTACGTTTACCGATAAATAAATGTAAGTATCATGATTGCGATTGCGCAATCGTAAGACGGTTCTAAATTAAAACGTGTAATAAACAAAAAAACATCTTACAAATGGAGACTTGGCCACTATTTTACATTTCTTAGTCACTAACCCATTCTTTAAAGATTAGTTTGGCGCTTGTTCTTCTATACATCACTATAAAGATTACTGATTTTAGAACTGTATATTTGATAATTACTTGCGACAAGACCGCGCCATAGTACTGTTTGTTATTGTATGTACCTACAGCCACTCATCGAAGTATACAAAACTGTCAAATTTCTTCAATGGATTATAATATCATCTTATTGTCATAACATTATGTTGAATATCAATTGAAGACATTTGGCATGTTGTGGTAACCTGATGTGTGGCTATCTGTAGGATCATTATTATTTGTTTCTGTGCAATAAATAATATTACATATCTATCTAATTACATTATGATTACATAGATACATTTCAAACGAACATAATCATCAGTCCCCGAGGTAAAACGTTAGTCCATAGTGAACTTCATATTTATAAATAAAATTCTAATCGTGCGCAGACTCTATAAGCCGCTAAGTGATTCTGTTATCTCGCGTAAGCGGATCAGCCGGATCAGCTGATTGCGCGCGCGCACACCGCCATCTACTTACTGTTTTAATGATATTCTCAGGAGGATACGCTTACACTGTTTGTAAACTGTTATGCGGCGGCTTTGAAGGAGCTTTTAATTACTTTGTTTGGTCTTTGGCATAATTTTTCATTAAAATTGTAGAAATGCTTGGTAATTTATTGATAAGTAATTGATGTTTTATACATATTTCCTTTTGAAAATGTGGCGTACAGATTGCATTCTTTCTCTGGGCTCATCTTGCACGTTATTGTCATACCTGCTTAAGTTTACTATTATTTTTTTATGTGATAGCTAGCAGACGTATTACCTGATGGTAAGCGATTTCCGACGCCCATAGACGCCTGCAACACCAGTTACCTATCACAAGTGCGCTGCCAAACTTACCCCCTTTTCCCCTATTGGGCCTCCTGTACCCTCACGCGACGAAACAAAGCGCATGTTGCAACTAAACCTCTTACAACAACTTAACTTTACACAAACATTGCACAGCTAAATTAACTTGTCCTACAATGACCCTAGAACGAGTTACATAACTCCAAATTAATTTTCAAATGTCAAAATCACACAGGCAATAAGACGTCGAAGGCACCATATAATCAATTTTAATAAGCTTATAATAAATTGTTTGGTCTGAACAATGATTGGAGCGCAATAATTCGTTCGCACTCCACCGCCCTACATTACTAAGTGATGTTTCGCATGTTTATAATTTCCTTACCCATGTCAGATGGTGTAACCTACAAACGAGATCGATATATTAAATTTCAGCCTTGACTTCTGAACTGAACTTAAATCATGAGGATTGATGAGCTGATCTTATCGCAAATCAAATATGTGTGTTTATGCATATGATGCCGAAGATTGCGCAGTGGTGAGCGTTGCGCGATAATTTGAAAGGTTGAGGTACGGTCCAGTCCGGGCTGTGGGGTATCCGACCGCGATTGCGCAGAGACACCCCAAGGGTTTGGTTAGGGCTAGAGTCCCACGCCCCACTTTGTCCCCCATATGTGACAAGGTGTATGTATGCTGATGGTTGCCACTGGAAAGCTAACTAAAGGTTTCGGATTGGATGGCTAGGCAAGGTAATTTAGAAATCTCAGGTCTAGTGTTGGGAGGCACCCTCGTTTATTGAAACCGAGCTTGGGATATGAAAAAAAAGTAAAATGATTTACTTATCTTTCTTATCATCGGTCATATTCTATAACTTGGGCTAAACTAGTCAAACAAAATAAGCAGAGAAACCAGAACAAGCCTAAAAGCGTCGATCTCAATACAATTTAAGGCTTGAACAAAATTCCTTTAGCGTAGAAGGCTCGAGTTTTGTAACCACTTTATGGACAAGATAAGCTTTATCAGACCGTGTGTGGTCTCCTAAAAGGTAGATTTTAAGTGAACCGATAGTTCTGCGCGCCAACAATAGTGAAATCTTTAAACTAGACCCTGCCACAATGTACCGAACGAAACAGTAAGATGACCTTCTGCTTAAATACGTGGCGTTGCACTATAAACGATACGACGCTCTATTATGCAGGGTGTATCTGTCTCACAAATATTTATATTTTAAAGAAACTTAATTAAGGAAATAACTAAGAAATTTTACTATATATTATGTAAAGTTTTTTTTTGCGCATTACTCGTATCTGTTTGAAGTTTGGGTGCAAGTTATTGTGTTCTCACGGTCCACTATTTGGTGAGCCTTAGTCAACTGAATTGTCTAATCACATTTGATATTTCATAAAAATCGTTCTACACTAAAAATATGTCTCACTTAACACAAGCACACAATATTTTATGTAGTATGTACCATCAGAATGACAAACAGTGAAAAGTTCGGAATGTAATACCTCACTGTAATTCACTAAAGTATCCATATATTGAGAGAAACGCCGGGCTTGTCCCCCATTTGTTACCAGATAACGCAAAGGTAGATAAAGGTACTTTTAAAAGTGCAACATGAATTAATGGTGACCTTATTCGGTGAATAAAGTGGCCGAGTAAATCTGGTCATTAATAGTCGTTAAGTAGCCTTAAAGGTCTGCTCAAAGAAACAGCGATAGCTCTTCTACTTTAATTAATGAGAGGGTTAGGGGAGGTGCCGTACATACTAAGTATCATGAACATAGCACGAACAAAGTTCTGCACGAGAGCTCGTATATCCTAGATTTTTTAAATCTATGTAAGTTAGTAAGCCAAACACAGCCAAACAACAACCATCCTAATTCGCACTATTTAATCCGATCAATGCATGTCTCATTGTATTTAATTATCTTTTTTATTATATTTTATTTACGTAACGTTTCGCAGTTCATAAAATTCAGTCATTAATATAATTCTGGTATTAAATCATACCTTACTCGAAAAAAAGGTAGATTTGTAATTTAAGTCCCCGGTTCCAAGAAGCAATTGCAGACCTACGTGTGAAATTTAGCAAACTGTTGTTAATTCGTGTTTTAATTAGGCAATTAG
The DNA here is from genome assembly GCA_014851415.1 of Cnaphalocrocis medinalis. Lineage (NCBI taxonomy): Eukaryota > Metazoa > Arthropoda > Insecta > Lepidoptera > Crambidae > Cnaphalocrocis > Cnaphalocrocis medinalis. The sequence continues at coordinate 15,666,704 of CM026279.1, forward strand.
CCAGGACCTAACGAAGTACCAGCTCGATTATAATGGCATCATTGGAAAGTTCATAAATACCACAATTAACTTGCTGAGCAGATCTAAACCTTAACGCTTGGATTTAAGGGTGGATAGAATGTGGTGGTTTAATTTTTCCATTGCATGTGTTATGTAGATTAGCTCAGCATTTACACATAGAGGCTGCATCATGTCGTAGCTGCCGCGAGGCCTAATGATGGGAGGGTCCAGGTTCGATTTACGAGCGGAAGCGGGAGCGAGATTTATTATTCTTTGTTATTATTATGTTTCTGATGGTACCGATTGGCAACCTTTTGTGATAATCTTCACAAAAAGACAAGCTTAAATAACCGCGGTGTCCGCTTGTGACCACGGCCGCCCTTGTAACGCGGTCGGAATGTGTCAATCAGTACCTACGTGTTATAATGTCCTTATATAAACACTAGTGGCCCGCCCTCACTTCGCTTCGGGACCGTAATTCAGAAACAAACCAATAGATGGCGCTGTGCTCAATTACATCGCGCAAGCGTTTCATGTTTTCGGTTTACCTATAAGCCTTGTCGTTGTCTATAGAAGTTATCTCTTTATAAATGGTATAGATATAGATACTCGTTTTTATATCAAGTATAAGCTTAAATAACTTCATTGCTATTTTACTTGTCATTACCAAGTTTTGAATAGACATTTAACGATATGAAAGAAAGCTTGTGCATAAAAGTGTTCCTGGAAAAATAGCATAGAAATATCGAAAAGTTAAATATTAAAGTAACAAAAGAATACGAGTATCAGACCATGGTTATGCGTGGTCCTATGTTAGCCTAAGAAAAAGCTTCTGATTGCGGAAAGAAGATGAAGAAAGAGACAACGATTTCCCCTTGGAATATGAAAAAATCACTTAAACAAGTTGAGCCAGTGGTCAAGACGGCATCGCTCCCGCTCGCACCTTACACCGCTTCCCACATGCGCCCGCGCAGGCCGCTGGACCCGCCTTTTGCCGTTTCCATGACGACGTTCCAGAGCAAATCACTATTTATTACCACTGCCGTTCCGCGGCTAAACACACGCCTTAGCCGCATGTCATCGCAGCTCTGCCTGACTCATGGTCTAATCAAGCTGGACGTTCGGATTACGATGATTATTGAGCTTGGACCTGCTGCTTCGGAGAAGTTAGTGTTGTTCAAGGTTTTTGCGGTCTTGCTGATCAATATCAAGGTTATGTAAAACGAAACGTCCAGTGAACGAATGGTTGAAGTATTATACATTTTGACATTAATCTATTTGTAATAAGATTGGAGAACTAGTGCGTTGCCAGTCTCTCGAAGGTCTTCTGTGAGGCCGTGGCATCACTCCTGTCGAGCCAGCCCGTTCATAGCGAACCGTAGCTCTTCCACGGACGTTGCTGAGGGTGAAGCATGTTTATTCATTTAATTAAAACTTTATTGCACAAAGCTTCGTACAATATAAGCGATCTCAATGCCAAGAGGAATTTTCTATTTATCAACCTTTGCCCTGCTTGTCCTTTCTGCTTCATTGGGTGACAAATTGGGTCAACAAAATTAAACGGTCAGTTTAGAAAAGCGTATTCACTCTTCCTTAACTCACTCTCTTGAAAACTAAAGTGTAGGTTCTTTAATCTAGTACTGCGTAGGTTCTCGTAGTCTATTAATATTCTCAGTAACGAAAAGTTACGCTATCCTGACCTTACCGAGTCGTGTTATTAAACTTATGAAACCACCGTTTGTCTTCAGCGAACACAGATTATATCAACTAACGTTTACAAGTGCTCAAATAACTGTCTTGATGTTATCTTAGAAACTTATGTTCGCATTATAAAAGGTTGATAACTTACCGTTTCGCCTTAACTAGCATCTAAAACTCATTATGCAACGTAAATTAATGAAATACGGTTGAGATTTGTTCGTGAACATTTGCGTGTTAAGCCGTTTTTGGAAGATCAGATTAAGTTTGGGCATAAATTGATGACGGCAATAAGTTTTAATTACCCGAAAAGATATGTTTAAGAGAGTGATGAGTTGTGTAGGCGCTGTTTAGGGTTCGTAGACATTTTCGAGATAAGAAATGTGTGTAAATGTTATTAATTGGGAATGTTGCGTTAAATTTTAATGTCAGACGAGAGCTGTCATGGTTAAAGTGTTCATGGGATGGGAATACCATGGGAAGATAATGTATTATTTAACTATAGGGTGTGTTTTTAAATGCTATAGAAGCTTTTCCAGTTTGCCTGTAACCTTGATAACAAGCATTTTTATTAGTGCCGCTTATGCTCTGATAATATTACTAGAAAAAAACCAAGAGTCTACGATCAAAATGATGTATCCTTCGATTGTATATCTCTAGATACACAATTTGAAACTGAATTACCACTTTTGCCAACACACGTTACACGTTTTAGAAACTTTCCGGTACATGTAAGTTTGCCATCACGATGTTTTTCTTAACCGACGAGCTAATGGTAGAAATAAGCACATAGACATGAAAAACCCATAGGTGCATGCTCGGATTTCAGCCTCGACCCCCGCGTGGAACGTTTAAATCCGCTGAGCTACCATGACTCCAAACTGGTTAATGTTAAGTAACCGAAAATTATGATGATGATTTGAACTTAGTTTTCAGAATTCCACAAACTGTCTATTAAGCAGAATGAAACTAAATCTGTCCCCACCTTTACAATACTACGCATTTCGCTCATTCATGATAACAAAACCCAATACCACTGACGTCATACCACGTCACTGATGTACACGCTTGGAACACGCACGCACGCACGCGTGTCAGTGAGACAGCTGCACGCGCGAGGGAGAGGGAACACGCGGTCGAAGTTTAGCGGGGTAAGACGCGGGGGGTAGCGCGGGGAGGCGGGCGGTCGCGCGGGGGGACGCGCGGGGAGCGGCGGGCAAGCGAGTGTGCATCGGTGTTGCCAGGGAAACATGTTTGTAGCATTTAAATAAAAAATAAATGCGCCAGACAGATCTATTTACAGGTACATATTTAAAAAAAAATAAGGCGAATTATATATGCAGTAAGTTTTTTACTCCAATCACTTTCAAAGTAATAACGACAGGTGATATCAACTGATTTATCTACAATATATAAAATGCTAAAATAAATAAAATGTGTTATACTTTTTTTTTAACTTTAGAAAATATGTTACCTTTTTTATAAGCATTATTAATAAGAACGGTCTGAAATGATGTTGAGAATATAAGATAGTTTAATTTATTTAAATATCTTTTATTTTACATTTAAAAAGTTACCCCTTGCAGCGCAAAAATAGCAATTGTGTCAAACATAAGGAGACTGTCCAAAAAGGGTAACTCGACATGACGTCGTCTGTACGTTTGGCCACTGTAGTCTGTACATTTGAGCTCTGTACCTTTTACCCTCACCCACTAGCAACCCTAGCTAGTGAACCGGCGTTCCTCGCGCGTGCGGCCGCGATGTCGACCGAGCGGTACAATGCGAGCGCAACCGCGCTCTGCAACGATATCATCGCCAAGATGAAAGACAGGCCGGAGATGTGGCAGACCGCACACCCCATGTATAGGAACCGAGCGAAGATAAAGAACTTCTGGGAGGAGGCGTGCGAGGAGACTGGCGTCGACGGTACGTATACGTATACTCTGATTTTTAATCATGTGGAGTAAACCGACAGATGTCAATGTGTCATCCCTATACATTAACACTCAATTTGACAGATGCAAAATGTCAAAATGTATAGAAACTTGCCATTTGCATCTGTCAGTTTACTCCTCATGATTAAAAATCAGAGTATAGGTTAGGTTACCCGCGTGATAAGTTGAGACTGTTCCCCTGTCCTTCCCCTTTGGCCATTGTGTTGTACGGAATGGTTGGAATGGGACTTCACTTTTTATGTTTGGTTTTTTGTCTCGTACTGGCTTACGTCACGTAACGATGTGCTTTGAATTAATCGTGTCACTTCGCTCGAACTCAAGTTCTCAACTTATCGCGCACGAGTTGCACACACCGACAAGTAGGTACACACACACACTAACAAAACGTCCGTGAACATACGACCTAAAAGTCAGCGTCGTTCACCGCGCGTGTAGCTCCTACTTCTTGTTTTCTGTTCGACTCGCTTTTAAATGCTTTCGAGTTTACTGTTTCCCATTTGCTTTTGAAAATCCATTGAACGATTCACTTTCGTTTCGTTTGTTGATAAAATACATTTTTTATTCTGTTTCGTACATAGGTATAATAGAATAAAATCAGAAGACTATTAAACACAACTTCTTGTATTTGTTTTGTATTTCATCTGATTTCATTTGATAGCACAGTGGAGATTTATGAACCTGTTCATAAGAGTTTAAGTTTACTTCTTAAATTTTATTTGCAGAAAGCACATTAAGAAAAAAATGGAAACACCTAAAAGACCAATACCGAAAAGAATTCAAAAGGGCCATGGAAAAGGGCCTTCCAGAGGCAGGGATCGCGTGGCAGTACTACGACGCCCTGGCCTTCCTCCGGGATGAGATCGCGAAGGATGTGGAGAAGGCCTCGGCGAGGGCAGACTCGGAGTACGACAGTGAAGAGGAGCCGGAGGTGCCCAAAGTGAGGATTGTGGAGGCCAAAGGAGATGACTTGAAGCTGAACATGATATATCAGGGGCTGATGGAGACGAAGGTAACATTGGAGACTTTTGCAATATATTTACAACCAATTTTGGCAATGTGTTGAAGATCATACCTTTGCCCAATTATCAACACGTTCTTTTCTTTCCTGTACCTAAAGCTTATCTGGACGAAATCGCTACAAGCGATATTACCGCCTTATAAAACTGTTTAACGCTGTTGTTTCATTCATGTATTCTATTTTTGTGTCAATATCTATCTATTCATCATCAGCTCGTTTCGTAACAGGAATAAATAAATAATAGATTCGCACAATATTTCATGCATTGACCTGACTCCGTACTGACTAGTTTAAGTACTTGTGGTACTTACAGATATCAGACAACAGAGGAAACAAAAATATAATACTTGAATATTGAGAACTAGATAGACCAAAGTAACAATCTCTTGTTTCGAAGGCAAACTCAATTCAAGTCACTGAGTAAGTAAACATCAGATTCCTCACCAATATTTTCTCATCCTCAGGCAGCAGTTGAAGAGATTAAAAGCTTCGATGACACCATGCGCCACGACCCCGACTACCTGTACCTGATGAGCCTACTCCCGACCCTGAAGCAGCTCACGGAGATCCAGAAACTGCAGTTAAGAGGGAAGATTAACGAGTGGCTGCTGGAGGCACTCACCACCAACGAATACATGGCCCAGTGTGAGACGAAATACGTACCTCTAGTGTCGGATGTGGTAGTGGACAATTAATGGGACTCGTTTCATCGTGTTATGAGCGATGGCGGATCAGTGAATAAGAATGCGGCTTCATAAGGGGTGATGCAGATAGGATGATAGGAGTCGTGGTTGAATCGAGATGTACTCTGGATTACTCCAATGTGCGTAATTGGATACTCACTGGGATTAAGTTATTATAGGTAGGATACGATCACACAGGAATTTCATGGTGCTGGGAAACGTAAAATTGGAAGGCGAAAAATGTCATGGCTCTGGAACATACGACATTGGACTAGCATCAAATCCGCGCAAACAACTTTTTAGGCCTGCATGGATAAGCCACGATTTAAAAAAGTGACGGTCCAATTTTGGTGTTTTCTGGAATTTGCGAGAATTTATGACATTTTCGGAATCCAAAATATTTATAACTGTAACTACTAATGACAGCGCTGATGGAAAGCACTTTTTCGAACGTTAAAAATATGTTAATATTTTTAAACTGTTGAGAAAAACTTCAAATCAAAACCTGTGTACTAAATACAGAAATAAGCGCATGAGTAGATATAGTGAGTGAAAACGAAAGTAGTCAGTAAGTTTTTTGAGTATAAAAACAGTGATAAATAGGTAAGAAGTTTTAAGAAATAAGATTTGTTTATAGGTCTTTTAGATTTTTATAATGAAAATAAATGAATGACATTTGCATAGTAACCATGTAGTTTTTTTAACATAAGTTCAGGTACTTCACTTTTAAATAACAATAATAAATGAAACAACATCACTTACATTGTCCTGGTCCCAAAATAAGGTTTTCCCTTGTGCTTTGGAAACCAGAAACAACGAAGCAACCACAAATTTCAATACCACTGGGTACGACGAAAATATCTGTTTCATCAACAAACATTGTGTTGATACAGAATCAAACCCGCGACCCTTGCGTCTCAACAGGCGCTCAAACCACTGCGCTAAACGGTTCGTCGCCTAGATAACTCCTCTTTTCAGTTGCTCTTCATATTGATTAACCATAGGAAAAAGAGATGACAAGAACTGGCTAGTTTAGAAGCAATTGAACTAATTTTAGACGTAATAAGTCTATTATCGTTTGGATTGGAAACGTTCCGGTTTCATCAGAGTAAGATATACACACGTAATAAAGGAAGGCATAACGAGTGCAGTGTTAATGCTTCAAACAGTTGCGGTGGAAATTGGTTTGGCTGAGTAGTGCGGCCAGACGTTTAAGTTTTTAAGGATAGACAGACAATAGGTACTGCTTAAAAACAAAATATAGTATGGGTGATGCTTTGATCTTAAATACAGTGTGAACGCTAAAAGTGTAGCTGCCAATGAATGGTTCATTTTTTTATACTAGAGGCGGCAAACGAGCAAGCGGGTCATCTGCTGGTAAGTAATCATTCGCAATAGATCGCTATTTGACATTTTAGGATTTTAAAACTAATTACTATGGTTTAGGATCGAAAATAAATTATAGTGACAGAATAAATTATAAATTAATTATATTCTCGGAATCCAAAATATTGATAGCTGTAATTACTACTAATAACCGAAACGCTTTCAGTATGGAATAGAGCACCAATACAAAGTTTGTTGATGTAACAGATATTTATCTTGTACAACAAAAAACTACAACAAATATTTAAGTTACTTAGTAAGTATGGGATCAGGTCAATATGTAAGATGTTGTATGACTTTACTTTGTATTATTTAAGTTTTCAAAAAACAAAAAGAATTTTGCGTATAATCGCGCAAGATAGTGTAAAAAAGTAATCATCAGATACAATAAACAGAATCCCAATTTCATCAACACCAGCATGGCAACACTACCAATACCCACAACTCGTCGCATTCGATTCAAGCTCAATGAATGGGTTTCCAATGGAGAAACCGGTGTTGCCATTACGTAACAGATAATATGGTAATTGCGCCGAAATCACTCTTACCGTGTTTACCCGTAACGTAATAATGCGATGGCAAGATAAGAATGTTGCCCCATTAAAATAATGTATCACTTGAGATAAGGTGAGAGATGATGAGGTAAACGGACGCAGGTTCGTTTCCTAGTAATTTGGTTGGCTAATAACTTGCGCGTACGCTTCTGGTTATTGCTATATTATATGGGTAGAGGCACGGCTTTACTTCGTTTCGGGACATTAGTTTCAAGAAACACCAATAGATGGCGTTAGGCGACAATTATATCGCGCAGTCTAAGTATCAGCAATTATCTCAGTGTCAGCCCAAATTTTGGAAATTGGCACTTGTACCTCCGTGCATCGGAAAGCACGTTAAGTCGTTGGTTCTGCGCTGATTCTTCTTCGGTTGTGTCACACTGGGGTCCCATCGGAATATGTGGGTAAGTGAATAGAGAAAGCATCTGTCTGCACGCATACACTTGTCCACTATAAACGCCCTGCATCTATGACTGATCGTTGATATTGGCTTCTATGGCTGAGCGGGCTGGCTGCCATTAGTGGAGGTAGGAGGAGTTTTTATTCCATGGAAAGTGGATTATAACATGAGTGACAAATCAGTGTGTCACGTGGCCATTGTACCACTGGCGGAGGTTTGCCAAAAAAAGATATTTACAATCAGAATGTATAATTTTGTGCTAATAAGACTATAAATCTATTTTAAAAATAGTAAGGTACAAAATAACAGACCGGTTGCTAAACCGTATCCGGTGCCTGAGCGGATGCGCTTGCGCAACGGCACGCGACAGGCTCCGCGGGCACAGTGTAGCGGACGCACAGTTAGAAGCTTAGATCGAAGTCCTTCTGCTTTGACCTAGAGGGCGTTGTGGAACTCACAAAGAATCGAAGTTAAGACTGCTTCGTTGAGGTTACAATAACACTCCTTTCCGCACAGAGATGTGAATTTGAATAGTTTAGTAAAATTTAAATACAAAATGCAAATGCATACTTGTTAGCACTATTTCAAAAAGAGATACAATATAATAGTTTCAAATAAAAGTATAAACTAAACTTTGAAACTAAAAAAATATATAAAGTATTTCAAATAAAATACATAAACAAGTATTTCAAATATAGGTATGTATTCCAAATGAAAACATCTGTTGACTGTGATGAGCTCAATGTGTGTGTATTTTTGATTGTCTTTTGATGTTTTTTTTTTAATTTTTACATGACTTGATCGATCTGGCCCGATGCCTGTCATGTTTTTTTTTAATTATTTCGTTCATGTATCTATCTAGTAGTTGCAGAGTCACAATGAAACTTAGCTCACTGTTCTTCATCCGATTACGACATAGTCGTCGTACAGACGGTCCGTGTGTCTGTCTCATTAGACTTGCACTTCCGATGCGCGCTATCGGCGCATTTCACTCGGCTAATTAGCGGCGCCCGCGCAGACCAAGTGGTTTCAAAACTTTATTGCGGAAAGGAGTGCTATTATGTATGATTGTTTATTTACAAGTTATTTCCCCTTTTGGATTTCGCGTTGATTTATTCATTATTTTTTTTATTGCAGAAACATTTGCAGTCGTGACTCTATGGACATGCAGGTGTCTACGAGTATGATGCAATCGTTTACCATCAGGTGATCCGTCTGCTCGTCTTTTACCTATCACAAAAATAAGTTACAATAGACAAGTATAACTCTACCAGTCAACCTAAAATACTTGTTGAAGATTGTTTGGTTGGTACTCATAATGATAATAAGCTCTTCTCTCTTTAATAATCTTATCTAATCTAATCTTTCGAAAACCCCACCTTACCCATTAAAATATTATGAAATCGTTGACTTAGCTACGAGCTTATTTTTATAAATGTGAGATGCGATTAATATTTCAAAAACTGAAATTTAAACAAAGAACAGCCGAGCTAAAATGTAAATAAGAACCACCAACATGAAAATAATTTAAAGCTTATTACAAATAATTTGTTCGCGTGTTCGGGAAACAGGGTAGAAGGCCCACTCCTCGACTCGATGGCGAAACTCCTCTCCCGTCAATATTGTATTTGGCGCCACAAATGCCACAAATCACCGACCGCGTTGCGTCAGCGCAGGTCACGAGATCGGCAACTTGATTTGGGAATTGGGGCTGATAAAGGGTAAACGTGATGAGAATCTGTCTATATATCCTCCTAAGAATTGTATCGTATTTAAGAATTACTAGCCGCTCCGACTAATCAGAACTGCTACTATTATTTATATAATAGGAGTGTCTTATACTACTAGTAGTTTTGAGTCTTCGTCTCAGTACTCGTAGTAATAATCTGATTCATTTGGAATATTTTATGAAAATACGAGTATTGGGATGTTAGTCAACATTGACATTGATTGATTGTTTGACATAAATGAAGATGGGTGTGCATGCAATTGCCGTCGCTCATGGAAGTCTGCAACACCAGTGGAGGCACAAGTACGCTGGCAATCTCCTTCTCCCCGGAATTTCTTCAATCCATTGTAAACTTTAGACACAATCTCTTATCATAATAACGTTAAGCTCAATATCAACTAAGGAACGATATAGATATATGTAGTAAATCTGTGTGTATCTGTCTGTACGTACAGCTACACATCAAAGTATACAAAACTGTCAAATTTCCTCAATCGACTCTCACCTTCCTGTCAAACGCATTAGGTTGAATATCAATTGAGGAAATGTGTAACCTGATGTGTGGCTATCTGTACATTAGAAACAAGTCGAACAGTGCCATTTGGAACACACTAATGTAACACACGTAATGTGCGCAGCCCCCAACATTGGGCAAGCACACGGAAGCGCGCAGGTGATCGCCGTGGGTGCGCCGGCGCATCGCTTGCAACACGCGGCCGCATTCCGCCGGGGGACGCCGAGGCGGACGCTCGTATTTACAAACTGACTTGTAAGCGAAAAAACATTTGTAAATATTATGCAACGTTCTCACTAGATATTGTAGATACCTACTTACTATCGTCAGCTCATAGCGAATCAAGCACTTCTAAAAATTCGAGTACCTACGGGGTTTGGTTAGTTTAATTTTACCGCCACCAACTATGTGGAATGTTGTGTGTTCATGTCCCACCAGAACCCTTTGATGTTTTTTAAGTGCAACTATTTTGGGCTCTCCATCAGCTTACCATCAGCCTAAGCCAATATGCTGTGCCACTCCATTTTTATGTGCCAGTAGAACATTCAAATGATCTCGTGGCTCTACTGGTGTTACAAGTATCTATGGGCGGCGGCCCTAGTTTACCAAAAGGTGATCCGTCTGCTCGTCTAGCACCTATCAAAAAAGGCAAAGGAGAACCAATTTACTTTGCCATTACACTACTATGCGCCAGTAGAACAGTCGACAAAAGGTTAAAGGACAGATCTGGAATACCTCCGCGATCCTAATTTGAATCCGTTCAAAACCAGAGGTCATCTAGATACCTTCCCTCGACCAATCTCCACGACCATCTCCCCAAGTCCTGTTTACATACAATCGCTGAAAACCGCTAGCCAATCAATGCATTTTACTTTGCATACAAAAACATGTCACTTATGAATTAATCATAAATTCAATTGTATCCTGATAGCCACAAAAACAATACAGATACTAATTGCTCGGCAATTACCTCAGTGATTTGTTGCCATGATAATATCGAACAGCGACCTACACGTTACGAACTAGCTTGATAATTACTGAGAACAATTCCTTTGGACAGGTCTGGTTAAATATTCCCCTTGGGCCGGATTAGGGTAAAGCACTAAGTAATTGGCACAAGATAGTTTACAGAAATGTTATTTACGACCTTGAAAAGAAGGATCTGTAGATACAAATTGTTGTGCCGGTTTATTTAGTCAATTACAATAACAGTCAGTGTGTTGACTAAAGATTGGGTCATGCTTTGGCTTTTTGGGGAATTGAAGTGAATGCTTCGCTTACACATATGTCTAGTCCTAATTGTATAGAATTATTAGTGACATAGAGTAAGCCGGTTGGAAACCTAATTTTGAGTTATAAGTACCTAACTTAACAAATTACTGGCATTTCAAGTACAATGGGTGGAACTTTACTGTTTAATATACTTCGTTCTTCGAGATCTAACTACATAGTTTTGCGGGACAACTGTTATTAAACTGAAAACTGTTGTTAGTCTAATAAATAAATAATAAATTATAACCTTCGTGGCCTTAAATCCAACATTCCTTCATCATTAACATCAGAATCTTAAAAAAGATCCCATTACAAGGAGGGTATTTTCCATAAATATGACTCTTAAATATATTTTAGGATATTTGATGTATATTTTGCAGAAATAATGGGTTTTAGGACAGCCACGAAAGTTAGATCTTGAAGAACAACCCGTGGCACCAGTTTCAATTAAATCCCGTCACCGAAGGCTGTTCATTATTCAAAATTAGCCCATGCCACGTATTGATGGGTTCGGGAATGCACTTTGACAGTTGCAAGTAAACATTTGCATCGTCGAAACTGCCGTGAGCATTAAAAAGGTTGTTGTGAAATTGCGTGATAGTGATAAATTACTGTAATCTTTGAGGGACATTTGCGTTTGACGCTCGGAGCGTTGAGAATCGAAGCGTGGACCGAGCCAGTGGGTACGTGGCATTTAGTGATGATGCAAAAACGAAGAGACTCATTATTCGACGGTACACGGTGTTCCCAGCTAATTGGGTGCTCTGATGCTGTATAATGGCGTGCTTGTGTCAAAGTGTCAACATATTTTGTTGGTAAAATAGGGGTCTAAAACTGTGCCGTTCACCTTAGTAGCTAATTTAAATTTAGCTTATTGTGAATTATAGTGTTGACTTACTTAACTAAATATTTGAATAGGTACTCAGAGATCAGATAAAAATTTAATTTATCTGCTTAAACCAAATCGATTCTAATACCTATTATGTCCTGGGTCAGCAATAATAGTTTGTGCAATAGCTTTATTCACCCAGTTCATATCCCATCAAGTTAGTGTATACAATTGTCAGGTCGAGTTATGACGCTGCAATAATTAGATCTTTGTATCTCAGATATATGGAGAGTCGAAAATACAAAAAGAGTAACTCAACGTCATACCATGTATACTCGTTGTAAGCAAGACAAAAGTATTATATCTCTAATTAAAACTGTCATTACCATGAAAAAATTATATCAGCCAAGTCATTCCACTAACAACTTTTTTTGGTCCTTCGAGCCGGATTGCAACTATGGATTTTTTAATCTCATTTAATGAGATTTTGGTCTTCCTACAAAAGTTAAACTCCTGGACACACTGGTCAGATTTGCAAGTACCCCGGTCGGGTGACCCGTCCCGGTAATCGAGTGAACTTATAGGGTTTTAATCCAATAGAGTGCAGGGCTTCGCTTGACGCATCGATTTGTACCGGATTCGCGAAGACCAGTAAATAGTGTTAAAGGGAGTATGCATTCAACATTATATTATTCATCAACCACTAAAATTGAAACTCTAGATTGGAAGATAGTAGTTTTTAGGCAGCTCCGAAAAGATATAGGTCGATATATCCATAGATGTCGATCTATCGTGAAAAATAAACACTTTCATGGAATTCCCCGATTTTTTATTTCCTAAAAGTTGGCAGACGCGCATGCGACCCATCTGATAGTAAATGGTCCGCCATGCCGCTAACGAACTTGGAATAAGAACTCAAAACCTAATCTCGTTTATAATAAGGACAAGTCACAGCGATCACCACAGCTGGGATAGAAGTAAATAATTACATATCATACAAAATCACAGTCATCGACCTGATACCAAATTAGGCATAAACACTTGTTTTATGGATATCAAAAACCACGGTCAGAAATTGTTTGAAGCCAGTATGGAGACGCCTACAAATGGCGACATCTTGTATCGGATCAAGCCCCGTTTTGGCCTGCGAGCCATCGATGGTAAGATTAGAAATAACTCTTAGTACCTGTGAAAAAATAACCTGCGAGAACTTCAGGCTAATGACAGGCAACAAGTACGTGGGAGAGCCACGCTTCGGCATTAATGGATCGGCTAGACCGGAATGACACCACCGCCTCACAGAAGACTGGTATGAAGCAGCGCCTACTCTGTGTTTCGTCGAGTGAGTGAGGGTACCGGATGCCCAATTGGGGGTTAAAGGTTGGCAGCACACTTGTGATTCTACTGGTGGTGCAGGTGTCTATCTATGGGCGGCGGCAATTGCTTACCATCAAGTTATCCGTCTGCTCGTCTGCCACCTATCACATAAAAAAATAAAACAGTAGCGCAGGATCGACCAAAGTAGGGTTCTCTTGTTTCGGAGGCCAGTACTTGGTAAGAATCCTTGAGCCAGTGGAGTAAGTAAGTAGGAACAGTCAGTCACACATCAGGTTACCACAACCTATCAAATTTTCTCAATTGATATTCAACCAAATGTGTACATGACAGTAAGATGAGAGTCGATTGAAGAAATTTGTCAGTTTTGTATACTTTGATGTGTGACTGTACGTACCTACCTAGTGAAAAGTTGCACTATTGCACCCACTGTCGTATTTAACATTCGGTTCCGCGTTTCTCATTAGCTCTCACGTCAATTTATGAGTCGCGTTTGCAGTTTAGCATATGCAACGAGTGACGCAGGCGCAGGGTCGCCTTCCGCGACGACGCAGGAAAACCCGCCCACAGTATCTTTATCTACTGTAGGCGGTTTTAGCTACTACGTTAGACTTAAAGTGTTATTGACAGTTATATAACTATACCATACTGAGACTTCCAATTTTGTATATTCTTAAATTCACATTACATACATTAATCTGACACCGTACTAAGTAGCTTGCTTAAGCACTTGTGTTAAGCGATTTTGTTAAAAAAATATTTCTCAGCTCACAGACAGACAGAAAGACAGACAAGACGAATTCAATACGGATTCCGTTTTTTGCCATTTGGCTACGGTACTCCAAAAGTTACTATTAAAGGATAACACTTTTTCGAGGTATAATATTTTTTTCGCTATTTAATTTGCGCAGTTGCACTCCGGTCGCATGTGTGATCCAATGCACAGTACTTTGTTTTAGGTATAGAGTTTTTAATGTTACAACTTAAACGCGATAATGTTACAAATAAACCGCAATTGCGTTAAACTTTTGCACATTCAACCTGTATCCTGTATCGTACTGTGTAAGTATCCTTTTAGATTAAAGAATAGCATTTAAATCAAAAAATCTTATTCAAAATTTAATGACGGCCCTTAATTTTAAAACATATATTTATAGCCAAGTAAAAAATCGATAAAAATATCAATCTAACATCTAGTATGTGACATCACTAGATATGACTACATTGCAAATGCTGTCCCTATTCGCATGATAACAAGGTGTGAATACCTGGGCATATATTAGAATGTGTCGACGGTGCAGCGGCCTAGTGGCCTATCCGGGTCCATCGACTAGGCATGCACGAGATATATCGATAGTTTGACACTTAACACACTTCTTCTAGATGTAGCCATGTTTCAGATAATTGGGCCATCTCGACTGACTACTGAAGTCATCCACGGTCGCTCAGAAAACCAGGGTGAAACTTCTTCTCAATCACATGCGTTAGTTTTAGCTGTATTTTTATAAGTGCAGTAATTATTAATTTGTATTTAGGTATAGTATATTGAATAACAAGTTTTGATCGCGTACAAACGAACACAATTTCTTGATAGGTACCCTCATTGGTTCAGACAGACAGCTTAAGACAACACAATATCTTGATTCCACTTTTTACTAAAAGCAAGTTTGGATTACAATCTACGTCTGACTATTTCTGAGTCTCCCTAATTTTAGTCGTAATGTATTTTTATCGATATCGTATCACATGGTCCCTTTTCAACGTTCACATCCCTATCCTAACGGCTCTAGTGGATATTAAACTTAAATTTTACGACGTCAAATATTAATTTGTTGCCAACATATGAGGCCTGTATGAGTGGTCGGACGGGGGCCTGTACTAGCTCAATGAATAAAGATTGCTTCGTTAGGGTTCGTTCATAACGAACGCGGTGATGCAAAGCTAGCGAGGTCAGCAGCTAGTTCAGCTACAGAGCAGATCAGGGGACCAATTTCGTGCACTCAACATCAACATCAACTCAAGTCGAATAAGAATTTTGTATGGAATAATGTATAAATCTCTAGATTCGACTTCAATGTCGAGTACACGAGAATTGGCCCTCTGGGTGGAACCTTTAGCAGGTTTAAGCTTGAGACACACAAACTAATCTAACACGTCAAAACTACCAATGTTTTTTTATGTAATAGGTCCCATAATCGCACCTCATAGAAAGCGTCATAGGCTACTTTTTATTGCTAATAGGGGGTTGTAAGGGGTTAAAAGGGGGGTAAAAAGTTACTTTTCCACGCGGACGAAGTCGCGGGTGGCGCTAGTAATGTATATAATGGTAATTATAGACAGTTAGAACGCATAACATCTTTCATTTAGACGTCCCGTAAACCCCACCATTTTTTTTAACTCTGTTTAATTCACAGTCAATAAAATTCAAATCCCGGCGCTACTGAACCGAACTAGCACTTAAGAATCCTCAACTGTTTTTAAACGGGCGGTAATAGTTTACAGAACAATGTGACACGGCGGCGCTTCCTAGTGGTTACCCCATCACGTGCGCGCGCGCAGCTTGCCCATAAAGAGGAGGGTTTAAATTAACGCCGGAGACGTCGTCTTTGACTGGACACTGGACACGACACAGATGAAGCAGTCGCGGGTCTACTGTTTGTGGACTTCCCCACCACTTTAAGGCGACACACCGACACGGTTAGTGTATTGTGTCGGAAGTAATCTACTAATAGAATCACTTCTAGAGGGGAATGAAGTGATTCTACTTCTTCTTCTGGTAGGTATATCTAGACAACTACTATTTACAGAATTGAGCAATTGATATAAATGCTCGGATTCGGACCTGCTGATGGAAAACGATTTTTTTCAAATTGTATCAGGCAGATGATAGCCGAGGTAGCGAAATGAAAAGTATGAACGGATGGATGTTTGCTCCTCTTTCACGCAAAAACTACTGAATGGATTTTAATGAAAATTTACAATAATATAGCTTATACATCTGAATAACACATAGGCTACAATTTAAAAAAATATATTGTATGGATATAACTAACACGCGTACGAAGTCGCGGGCGGCCGCTAATTCATTATGAATTACCTTTTCAAAGACTTGAGGCCTCTGCAGTTTTCTAAGCTGTGATTCTAGTCTTCCTGACTCATTGTCCAGACAGGCTCGGTGGTAGTTCTAGTTTTTGTCACCACCGTGCGCGCGCGCAGCCCCGCCCTTATACGACGAGGGGAGTATTAAAATTCATGTACGCACATGAAAATTGCAGCCGTGCCAATAATTATGAAATATTTATGTTGAAGAAAAACGCGCCAAGTTTAAGTCGGATGCGGGTGTCGGTTCCGTAAGTAACAAATTAAGGATATTAGAGAAATTTGGTTGCCTGGATACAGCGTGTGGTACCCTGGTACTCTGCCTTATTTGCCATATGTCGTGGGTTCCATCCCAAGTATATATATATATCCATCCCATGTAGATTCCTTTTCATTCATTCATTCGGATGTATTTGTGATATGCTCTTGTTTGCGTCTTCAGTGGGCGTAATGTGGGTCCCTAACTTTTAAGTATGTAGGTATGTCTATATTTAAAATTTCTCTGTTGTCTGATTTGAGTTATTAAATTCATAGTGTTGCGAATTTCAGTCTTGTGTCTTTTCGCGCTCGTATTAGAAAGCACTGAATGG
This sequence comes from Cnaphalocrocis medinalis, assembly GCA_014851415.1. Taxonomy (NCBI): domain Eukaryota; kingdom Metazoa; phylum Arthropoda; class Insecta; order Lepidoptera; family Crambidae; genus Cnaphalocrocis; species Cnaphalocrocis medinalis. The sequence continues at coordinate 15,683,766 of CM026279.1, forward strand.
ATTTGAATTATTGTAAAGCCGAAAAACCTGGACAACATATAAGGTACAATTAATTTTGAAAAAAAAACTTTTAGTGGCAAAACTAAGCCAGTAAAAATTGCTTTTAACTCAGAGAGATCTCTCATATTTGGCGAAGGATCTCTAAATTGTTCAAGATTTGATCCTGATTCCAAGGTGGCGATGAAATCGAGTGTTCTGGCGCCTCTTTTGGACATGTCCATTAGTGGGACTACGCGGGTGTTTTTGTGAAGTAGTGTTGATGCTTGAGTATAATTTGGTGTCACTCGAGTAACTTCGGATGTAATTGCCACTCGAGTGACATAGAAAAACTCGGGTTTGATCTCCACCGTGGAAAAACTGTTTTTTTCTCGGTCGGTCCGTTCTGTCAACCTACGTGTGTGGTTTTGTATAGAGTCACCGGGCTTGTGAGGAGCAAAAGGCTCACACCCTTAAAACTTTAACGGAATGCTCACACCCCAAAAACATTAAACCGTGAAAAAACATTCGTGTGATGAACATTTGTGTGTTCAGTGTCTGGGATGTATTTAAGTATTATATTTTGTGTTTCCTATGTTCTCTGATATCTGTAACACAAGTGCTTGAGCTTAGTACGGAGTAAGTTTAATATAATATGAAGTGTTACATAGATAGATAGATATTCTTTATTTCAGACAACCTCTACCTAAGAGGAGAGAAAACAGCGTGTGCGTGCGTGTGTGTGTAGCGGTGTTGTGTGAATTCACTTGTTAATTATTTATTTATTCTCGTTTGACAAATGAGATGATTTTCGGCAGAGTGACAACACTAGTACTGTTGCGCTCTTGTTTTTGTGGGGTCTGGGAGCAAGATGAAATCGTCAGCACATAACAATAATACTGATTTATTGGAACTGACGGAGGAATCTGTGACTTTCACGTCGCTGACGTATGTGGTCGGGAAATTATTTCGATAGTACTGTTTATAAGGTATGCAAGATTTTCAAGACGGGTACTGAACTGGTTGGGTGACATATGGCTCATCGTTCTGGGACGCAAATCTGGCGCACTTGTTGTATTGTGGAAGAAAGATGAGTAAGAAAAATATATAGATATTATTTATTGCACAGAAATATATGTGTAATAAACCAACCATCATCATTTCAGCCAATAGACATCCACGGCTAGACATTGGCTTACCCTAATGTTCCCACACAGATCCGTCCTGTGCCACCCGCATCCAAGGAATTCCCGCGACCTTCACTATATCGTCGGTCCACCTCGTGGACTACAACAATAATAGACTGTACAAAAAGGCGGTCTTATCGTTTCTTTCAGACAACCTTAGATATTTGGTTTGGTTCAGTAAGAATCTACCGGGCCTAAGAGTTTTTGGAATTAACTCACGAGGAATGAAAGTAAAAGTTGCCTTCATATTACATTTTAGCAAAACGTTTCTGTTTATTTTAGTTAAGAAAGATATTTATCAGAGGTGTGTCCAGTGAGTGTTAAACAGATTAACAATTGAAAACCATTCGTTGAAACAAGCCCAGAGTGCAAGGTGCAAAGTATGCATTAACATGTCTTTATCAAAAGTCTGTATTTACACATACAAGAAAACCCAAGCGCTTTGGTCTTAGAAACTATTTTAATAGCCCTAACAAAATGTGCGCATTTAATACTCCACAAAAACAACTCGCGATTTGTGTCAACGCATGCGCACGCGCACCAGACAATGTAACCGCCGAAGTTATTTAAGCAACAAATTCGTTGTACAGCGCTAATATTGTGACCGGTAAATGTGTCTTACATTACTGCGCAACACTAAAATATGCAACACTGAACAAAATCAAAGGCATTTTCGACGGTAACAGCTAAATTGACGACAGTGAGGCAGTTTCACTATGTATCCAAAGAACAATGTTAATAGAGGTTGACCCAAGACACCGCTGCAAGTTTGTGGTGCTAGGCTCCGTGCCATGGTCCAAAGACATCCCCCGCGATAGACGATGAGGGAGTCTCAGATGTTTTAGCGGTATACCCCTGCCATCATGCAGGGGGAGTCAAACATAACCCGTCCGCCCCCTGGCGGACATGTATGCGTAACGCATTTCCCGCGGGTAAACAAAAAATAAACAAACAGACACCGCTGCAAAATCATCTCGCTTGTTTGCGCGCACTCTTAGAGAGATGGCTGGCAGGAGAACCAGCTACGAGAGAGGCACCTGTGTTATAATTAATAACTTAAATATATTATTACACCCAGACACTGAACCAACACAAGTGATCGCCACACGATTGGGCAGGGGGGGCATCAAAGCCACGACATTTAGCGCGTGAGGCAGAGTCACTATCTAATGCGACCATTCGTGCCAGTCAAAAAAGGTTATAGGATATGTAGTGAACAAAAAAAAGCAAACAAATTAATTTATGAAAAAAGTGATACAAAACCCTTTTATTTCACTGCCACCGTCCCAACTGTGCCACCATATTAGTTGACCGAACGTTGCCGACATACTCGTACTGGAGGATTTCTACTAACGAGTCAATTACAGGGCGTGTTACCCTACTTGGAGAGGGTAAAGGATTGGAGTGCGCGGGAGAAAACGGCCTGTAATAGTTTGTTCCACTTGCATGGCTATATCACTTAAAATAATGTGTTCTCTGTGTAAACATCTTAGTTTGTAGTGTAACAGGTAACAATGTTAACATATTGTGGACATAATTGGGCTTGTTACCCTACACAGTAGGGTACACTAGTTGCCTACAGATGCAAATTTTATTGAATAGAATAAAATTTTACTGCTTACGCGGAGACGCGATCGAATAGTTTTTTAGATTTTCGCTTTGCAATATTTATTTAAGTTTAAGCTTATTACTTTCAAATTCTAATGTATAGAAATATAAATCACCTATCATACATTTCATCATCATCATCAAACTGCAGGCGTTCCACCAATATATCCTCAAGCATCCGAAAACCAATCAAACTTTGGATTGGCCACTAGGATAATATTCTACTACTTACCTAATTAATACAAATTATTTAATAGGAGATTAACGCAACTCTAAATTTTTTTACGCGAGCGAATGTTTATAATGCTTGTTTATTAAAATATAAAACTTACGTGTTCGTCCAGCGAATATGTCAGTTCGCCGTCGTCGTATAAGACGAACCACCTCCGCTGCCATCTCTGTAACAAAAGAAAAATATTTTTGAGTATAATTTCAAGAGGCATTTATTAATTTATTTACTTTACCAACTATTGTTACAGTCTTACATTATTTAAAGATTTTATGTTACAATAGTTTTAAACTAAATGCACAATAATTATAAAATGTATCTAAACGGTAACAATTACGAGGATAACTAACACTACGTGAATTTTATTGAACTCTGATATAAAAATCTATACTATTTATAAAGAGATAACTTCTATGGACAACGACAAGGCTTATAGGTAAACCGAAAACACGAAACGCTTGCGCGATGTAATTGGACACAGCGCCATCTATTGGTTTATTTCTGAATTACGTTCCCGAAGCGAAGTGAGGGCGGGCTACTAGTCATGTATATAGAGGGTATGTCAGTGATGAATCTTTACATCTCTTTAACCAAGTGTTCTACCAACCATTTTGAGCAACATTTGTTCAACGACTTTTCGAAAGTCGTCGAAAATATTTTCACCTGCACACCAGTAGAGTCACAAGTACGCTGCCAACCTTTAACCCCCAATTGAGGCTCCGGTACCCTCACTCACTCGGCGAAACACAGCGCAGGCGCTGCTTCACGCCGGTCTTCTGTGAGGCCATGATATCACTCCGGTCGAGCCGACCCATTCATGGCGAAGCGTGGCTCTCCCACGGATGGACACGTTATAATCATATAGCTATACAGCTACTTTCCCATATCCTTTTGTCTGGTTTTCCATCCGACAAACTTTCCTAACATTTATATTCGCTAATTAATTCAATAGCACTGTACTTACATTAATAAACAATTACTGCTCGACTGCAGACTAATCTTGCATCCTAATGGCCTTTGTACAGTCGGCCACATAGCTATACAACACAATTCACACAAGTACCTACTACTACTTATATTTTTAAAGTACCTACTTGAGACTATTTTTCCTTGACGTACTGGAACTTTTTTTATGTGTACGTTTTGTAGAAAATTGTACCAATTTGTGTAAAATTGATCCGTATTTTCGAGATAATAACCCGAGCCGCCGGGGTAACCTTCTTTACAGTCTCATACCAATGAGGTAAGTTTAAAAATCGAAATAGACTTTTACAGGCTGTAATCAAATTTAGCATAGTTCATGCCCTAGTTTGAAATCCAGCTAATGTGCCATTGCCTACCAGCCAGTGTGAATTGTCCTGCATTTATGTCATAATTAATGGCCCAACCTCAATTTGTTTCGGACTTAGTTTAGCCAATTTTTTTCAATAGATGGCACTTATTGTCAATCATATCGCGCAATCGTTTTGTGTTTTAGGGATAAATATAAGCCTTGTCGTTGTGTATAGAAGTTATCTCTTTATAAATACTATAGACTATAGGAGAGGGACGATATAAAATTCAAGTCCAATGGAATGTTTTGCCGAGTGTACCTCTTACAGACTCCATTGCTAATGCGGTGACCTGCGATTAATTAACAGAACGTGATTAGCCGCCCTGTCGACTGCCATGCGCACTGATTAACATATACTTACTGCTTAGGACCTAGCTGAGTGTACCTCTATATGTCAGAACATAAATATCAACTATCCTGAACAACATTTGTTCAACAACTTTTCGAAATTCATCAAAAACTTTTTCGACTCATACAAAGTAACCAAGTCACGTAATCGACTTTGTATGGAAAGATGATTTTTTTATGCGAATTTTCAAAAGTCATAGAACAAAATGTTAAACACCAGGACCAGGGCAATTTTAGAAAAGTCATGTAAAACTTTAAATATGTTCTTGAAAGATTTTAATGTCACCCTAACTAACCGATTTTTTGGCTCTGGTAGACAATCTTAACGATCAGCCATCAACGCAGAATTGTATAGCGCACAAGTGTGTGCGCAAATACAAAATACACTCTCTATTCCATTACCCTCATATTTCCATGGGGCACCAGTGTGATACAACCGAGGAAGGTCAGAAATAAATAAATTGAGGCAACATCACAATATCATTGTCCTGTTCCCAAACTAAGGTTTTCCTTGTGCTATGGAAACCAGAAAAAACGAAAGAACCACCAGTCAACCAGTCCCAACACAAATATCTTTTCATCAACAAACATTTGTGTGGGTGCGGACCCTGCGACCCTTACGTCTCAACCGGCGCTCAAAGGCTTATTCTAAGCAAACAAGGAGGCAATTTAGGATGCCTTGTAACAACAAATCCATGAACAATTGTAGCACTTGCAAAATGGCTTCCACACATTCAAATACAAAATTGCAGTAGACTCCCATCTTCCTAGTTTCTTAACACTTGGCAACTTCAACAAACGAGAGAAATCTCGCCGTAAATGCAAGGCCACCAGACAATGGTACAAGATAATCATGTATTCACACAACTGCAGTCTGGACCGTACTGGGATGAAGTGCAGTAAGGTAAGTAATAATTCACACAACATCTCATACATTGACCTGACAAGCACTTGTGTTACAGATATCAGACAACAGAGGATCACAAATGTAATACCAAATAGATATATAACACCCAGACACTGAACAAACACAAGAGTTCATCACACGAATGTTGTTGGCAAGTAAGTCCTTAGAAGCAGAAGAAAGACAGGTTGCGAAGTGATCCGCTGCGATGTCTGGTCATTTTATACGGAGACTTGAGCATTTGACTGCCTCGGTTGGTGGGTCGCACTTTAAAGAGACGACTGCGCTTGGGGTCCTGGAACCGATCCTCGGGTCGGGTCGAAAATTTGTACCTGAGGTTTTCTGTTTACATTTTCTCAGTGACAGCCTGAAGTTTGGAAGTTAGTGGACTAGTACCCCCGTGCCTCGGAAAGCTAGTCTTGCGCCCAAACACTCTTCAGTCGTGTCACACTGATGTCCCATCAAATTAGGAAGGTAAGGCTATAGAGAGTGCACCTGTGTTGCGCACACATATTGTGCTCAAGTACAATATTTGTGTACGTGGCTTATGGTTAAGATTGGCTGCCAGTAGACGAATATCGGTTGGAGGCATATATTACGTGATTTAGAATATTTAAACATTGGAAACAAATTCCCAAATGATTTTTTAAGTTAGTTCTTAAGCTCGTTGTCAATAAATAGATTTTCATTTTCATTTAACCACTTGTCGCAGCGGTAATTTCCTTTACTTTGTCGGCAGGACATACAAAGAGTCGGGAGAGTCCACTCACAAACTCACTGTGCGCCATCCCACTGTGTCTGCTCACTGTGGCCCAGTAAGAGGACAATTGCGCCATCGCCGTCCGTTATCAGGTACTAATAGGTTAATTGGCCACTATTAATTGTGCTAGGTGCCGACGGACAAGACGACAACTGCGATAGCCATCGGTTCCTACTTCTCTTTCTATAGCTATAATGAGGAGAAGGATGAAGAATCCCTTAAGTCTACAGTGACTACCTCGAGAAGCTCGAAAGGGGGTTAAAGGTTGGCAGCGCACTTGTGACTCTACTGGTGTTGCAGGTGTCTATAGGCGGCGGCAATCGCTTACCATAATGTGACTCGGCTTTTCGTCTGCCACCTATCATTAAAATAAAAACAAGGGAAGTACAGTTATGAATGTTAAATAAACTGTGATCCTGTCTGAATCGAGTCAGTCAGAAAACATGAAATGGTATGTGAAAACCCTTAAAATTTTGTCATTTTAATCCCGAGGCCCTCATAATACTACGAATAAAGCCTCTTTAGCTATATTAGATCATCAAAATAAGCAAATTGAAAATCAGCTGTTCCATACAAAAAAATATATTTATTAGGAAATAATGTAATAGAAATAAGTCTAAATCTTGCCGTAAAATTGAACGGTATATAAAGTCGTAAGTCTAACAATAATAACTGGTAAGTTACACATTAAACTGTAACGTGTTAAGTTACACAGTCCAGTTTTTCTAACCGTACTACGATTTAGGGTAAACGGCCAAATGTCGGCACCACTCAATCGTGCGAAGTTGTCACGTACGAGTCGCCGGCACGCTCGGCGCTATATCGCGCCATCTGCGCAGGAGTGCCACATAAACCCAAAACACTAATTATGTCGATGGCGAGATACAACGCGACATTTAACGGTGTAACCCCTTTATAATGCCAAGTGACATTAGGACCGATTTACATATTATTATCTAATTATTGGATATGGTTCTGGGCTTTAAATGGAAGGCTTAAGTCCAGGTGGCAATAGGCTAAAGAGGCTGGTAACGTTTTTATTACCAGACGTGCAGAGCTTTAAAGTAAGCTTACATTTTACTACATTACTAGTATTTGAGATTTGAGAGTGAATGTATTTCGATAATGGAATGGAAATATTATAAACTAGCTGTTAGCCCGCGACTTTGTCCGCGTGGAATAGTATCTTTAGGTAGCATTTTTAACTATTTAATAATTTTCACCCGCCCTTTTAACCCCTTACAACCTCCTTTTCGCAAAATAGAAGTAGCCTATGTTCTTTCTCAGAGTCCAGACCATCTGTACACCAAATTTTATTCAAATCCGTTCAGTAGTTATGGCGAGAATGAAAGAGTAACAGACAAAAAGACAGAGTTACTTTCGCATTTATAATATTAGTTAGTTAGGATTGTAATTTAGTTAGTTTAACGGGCTCTTCGAAGTTTTTTTATTGTTATATAAGGTTAAGAACCCAAAAAAAGATGGCGTGACGCTTTAGACTGCAAACAGGATTGGCAAGCGCTGGCTACTGACAGAGACCAATGGAGGAGTTTGGGAGAGGCCTTTGCCCAGCAGTGGGACAGTTTAGGCATATTAAAAAAAGGTTTAGTACAATTCGCTCCGCGTTTAATATGTAATAAAATGTCCATTCAATAAACTATGCAAATTGAAATCTGATCTTAATTTTATCGGGTTGTTCTCTAACACGACGTCGACAGTCCGTGCGTAACGCATTTTCTAAAAAAAAGTTGAATAGGCTCTTTTATGGTAACATTTTCTTTTCTTTATCGAAGCAACTGTATTTGACTTTGGTGTAAAATGTTAGAACTAACTTATATAAAATGCGGTTCGTTTCTGGTTAACAGAAAGGTTGTCGTGGTCGGGTAAAATAAATCCAGCCCACGACCACTCCCCATTTAAGGGCGATAGGGGAAAACCGCTGGGGTTTAGTCGGTATGCCTCTGGCCGGCTTCCCGTTAGGAGAAGCCCCCGCCAGAGGAGAGCCCGACATAGCCCGCCTGCTCCCCAGTAGGAGGGTATGCATAAGGCGCCGCCATTATGCGGCGACGTCGGCCCATTGCACTCCGGGTCGGCGGCATTCCCCAGCGAAATCAAAAAAAAAAGTTGCCAACCCTAACCAGAAAATTCAATTGAATCCGGAACTCAATATTTCAGCCTTACAGCATGGAACCTACATAAATCATAACCCTATCATGTACTGACAAACCAGATAGACTAATAAAAGCCCAGAGACGGGCTAATGCAGTCCAGCTTCCGTGTTGATAGCACGCCGCCATTCGTCGTCTATCTTAATTCATCTTTGTTCGGTAAAGGAATGCTCTTCACGGCAGAACATCTTGATACATTGCGTTAAATTGTGTTGCAGTATCTGGTTTGCAATCGGGTTCCGTAGAGAGCATTGAGCCATCTAAACGAGACTGGGAATTCGATGAGATCTGAAATGAGTGGACCTCGGCCCTAGGAAGGACGGTGGAGACACGTATTAGGAAAGAGCTAAGTTGGGATACGTAAAATAGGATGCCCTGTAGCAGAATATAAATAAAAAAAATACACAACAGCTCTTATATTTTGACCTGACTCCGTACTAAGAAGCTTAAGCACTTGTGTTACAGAAATCAGACAACAGAAGAAAAACCCACAGGTAACACCAAATGCGCCGTCCGGCCAGTTATGAATTGAAAAAGGACTGACAATTATAATAGAAAGATGATACGGATGCAGACTAACTCACTCGCCGCCAGGGTTTGCAAATAGCATGTTTTTCCCGTTGCATTTCAGGCCTGTTTTTCCCATTGACCAGCGAAACTTGACAGCGCAGGATTGAGGTGATTGGAGGAGACCTACGTACGACAGTAAAAGGGCATTGATCGTGATCTGAAGGAAAGCTATGTTTAAATTAGACGTGGAACTAAAATCTCCAATCGTTTGCAGTTACATTCAACAGTTCATTCAAGTGAAACCACCTTTGTAATTCTATTAAAGTCCATTCGAGATTTCAATCAAAGGCCAGCAACGTCAGCCCTAAACATGATTATTATAATCAGTAACTCTGCATAATGACGCCCGTGTAATTTCATTGTCCCAACTCGTTCGTACGCAAATGTATGCGCGATTTGAGATTAGCGAGTCCTTCGCCCACGGAGCATCCAGCGTCTACCGTCACTCCAAGTGGCACAAACATTGAATAATTAGTATTGGTAGGTTGGTGGGAAGTATCGATATCGATATTTCTATGTTTGATTATACAAGAAGATAAACGAGCAAGCGTGTCACTTGATGCTATGTTATCACCGCCGCCCACATCAGCTACGGGGTCACCAATTAGTTACACAAAATAAAGATATTGACACAGAAGGCTGACTGCCCACTAAGAGCTAAAAATATTTCATATTCTCACGCATGCGCCCTAACGGACAAAACGCCTTTTCGACCACATTAATCCTAACTTATGATATAAGATACTCAAACTGTCGAGGTCTATGGTAGAGGCCGCGCGCTTATGTACTCATACCGGGCAACAACCCTAGCATATGTCAACAAACTCTTCTAAATTCAAAATCAGGTCAAAGTCTAACTTCTGTGTCAATATCTTTATTTTGTGTTAGTTACGTTCGCGGTCCGTTTTCAGAAATGAAATGACTATCGCGGTCCGCAAAAAGAACGACGCCTACGATGGGGGGTCCCAACGGCTACGATGGGGGGCTCGCGTACCCCCCGCACAGTGTGGTTTGGCGGTCCACATTCGGTCCACCATTTAATTTGATGACCCCTCTACATCATTATAAGTGCGAATGCGTTGCGGGCCTTTTAGGATGGTACGATTACGGGCTCGATTGTTAAAGATTTTGATGTCGTGCCGGTTCGGAAATACTGCTGCAGGAAGATGCAGAAAATGTCAAAAAAGCGCACTATGGTGGACTGGATCCAAATGACAGTTCCAAACTGAACCAATAGAAGAGATTAGATTTGTGTAAGTTGTATAAATAGTATGGTAATTTAAGTATAAATTAGTGTATTTTTTGAATGACATTATTATTTACTGACACTATTCTATTAACATGAGCACCTTTTACTGTTTTTATATCATAATTTTTACTAAAAATATCATAAAAATCTATAAACAATACTTACGATATTTATCGATTACTAGATACATAAGACAATCTGCATCTCTATAATCAAGTGACAGGTAGGAGTATGTTACCAATCCATTATATCTGCGATATGCAACATAGTAAACATGCTGCGTGGTTGGAGACTCGTTTCCGTAGGTTATAATTTATTTTAATGATATGACGGACGTTTCTTTAGTAAATTGTACCTCTATTTACGTGTTATTATGGCGTTTAGCTGATTACTATCATTGAATACAAGAATCTTTTGTTTAACAGATGTAGAAGGTCGAAGAGGGAGATTTACATTATTATGGCGTTGTATTATTTGAGTTTTTTTATGTCCGTCTGCTTGTCTGCACCTAGCAGACAAGCAGACGGACCACCTGACGGTAAGCGGTTGCCACCGCCCATAGACATCTGCAACATCAGTGGTCTCATAAGGCGCTGCCAACCTTTAACCCTCTTTCCCGTGCAATCGAGCCACATCTTTATATTATATCTGTACGTACAGTCACGTGCACCAATAAGTATATAACCTCACTCAAATAGAAACCTCCCGAGTCTTGGCATAAGAGTCAAAGTATTAACATTCTATTGCAGCCGACTGTATACGAATCGTAAAATTAAAACCCCTCTTACTCCACATCTCAGTCGGTTTAAAAACCTAACATGGGCATTATGCTTGCGTTCCTGTCACCCCCAATTTGCCACATACAAACGTCAGCGGCCACTGCGCAGATGTTATCGCGTACAAGTTCATTGCGCGCGCGCAGGCCAATGACAATTCGAAAGTAGTTCGATTAACAACTATGGGCTGGCATGATAGGACGGTAGGCTGGGCTGATTTAATAGTTCCACCGCGCTATGGTGTAGTGATTTGAATTTAATAGAATTATTCATACTATACATAATAAGTATGTACATGTCACTTTCAGAGATACATATGGGTGGGTTATTCTCATAAATATGTCAGTCAGTACTGTGGAAGTATTCTAACGCAATACGAGTACCTCCGAAATGGATCAGAATAGTGGTACTATACTGTATGGCTTAGCTGCTAATTTTATAATATTAAAATATGTTGCATTACAAGGAAACGGATGTAAGCTGGCGTATAACATCTCGATTGAAACTCAATCCCATGTGTTTGCTCACCTCCAACTTAGATAGGGTTTGATGGTCAAATAACAAAAAAATACTACGTGGTGATTAAGCTTAAACCTATAGAGTGATATTTTGATTTTTATAATGGAGGCCTTTGTCCTGCAGTGTGGGACAGTATATAGGCTGATACTTTATTTAACTTAAGGGTCCACTGTCAATATTGCGAATTCGTGGCGCATTCATCAGATCTGAACAAACCCTAGCGGTTTCATTCGCGTAAACCCCATTGGGAGACATTAAACGTTCCCACCCCACTTCACAAACCAATTAGTGTGCAATATCTGCCGCTTGAAATCTGTAGGTCCACTAAGTCATATTTGTAGCTCGTTACACTGGAAGACAATCGTCAACAATCGGCGCAGTTACCCTATGGGGAAAGTCGGTCGGCTGGTAATAGGACGCCGGCTGCCCGATACACCGCCTAGATAAGATTGCCATTATCTACTGGGTAGCTAGCACCGGAATGTGTAATATACAAGTTACATAGTTCCGGAAATAAGGGAGTGACTCATACATGCATGGACATTTTGGTCCAAATATTTTTATGTCGATAATTGGTGCAGGTAACTTCTGCTGTTTTCTTCTTAGATTTGGCAGTTGCTCAAACATATTGTTATCAATTTGTAAGTTAACTTATTAATAGATTGATTCTTTTACTGCAGGTCACAGAAAACATAATTAATTAATCAGTTTGCCAGCATCTAAGGTAAAGCAAAGAAATGTAAAAATTTTGAAAATGTGGGCATTTTATTACGTAAGTCTTAGTCCAAATATTTGGCATGTCGATAATTGGTGCAGGTACCTTGCACAACTGTAAGTGTTGCCAAAATTAAAAAATACGTTAAAAGTCACGTAGTAAGGTCACTGATTTAAAAATAATCAACCGGTCTGATAATTTACCATTGTTCTGAAGATTTAAAAAATCGTCCAAAGAAACAGATTTCTTGTGATCTCGACCGATTAGGAAACTTTGTTAACTAGTGATATTTGAATGATTTTCTTAAGGTAAACCTTAAGAATGGCGTAATCGATTAGGGCTGCGAAAAAGCGTAGATGGTTAGTGTAGTGCAGAACACCATATTCTACTCTGTAGAATTTTTATTTTAATTGTAAATTTTTCATTATTTTTTAGAAGAAGCCGGTTATCATTTAAAAACCTACATCATTTATGCAACTTAATTTCTTAGAGTTTATTTTCTTGCTTATTTAGTATGTAGTCGGGTTTTAGTTTTTAAAGGTCCTATTTTTACAAGCATTCTACCTTACAAGGTGACGACCAGATTGACTTTCATAAAATCTGTGATAATATTATGACTTGCAAATATTGCAAACGTAAATTTTATAGTCAGCCTTTTAATAAATTTCCTGTTGTTGACTCATCAATTACCATACCACGAAATTTAGTCATAAAGGCACAGGTGCGTTTCTACAAAAAGTAATTATGATATCCGCATTACTCACGAATCTCAATAGATTGAGAGCTTGTTACCGTATCATCATTAATTATTTTCTAATACCATTTCGCGGATGCCGCGCGATCAAATTCTGCACCGCGCATGCGCGCGTATCGACCAATCGCATTGCGCGAGTTTCGCGCCGAGATCCCGCCATATGATTAACTCCACAGATTATGCCATGCGATTATTTTTTTTAGTACGCCCGCCACTGCTTTGGATTAAAGCTATTCGGCCGTTTCCGCCGATACTTCATAGAGACCTTTTTTGCGAATACACATGTAAGTTATGTACCAACTCAATTAGTAACAATGATTGTAAGATATTTTATGTACGGTTCTTAATCTCATTGGGTTATCATCGGAGGCAGAATGAAATAAATTAACAATAATGACCAAGTTTTTGTTGTTTAAATTGTTTTATGGCGCTTGTAAATACAAGAACTTCTTGGGCATAATTTGTAGCTTAATACCCCATATAAAACAAAACGAACGCTTTGTTTTTTCTAGTTTATTATTCAAATAAACTGAAGATTTTTATTGAGAATGTTAATTAAGAATAAAGACTAGTTCACACAGTGCAAGTTGCTGCCTAGACAGTAGACAGACGTCGACTTGTCATGCGAGCTACTTTCTAGCTCGCACGTGCGAGTTACTCGTTGATGACGTCTAAACAGTGGATCAATCAAACCAAAATAAAAAAAAATCCAATGGATATTTATTAAATTTACAAAATAAATAGCTTATATACCAGATAATATATGTGCTATATTACTTAAATGTAGTATATGTACTACATTTAAGTAAGATATATTGTTATTCATTCTCCAAAATTTTACGATAATTCTTATCACCAAGCGGTTGAAACCGCGGGTCGCAGCTAGTTTTAAATACATTTCCAATGATCGTTTTAGACCTGTCACGAGTATCACTTAAAATCACCTATTATTTAGAATATAATAACAGTTCCGAGTAACAGTTACAATCCCAATCAACAAAGCTAATATTTACCCGGTACTTACGAGTAGGGTTGGCCCTTTCCGTTAGTACGCGATAACATGAGCGGCCCTATTATGTCTGCCAATATATCTGTGAAATCTAGCAACGAACTTTCCTCCTACTTTATTATAGCATCTACAACTCGTAAACCAGCTTTGGAACCACCATTATCAGCCCGCATTGTCTGATAATGCAAAAACCGGCCGGCGACAGTCCTGGTAGGGCTGGCGAGACGATCGTAATTGTAGTTAATAGCAATATTTGGCAATTTTATTCACGATATTTCGCTTACTGGGTACGATTCGGTACGGTATCCCTTCTGAAGACCGTCGTTGAAGTTTTAAGTAGGTACATTGTGCATAATTATCTTTCCAAAGTAGGTAGCTAATAAATAACAGAATGGAAACGTTGTCTAACTACATTAACAAACCTTCATTTGAAAGATAAGAGTGGTATTGCAGGTTGATTAATTTATACGTATAGGGGGATGCCTAACATTGGTCCTTTGAGCCGGATTCACTACATTAAGCCCGTTATAAGGTGCTGTTAATATTTTTAAAATATCATTAACAATGCATAATAGGACATTAATATTTGAATAATCGATTGTGCTGCACAACCCTGGTCTAGAAAATGCAAATTCGAAGTGAAAGTGCCGCCATTTTATGTTCATACAATAATTACGCTGCGTTACAGCGAATAGGAGTTTCTGTCTCTAAAAACATTGGTCCCACAACCGCTGGTTGGTAGTGGTACCATTGTCATAGTTTCTCACTATTTTTAATAATTCAACAAGACGTGTTGTGTTGTTTGGAAAGCGCTTAGCAAAAAGGGTTTATGAGTTGTATAAATTATAGTTCCCACAACTAGCTTGATACCGGTGACAGCTGTCAAGAAATTCCAATTTTTTTTTACATTAGTCTCTTTCTAACGTATGACTCCGTCCTGCTGTCTTACGTAACTACTTAAGCTTCATTATGGCAAATTCTGCATGTTCCAATGTCTTATTGGTTGATATAAAACAACTATCGCGCCAAACGTTTGACCTAAGAGGTTCCGTTTAACGTCACTGTTACTTTTGAAGATAATAATTACATAAATCATTTGTAACAGACGTGAATGCCAATTATCTGCTAGGCGTGACGCGCGTTTCGCAAGTGGTCATCTGCACGTCAGCTCTCATTGCCCTCATGTGTGGTCCACGGAACCAAGAGTACAGTATAAAGATTGCCCGTAAGAAGTCACAGGAGCTTCTAGACACGGACTTAACACACAGACTTAAATCATGTACAAGGGAACTTAACCCAAATAAGAGAACGCGCAGGTATAAATAACAAATGAACCTTATTATGCTAAAAAAATTAACCAACATTGGGTCACTATGTCGGTTGGATCTTTTATGCATAAGGATCCAAATGACCGCGGGATTTTTTGGACAAGGCGTAAACCCTAAATGAGCCTAATTCTATAGAGCACCTCCCTACATGGTTAGCTTGAAGACAGTGCTAATATATTTTCTATACAACAATCATTGTCTGTAATAAAACATATTTTACGAAAAAGAATGTCAGCAATTTTCTAAGAAACTACCGAGCTGTAAGCAAAAATGTTTTGAGATTTTTCTACAACACATGGTCACACCGAATAATAGGGCTCTATTTTTTTTAAATTACAACACATAGTTTTTTTTTGCATTGACCTATGACTGATATACATAATATGCCGTTCTACTGTTACTGTGTTAGCATATAACATTGTACCAAGTCTATATGGGTTGGTTTCTATTGTGATAGTTGTATAAGCGGAGAATACACCGTGATCCGTGATATAATCTTCACGCCAAAGTGGTCACATTGAGCAATGTTGGCTTTGGGTTCTTATGAAGTGTGACGGTGGGCATAATTTATGACCTTAGTGATAACGAAATAATACAAATGGACGAGTCAATACAAAGATTCTTTGTCGTGTGTCGTCGTGGAAACGCTCCCTCAGAGTACTGGGGGCCCAATCGAGTGGAGACCTCCGAAATAACTTTTAACATGGCTTAACGTCTTGCATTGCTTTTTGAAATTGGCAAAAATCAACCTCCCACATGAAGACATTGTAACTAAAAGTACAAGCATCTGTCACTGGACTTGACTTTTCATCCAACAACATAATTCACAACGCATTAATATTTTCTAAAAGTGAATAATTTCATCTCCATATTGTGAGCTCGTGACAACCGAATAATCCCATTTATAGAACGGATACCGTAAAAAATATGTTATACTGTCGTGTATTCAATATAGATGGAACTCACTTTAAAAGAGCCCGTTTAACAACATAAAAGATTACGTCTTATTTGATGTATGGTTTTATCGATTACACGTATACGAGTAATTTTAAATCTTTACACCATTAAACATACAAGAAGATATTTTCTATTTACTTTATTTACAGTTCATTAATATCGCTTTAATGAATAATAATATCCTTCTTCAGCCTTTTACTATAAGCCTGCAGTGGGACAGTATATAGGCTGCTACTATCTATCTACTAATATACGAGTATGTTACTTAAATTTCGAACGTATGTACGTCGTATTTTCAGAATTACTTACATTTACCAACTCATGTCGATAAATCCTAAGACTTTAACGTAAATCTTAAGATTTACCGTAGTTCGAACTTTTAACAGTAACATTATATACTTCTTCAAAAATCCATAATCAATACAAATAAAATCAACGTCAAAATACTATTCCTACTAAAACACATCACTCGATCATCCCTTAAAACGAAAAGAACAGCGTAGATCGCGTGACAAAAATACGCACCACCCAGCTGTATCGATACCGAGTACCGATGTATCACAGCGAGTCGATTTGTCAACCCGACGCCATCGCATTGTCGGCCGACTGCATGGCTGCATCGATCAGAATTAATTAGCCGATTCTCGAGATTTATCTCTCGTGAAAATTACCAGTGTACACTCGATTCGACTCGATGCGATAGTGCATCGATCATGCGAGTTGTTAATCGATACGCGTCGGGTTTTAAATCACGTTGAATGTTAGGGCTCCGTAGCCAAATGACAAAAAACTTAAAACTTAAAGATTCGTCATGTCTCCTTATCTGTCTTTATCCGTCCAGTACCTATGTAAAATAAATAGTAAAACCAAGAACTACATTTTATTTTAATTCTAGACGTATGTGCGTGCGGGGGCGTAAGTGTGTGTTTGTGTGTCCCCCCTCTGTAATTTCAAAAATAGATAATCATAAAAACTAAAAAAATATAGATAGGTATAATGTGGGATTACTATAAAACACACCAAAAGAAAACTGGTTTGCACGAAATCTAGATAGTAATTTTTTTAGTGTGTCATAAATGATAAACCAGAACGTTCCTTCAATCAACTCAAATATGAAAATAACTGTTACATGCTGCTACGGAACCCTTCATTTGACATTTCAAGTCGCACTTGGCCGATTTTTTGTGAGATTTTGTCTGGCTGATTGTTGGAACAGTGATGAAAAAGGGATGTAAACAGTGATTAAATGAATGATGAAGGCCTTACTTTGATTGGCAATCTTCTGATATTATGTAGCGTTAATATCCCTTAAACCAATTACTTTGTAAGAATTTGGTACATAAAAAACTCATCAATGTCTGGAGCTTTTATTATGCCCGCGAAAAGTTACGTTCCCAACTTATTTAAATACTAGTAAACCGCTATCACTTCGTTTAGGGACTTAATTTTGCTATTAGTTAGTTACAATTTTTGTCAAAAGATGGCAGTGGGTGTCAATTACATCGCGCAAACTATTCGACTTTTCTGGTTACAGATAAGCCTTGTGGTTGTTGACTGTGGCGGTTTATCTCTTTACTAGTGGCCCGCCTTCACTTCGATTCGGTACATAGTTTTGCTATTCTTGTAGTAGTTCAAATTTTGGCCAATAGATGGCGGTGGTTGTCGATTATCGCTTACTATTATTTTGTCTTTTCGGGGTGCATGCAGCCTTGTAGTTTCTGAAGAAACTTCTATCTCTTTATAATTAGTATGGAATATTAATGGAATAGATATGTTTTTTTACATTTCTAGATGTTTTTGATGAATGTTCAATTTGTATTTTTTAAAACTTTGACAGTGCCGCACAAAATATGAACTCTTCCGTTTCCTTTCCCATATACTTAGTAAAGTAGGTACTTTCGAATAACTTTTTTGGCTCCGGGTGTTGCCACATACCGAACGATAATTACAACTCTTTAGATCCAATTGTCATAATTGGTTAATAATCTATTTGGCGGTCATCTAATCTGAAGCAAACCGGCTTATAAATAGGGTTGCTACTCCCGCAACTTTACGAAATTAAAAGCTAAAAAATCTGCATAATACCATAATAACATAGTCACCCTCAAGGTATACGTTTAATAATTTCACACAAATAAACAAGTTGAGTTTGGGGTTGAGGAATCCAAGAAATAAGATAGTTCAAATTTCCATACATTTTCCATACAGTCAGTTACCTAATGTACGGAACAGGTTAATTTATATTCCGATTTCATGATTTTGTCAATAATAATTTAAATGAAGCGACTGCCATACGCCCTTTGCAATCCTCTAGCAGGGAGAACCAATCCCACAGACCCGTGGTTTCACATATCAGAAACTATCCGAAAGGTGCAAGTTTCCTCACAACCTTTTTCGGCACCGACGAGCTAATGGTAGATATGCGCACTTAGATTTCAAGAATCCAAAGGTGCATGCATACTCATGATTCGAACCACGACCCCCCCATATGTAAGATGCGTTCTTCTCCACTGAACTACAATCACACTTTATTTTGTAGTCTATTTTGCGTGGTAAATATAATTAAGTTTCCATTGGCAACCCTACCTCTAACGGAGCTGCCAAACGCTAAACATCGCTAAACGGCCGGCGATTGGCCACAAACAATAATTATTCTAAGGATAACTACTATAAATAGTTCTAAGTGATGCTTTTTACTAACGCTCTGCGTTTTTTGTTTCAGGAAAAACCGTCTTTGTCAGACTAATGTGGCAATAGAACAAAAAAGACAGGGAATTAGGATTAGGGTTGTTACCAGACGAATAAATCAATCGTCGGTCAAGTGTGGTTTTTGTATTACAGATATCAGACAAGAGAGGAAACACAACTATACTACATAATACTATATTACATAATATAGGTCGTGGGTTCGATCCCCACCCTGGACAAACATTCGTGTGATGAACACTTGTGTTTGTTCAGTGTCTGGGTGTTATATATGTATTTAAGTATTATATTTGTGATCCTCTGTTGTCTGATATCTGTAACACAAGTGCATAGGCTACTTAGTACGGAGTCAGGTCAATGTATGAGATGTTGTGTTTATTATTATTTATTATTATTATCAATATATAATGTATAACACCCAGATACTGAACTGACATAAGTGTTCTTCACACAATGTTTGTCCAGGTCGGAGATCGAACACACGACCATCGGTCAATACCAAATCCGCTATCGAACCAGACAGAAGTACCTTAGTTTAATTATAAATCAAGATAATATGCACTGTGTTTCGTAGAGTGAGGGTAGCGGAGCCCCAATTTGGGGAAAAGGGAGTTAAAGGTTGGTAGCGCACTTGTGACTCTAATGGTGTTGCGGGAGTCTATGTGCGGCGTCCGTCATATACCATCAGGTGATCCATCTGCTCGTCTGCCAACTACCACATAAAAACAATACAAAATACTCGTATGCTCGCGCCTTTACAAAGCGCATTTCGTCATACTCACAAACAAGTTAATTTATATCTCCGAAGGAAGTTCCGGGTACTAATAATATGTGGTACAGTAAACGCTACAAATCACCCTGTAGATAATAATTTACTGAAACAACCGTTGCTACACCATTTATAACGAGACGGTATCAACAGCTTCCTAGCTGCAGTTTCAATTTGCAAGAATAAATGGGAATCGTTGAAAAATAATGAGGGAAATAAGTCATGTATGCGAACGGACACGGGTGATAACCTAGTTAAATAATATTATGCTGTTAATATACAAGGTGTCCTACAGGGCGTAGGGTAGGGTTGGAGAGATACGCATATCACTCGTAGCTATCATCAGCAACCCACGCTCGTCCACTGCTGGACATAGGTCTCCCCCAATGCACGCCACCGCTCCCGATTTTGGGCCACTCTCATCCAGCTCACTCCAGCCAGCCTTCGAATGTCGTCATCCCATCTTGTAGCAGGGCGTCCAACACTACGTTTACCGAGTCGCGGTCTCCACTCAAGGACTTTATAGCTCCAACGGTTGTCAGTTCTGCGGCTAATGTGACCAGCCCACTGCCACTTCAGTTTGCTGATTCGGTGGGCTATGTCGGTGACTCGTAGCTATATGGGTACTTAATATGCGTATCTCTTCAATTCTTGAATCTTAGTCCAAGCGTACCCCAGATTCTAAGCGATGGTTGCAACTCAACACTAAATTGACTTGAACGGGAATCGAACCCGGGACCTTTCGCGCTTCAGGCGAACACCTTAGCCTCTGCGCCATCGAGGCCGTCAAACACAAATAAAGAAATCAGTCTGATTTTAGAAATCAAACGATCTCTCTTTCACGTCTATCCTCATTCATCATTTATTCTCACAATTTCTTACGATGACTCCTTACTATCAATACCACATTATCCTCATCATCATCATGTCGACTCCACGAAGTACCGCTACTCGTGTGTACCTGTAACAATGAACACAAAATTTGAGAACCGGCACAAAACAATATTTAAATGTCCGCACAAATTAAAACGCCATTAACCAGACTTCCGCACACTGACGTGACGGTTATTGCTGTCCGAAATTATACAGGGTGGTAACAAAACATATCAAAGTTTTAAAAATAATAAAATCAAAGATAAAGATTTTTTAATTCCGTGATAACATTCAGTAACAATACAGATAGAAATTTAAATTTACAGTTAGTTCAATAGAGTTTTCGGCGTTCTGGAATACAAAATATAAAGTAACTTATTTATCTATGTCCACATTTTAATCAATAATAAAACAGTCGAAGTTAAAAATAGTTTATTCTTTTTACGTTCATACAGAACACCTTCTTGTCCAAATTTTTAAAATCTTATAAAGACATTTCTAGAAAATCAAAGAAGAAGAGAAGCAGCCAAAGGCAGAAGAGGGCCAAAGCAAGTTAGTCTGTTTATTACTTCCCACGTACACGGTAAAGTGTATGTGAGTTTTTTTTTTGAGACTGTACAGAACACACATTCCACAGGTAAAGTTAATAATAATAATGCCATAGAATCGATTTTTAATAAAAGCGACAAAAGTGACAAGTTATTAAAGTGTAACTTGCAGCCGATTATACGCTCCATTTAATTATTTAATTGATGGCTCAATAGCCATGCACGCGGTGTTTGACACGTAATTATTATTGTAAGAAACAGATTCGCGTTATAACGCGTAATTGTAAGTTTTCACATTCCACTTTCCACCTCTATAATACACTTCATGTCACAGATAAGTTATTAAGTAAGTAATTGTTGCAACATTTGTATCGATCTTTCTTAACAATAAAACCCACTGCAGGGCAATGGCCTCCCTACCCTTTTTCCACTTACTCCGGTCCTGGGCTGCGGCAGACCAGTAGTTTTGAAAAGCGTCGAGCTCATCGCTATTCTTGTGACTTAAAGACTATATAAAAAAATACAGATAAATTAATCGTTTCTACCTCGTAACTTTCCCATCAATATTTCATCAAAAACAAACAAATAAATCAAGGCGAACACCCTGTATTTTCGCAACTCGTTCGCCCAAATTACACGTATTCGATGCAGACGAAGTTTTGATACGCAATTAAATAGCGACAACTGATTGTTTAAAATTACGTAATTTCATGTAATTTGTCACCACGGGCAGCCGAGGTAAACGGATAATGACGTACCCCCATATACGTTCCTGATTGCTGTAACGGGATTTGTAAGAAGACACTTTGTAAAAAATCGAAAAACGAGGTAGAAATCAGATGGCCAACATTTATATTGCACTGTAAATCGCCTCTGTTCGATACAATACAATACACCGCCCCATGTATTTCCTTGGCAAAGTGACAGTTCATCACGATTTCCAGAGTCCACGCAGAAATTATTTGCTTACAAATACTCGTTACAAGAAGAGCGGACGATGGACAAATTCGTGGTCGTGAAACATACGGGAGTGGATCGGAATTCCCTTAGATTGACAGCTCATCACTATTTTCAGACTCCGAGAAGAAATTATTCGTTAAGTCGTTACAAGAGGAGCCTGGACGAAGGAAAAATTATGGTCGTGTAACACACGGGAGTGGTCCGGAATCTCCTGCGTGGAACAATTCTTTAATCTTGAGGGAAAATTTCAACCTTCGGCCAGCGGCCAACCTTCATGATTGAAGAAGCACCATAAGTGGCTCGGTCCGTATGCGGACCGCGATCCGCTCTTGGTGATTATTGCTTTAAGCTATGGATGCCGAAAACGAAGCGAAGGAGTTATACCAGAAATTACTTAGATGATGAGTTCTTTCATGCAAATAAATAAGACTCAGGATAGGTTTAACCAGTTCAGGATATCAAGGTTAAGCAGCTCGAACGAAAAGAAAAAACAGACATACAAAATTATAGACATAAAAAGGTACCAGATGAAAATTATGCCGCACATAATCACATTATCTGCATATCTAGTTAGAGAGGCTTAGATTGCTTGTCTCATCTGGTCAAAGTCAACGTAATAAACCCGTCTTATTGTGCTCTCCCTTCCACATTACCATACAAACGACGAAAGCTCGGTTTGTGGAACTCGAGTGATGTCACGCGTCTCTCGACTAATTAATCAACAGAGGGCAGGGCGATGCCCTCCGAGAAATTCGGACGAGCTAATACAGGGCTGGCAAAAACACTCGCGGACAGTTCAAAGGAATCATCGAGCGATGATCGCGCAGTGGATAAAAAAGGCTTCCATACGGGAGGTCGTGCATGGTTCGAATCTCTCCTCTAGATTTTTCAAATCTATGTCTAATGGAACGACTAACCATGATTCAGTTGGTCTGGTACCCCTATTTAAGGGTTACGAAGGTCAGACTGCAGTCGCTTCATTGGAATTACTTGACTCCCCAAATCCTGAATCATGGTCTAAGCGTACCCCAATCTCCGAATCGACGCTTTGGATGCAACCGGGAAAGACACACTAAAATGACATAGCATAGCTATCAAGTTTCACTGCACGGTTGGCTAATTTGGGAAATATGACTGGTGTCAGTTGAATCCAGGCAGATTGCTCAAGACAGGGTTGACTGGCCTTCATTGGAGGACTAGGGAAGGTTCTGCGTTCTGCAATGCACGGCTCTGAGATAGGTTGATTATTGATTTAGTCTCAGATTAAACATTCCATGTATTATGCGTACTATATGACAAAAGCCAGGGACATATCTTAGCCAGCTCACCACCCACCTGAGCTTTCAACACGGATAATGGTCTCACTGTTGAATACTAAACGACTTAATTAAGTCTCCTCATATATTCTCGTATTGAATCAAAGGCCTACATTGCCATATATGTACAGCTTAGCCAGATGGTCGCTATATTGATAGGGAAAGTCAGTACTGTCAAGCATAACTTAATTTATCATTCAAGAGCTAATATTACAAGTTTGAGTTTCAATGTTTCCCAACTCACGTCAACAGATGGCATTATTTTGCAATTTGTTTGCTGTTCAATCCCCACCAATTCGTAAAAAATACAGCAAAAAGTTTAGTCAAAGGAATGTCCCGATTATTTCAAGGGTCAACAACGTTTTATGAAGACTTCTCCAACTTGACAGATATTACATTTGACAGCGGACGTGTATCCAACTTGTGCGGCGACAGCCCTGCAGAACCAGCTTTCGACACTTGTAATTACTTACGCGCACTTTTTTAATTGCGACACCAACAACCACACTGAACTACAGCCTCCGCCCGCATTCTCCGCTTTACTCCACCGAGATAAGAACTACCTCCAAATTTCCGAGTGCTAATCTAATTTTGTTGATTGTATCTTTTGTTTCTATTGCTCCTGCGCAGTCAGTTCCCTTATCAGCGTGTCTATCGTGTTTCTGTCGTCTTCGGCCTGGCATTTTAAATGCTGGGTTAAACGTTTCGTACTGACTTGAGTAATGCGAAGTGTTAGCCAACGTGATGCTAAAAATGTTAAAGCCTATGCCTATGTTAGGTAATGAAGTTATTAAAGGTAAAACCATTTCCTGTACCTTTCTAGCAATTCTCGCAATTCGACTGCTACTGCGAGACTGTTCGAATAGTATTGGGACATATATAAGACAAGAAGTATTAAATGTGACTTTCAACAATTTTAAAATCAAACTTTAAGTTGAAGGCGGCAATTCTCCCATGTTTAACTTCCAAAAATCCTGTTTTACGGCCGGTTTCTGAATTAACGCGAAGTTTCTTGTTAAGTACATTGTTTTGTACTTTCTGCTTGATGTTTTGGCTACGTTACAGCAGCCGGTGTCACAAGCAAACTCAGTCCGCTTCAGTATGTGCTTAACAAAAAAAAGTCACGTTGATTTCTGTTTTGATACAGTAGAATTATAATGTAACGCGAAAATCTAAAATACTATTTACATACTTTACAGAGAATCACAATCAATCGAAGACCTAATACGTAACTAACAAAAATTACGACATTAAATAATGATTCATGTTTCAAAACTCCTTGGACATATTATCTATTATTTATAGAGCACGAAAACAATGTAGCCAAAGCGAACAAGGACCGCTACAAGTTCTCTCAATTTCGCTGTCAGTCTGACGCAAGTGCGGCAAATGTCAATCTGTGCGCACGCGCATGGGATGATTGATTGTTTTCTCTGTTAGGTTTTTGATGCAAGTTTACGTTTGGTATTGCCAAGGGTGGACGTCGCTCAGTGAATAATGTACTCAATAGGAGGTCGTAGGTTCGAGAGTACTTACCTGCCTAAGTTTTTCAAAATATTATGAATGAAATGGCACGACAATAAATACGGCGTTTCAGCTTTAGAAGTACAAATCTGTTACCTTTTCTTTTTTCGTTATCTGGCATACTGCGAAAGGTTATCGGAATGAGAAAAAAATGCCTTATTTTGTATTATTAAAGGTCTTAAATAAGTATTCGTAAGAGAATCGCCAAAGTACAGTCAACAGCAGAAGTAGCTACACATATTTCGCAATTTGTACATTACATTCTTATTCCGCTTATTATAAGAGTCTTAGCTACGAAAAGTGTGCACCAACTTTTGCTATTAAAGTACCTATAGCCAAACAAGAGACGATCAAGTACACTACACTACATTAAACTTCTGTAATGTCTAGTTCTTAAGTTGTGTAATTTGTGCGATAAAGAATATTATTTACTTATTTATTCACAAATCGTACACCTAAATAAAACATAGTGTATAACTCTAAATAAAACTAAGAGCATTATCTTTGTATCTATCAGGTAGTTGCCGATCTTTTCTTCCCATCAAAGATTTTGGAACAAAATGTTTCCATATTCAGCTGATTACAGGCAAAAAAACTATTATAGCAACACAAGAAAATTTTAACGCAATGCGTGATTGTTTATAATTTCGTGACGTAATCTGCGCACGAGTCGGACAAGGCGGTATGGATTTAATCAACGTTGTAACGGTGCAATTACATCTGCTGGGCTCAATTAAATATTATCTGGGCGAATATTATTATGCGTGAAGCAAGATATAAAAACGATTTATCATACCAGTCAGAGAAAAGCAGCGCCGTAATTATCACGGAGAGCCACGCTTCGGCATGAATGGACTCGAACGGAGACCGGCATAAAGCAGCGCATGCGCTGTGTTTTGTCGAGTGAGTGAGGAGGCCCAATTGGGGGGAAAGTTCTAGATAATATAAGGGGAGTCTTATATTTTTATTAATTCCTATAGATTTGGTTTCCCCTAAATACCATTTCTACAGCAGCAGCGGTCTTCTGACTAGCAAGAGTTAGGCCACTCCTTCGGCGTTAGCCTAGAACTGGGTCTAAAGCTAGACTCGGTTTTGGCCTAATTTAGACTAAACAATACAAATGCCAGTATTGCGCATGCGCTACAAAAAAGGCGCTCTGACATTTCACAGGTCGGTTGTATGCATAATTCGCATAATTACCGCCTTTGTTGAGTCAGAGACAATGAGGTGAAGTTTTTAATCAATCTCGGCTGTTGGTTTTGGCACTGGTTGCGCAAGCGCATAGGCAGAGAAAAGCACATTGTAGAGTGAGGGTTTGAACTTGACATGATTATTAAATGTGTTAGGGGCAGACAATTAGACGGATCACCTGATAGTTAGCGATTGCCGTAATACCATTGGAAACTCGTGCGCAGACTTTTAAAAAGGAACACGAAGTTCATTAAAGAAGGTAGTAGAAATGAATAAGGAAACATACTTTCGAAACCGAAACTGTTTAATTTTTTTTCTCTACATACAATACAGCTAAGTGTTTTTAGTAATACCCTAAATACCTAAAAATTTTCCAAAAATTAAATTTCTATCAATCGACTCTCGTTTGAATGCCAACCTTTAGTTCAATATGGACTCAGGAAGGCAATTCTCATGCACTTGTCATGTGAGATTTGTATGCACGAGAGTATCTTCAAATGAACTTTACTTTAAAGGTTGGCAGCGCTTGTGACCCCATTAGTAGTTGCAGGTGTCTATGGGCGGCGGGAAGCGCTTACCATCAGGTGATCCGTCTGCTCGTCTGCCACCACCTATACCATAAAAAAAGACCCATGTTCATGTCTTAATTACCAAAGCGATTTAACGTCAAACCCAAATATACAATGTTTGCTCACACAATCCGTCTGTTTGTGTTGGTCAAAGTTTCGGGCGAGTCGGGATATAACTCAATTCACCACTTAGCGCTGTGTTTTTCTAACTCCATGTTTGAAGATTAAGCCTTTGACGGGACCGCTAAAGTCGTCTGAAATACTAGGTAAAGTTTTTGGTCGCTGCAGAGATGAAGCCAATCCACGAATGCATAAAAATATTATTGCAGGATTAATGAATCCGTCGAAGAGACAGGTTTGGGCATGTATGTAGCGGTTCGACGGGAGTGACACCACGGGCTCACCCATTGCTATTTCGCTAAATGAGTGAGAGTACCGGAAATCAAATTAGGGGGAAGGAAAACATTTTGGCAGCGCAATTTTGTCTCCAATCGTGTTACTGGTGTCTATGAACGACAGCAATTGCTAACCAATATGTGACCTATCTCCTCTGGTTTGCCACCTATCACAACAATGCTGTCTAAGTTAATGTGAAGACCATGGTCGTCCTTCCAAAAGTGTGACGATAGAGAACGTAAAAGGATGACATGTAAGAGTCACATTACAAAACAGGTCGTGAGAAATAAGATGATCCTAAAAAGAACCAGGGTGATCTTACTAATATAGCCCGTGAAATTTGTCCATGTCAAATGTCGTGGTATCGAAATTAATTTTAATACCTATGTTCTTTTATTTCATTCAAAATGTGGCTAACCCAGTTCTGACAGATTTGATAACTAAGCCCTCAATTATTCAAGACACCCCATATTTTTGGCATCAAGTGTACGCGCTTTAATCAACCCAAGTTTTCTCAGAAGCTTACAATGTTAACAACTCCGTGTCAAGGAAAAAGGAACGCGCCAGGAACATTCAAATGGGCGTCGACGATTGGTTACGGACACCCATCATACCGGTAGCCTAAAATCGAGCAAAAAGAAAATAAAAAAGCGGTCAAGTGCGAGTCGGACCCATCTGAGGGTTCCGTACGTACATTTGTTTTTATAATCAAATCGCGTAGTTTTCTAATACTGTTTCTAGTTATTGCAATGTGGCAATGTGTACACAGACGGACAGACAAGTGGCCAAAAAACTGATCGTATTAACATTTTGAGGCTCAAAAGCAGGCAATCACTAGTCGTATTACTGAATCTTAACAAAAACAAGAAGAAACCAATGCTGAATGAGTTACAGTTAGAAAATTTTTCAAGAAAATTTAACAGATTTTGTATTTTTTGCCTATCACTATTAAAAAAGTTGCCAGTTTCAGAACTTGTCACCCGTATTCACAAATTATACATTTTATTGGTGACTAATTTTAAAAGGGCTCCTTGATTCGACCAAAATATCGAACTCCTGTTTCGGAGGCAAAGACTCTGATCAGGTTAACGGAGTAAGTATTAGCCTTTCCGAATACGGTACCCTAAAACGCCTTAAAAATTACCTCTATTAAAGCTTGCTTCCCGAATATGCTCAGCAGCTCCCCAGGAAGAAAAGGACGGAAGATTTTATGCGTACCCGGTAATAGGGATGCGGGCAGTAAATTTTTTAGTCTGATCCAATATCGATTAATGTACTGAGTACTCGATTGCAACTTTTATTCGATTAGTTCTGGTTAATTTAAGTGTTAATTTAAATCTATAGCTACAAACGGTTTAAAAGATACGCTGTCATAAAAAAATGCCAAATATCATATTAAACCTAGACTAACTTTAGTCTGCGTTTTGTAATAAGAAGGTTCAAGTTTTATAATTCATATGTAAAGGTACCATAGGTACTTATTTCTTGGAGAGCTCGACATAAAATAACAGATTTTGATGTGACATTTTGAGCTACAGTAGAGATAAAGTATGGGAAACAAATGTTTAATTATAACGGGAATTAACGCGTTAACATAATGTGTTTATTGATAAACGTCGCGTAAGTCGCGTTAATTTCCGTTAAAAATAAATACCTATATGAAAATGTGTATTACGATTAGACGTAATTGGCTGATAGTTAAAAAAAACTTTATGGCAAAAATCTTTATTCGCAATTTAACAAACGTTTATCGTTACATAAATTTAATTGCTTCCTCTATTATTAAATTAAAGGGGCATTAATAGCACTTTCGTTTTATAAGCCTACAGTCTCAATCCTATCTTTTACTTTCCACGCTAATAAGCCACATTACCAATATTTTATTAGTTTATGGTGGCAATAATAAATATACGTGGTTACCTTTTATGATATCAATAAACGGATAAAGGTTGTCAAAACGTTGAAATCAGTTCAAAGTGAGTTAAAAGGTTGGCAGCGCACTTGTGACTCCACTAGTTGTTGCGAGTGGCTATTAATGGCAGCAATACCACCAGGTGATTCGTCTGTCCGTCTGCCACCTATTAAAAATAAATCAAAGCACAAAAACCGGTATGTCAAATTAATCGATTCAGGCCTCTAAAAAATCGAATTCAAAATTCAAATTATGGTAAACTGGGCCTTTAATAACGTCCTGTGCGCATGCGCAGGTTTACCGACGTGATTGGTGGTAGCAAATTATTTTGTGGTGGTAGGCTTCAGGATAACGTGCATTGACCTGGGGGGTATTGAAAATGTGTTGGGAACATCAGATCTTGAAAAAATGAGACGATGTAAAGTCAAGTTTCTGAAGAGCTGTAAAGAAGGTTTCAAGAATTAAGACTGGTTTGCATAGTGCGAGCTAGCATACACGAGTCAGACTTAGAGCTAATCCAGATGACGCGTTTAATTCGCGCGTTTTACACGCTGATTGTTGTTCATTGCTCTTTAATAAGAACCTCTGTAAACAGACAAAGAACGCATACAGCAATGAATAGAATAGAATAGAATAGTATAAAAAAATATTTGGTAACCACATCACTTAGGCACAAAATACAAATAAAAGAAAATACAAAATAAAATTAAAAACTTTTGTGATACCTATGCTACCAAAATGGTTGCCACTCAGCTGTATTGTCACGGCGCCGGAGTGCCTGGACTTCAAGACGCATGTAAAACGCGCGAATAAAACGGGTCATCAGAACAAGCTCTTGAAGGAGTTATTATAGTGCTAGTATGTGTGCAAACACGGGTGCACTGTCTATTTCCTTACCCTCACACATATTTTGATGGGAGACCAGTGTGACATGATCAGAGCCATTGGGCTTAAAGTGCTTCCCGCTTCACGGGGGTACAAGGAACATCGCCTATGAGTAAAAGAGCAGTGAGTTTCGTCATCACTTAATGAATGCACGAAGAAGGAAGTTGCCCGGCGACAAGATGGGATGATGACATTCGAAGGCTGGCTGGTATGGGCTGGAAGAGAGTGGCCGAAAATCGGGAGCGGTGGCGTGCATTAGGGAAGACATATTTCCAGCAGTTGACGAGTAATGGGTTGCTGATGATGATGAAGGAAATTTTGAATCTAATCAGCAATACCTGAAGAGATGACCACGAGCACTCTGTCAAGAGTGATACCGACACAGAATAAACAGCTATCTACAATATAAGGCAGCCCTGCTTTGTGTACAGCGGCGAGAGAGCGCTTTCTAATATGATATGGCTAATTGCCTGTTTGAGTCAGACAGGGGTAATTACTCGGTATCTGCGTTTCGGCTTGACCCCTGTGATGGAGGGTCGTTATTGAATCAACGTCGCGCCTTCATTAGAAGGTAACATCAATCACTGATTAAAAATTATAGGAACAGGATTAAGAAGGTCAAAGCATTCTTAATTCTGTTTGTTTACAAATTAAGAGAGGACTTTTATTTGGGCGTATGGAACTAAATAGGTTGGCGCTCGACAGTAAACTGAGTCTTGGAGGGCTATCCTCGTGCTCTCGACATTGAAATCGAATTAGAGATTTGTATGGACGAATGTATGAACTTCTAAATTCGACTTCAGTGTCGATTGCAATAGAACTGCCCTGGACTCCAATAATAAAAGCCTCCATCTCGGTTGATCCTTTTTTTCGCTGTGAAAATACTTGCCTTTTAACCCGTGCTGTGTGTGGCGCGGGCCATCACAGTTAAAGTAGGGCTTTCCTCGTAGTATACGCCCTGTGGCATACCATCTAAAAACCCAACGGCTTTCCCTTATCGCCTAGGTGGGGAAATCACAAGGATGCTTTTCCAGGGAGGCAACTCAAAGACGAATTAAAGATTTGTATGGACAATATAAAATCTCTAAATTCGTCATCAAAGTCGAATGGACGAGAATTGTAACTCAGGGCGAAGATCGAACCTTCGACCTTTGACGAGGCAGGGTCACTACCAAACATGCCAGCGAGCCATCAACGATGCTCACTCCCAAAATTGAGCTACAGCTTTATTTCATCATAAACAAATTTCATATAACCAAGAAATCAAAAAATCTAAAGTGATATGTTCCAAAAATGAATTCAAATAAAATCTGATAACCTTGACTTAGCTTTTAAATGTACGTTACATGGAATTTTATAACTCGATACAATCATCAAAGGATGGGTCGACGTAATAAAATTCGAATTCGCCCATCAAAACATCGATTTGAGCCAAATTTTTATTGCACTCACGTTTGTTGATTTTAACATTAATTTCATATCATTTAATTTACATTTAAATTACCTCGGCAGCGTTGCTATGTAAATTTTAGCTGGTTTAATAACAAAGTTTATACATAAATACTAAAATATTAAGACCGAGAATACTTCTAGAGGTCAAAACATTTCATTAAAATCTTAAATCCATAAAAATGTTGACGCCATGATGACAGATTATACAGTTGTAGTGACCCGCTCTCACTTCGATTTTTTTTGTGATATGTGGCAGACGAGCAGACGAATTACCCGATGGTAAGCGAGTTTCGTGCTGCCAACCTTTAACCCCTTTTCCTCTCGCTTGGGCCTCTGGTACCCTCACTTATTCGGCGGCAGCGCCTGCGCTGCGTTTCGCCGAATAAGGCCGGTCTTCTGTAAGGCCGTGGTATCACTCCGTTGGAGAAGGCCCATTCATGACGAGGCGAAGTATAGCGCATTCTCATGGTTTCGGGACAATGCCAATAGATGGCGCTGAGCGTTTACATCGCGAAAATGTTTCGCTTTTTACGTTCACCTTTAACGTCGTAAGACCTCAAAGCCTTTTAAAAGGCACAAAACAATTGGTTTTCCACTGTGTCTGCTGTCTGGGTTAAGCGTTGCGCGTTATCTATAGAATTTACTTCTATAATGGTTATATAGTATAGATTAACCCTTTCACTATCGGTCATGTAAACAGATGTGTTCCGTATATGGAACGAACTATAAAAGTGAATTTGGTACAAAACCAATTTAAATAACCAGTAAATTTACTTCGCCATGTAATCTCAGATTCTATTATTATCTGTGGACGTCATTAGGGAATGGGGTTAAAGTAAAAAATAAATGGGGACCGGTAGAGCGTTTGTTTTTCGATTTTTTTGGAGATCCTCAACAAGTCAAGCGAAGCTGTTTTTATGTGGCCGGATATATGGCTACTCTTTTTTTATTTTGGTTTCCATTTTGTGACACATTTGTTAAAATGGGGTCCTGGTATAGTCCGAGGCAAGAAAGTGTAGTTATGACCTTGAGTGCGCAGAAACCAATTTTGATAGAAAGTCTTCTTTTTTACAAGTGCGCAAAATAACGGTCATCGCTATACTTTCGTTCCTCCAGCTATACGTAGGTAAGTCTTTGATACTTTAGGAATATCCTTAGAGCTGTCCTTATCATCATTATGTGTCAACATTGCATTTCAATAATGAACCAAACGTGGGAGAACTACGCTTCGGCATGAATAGGCCGGCTCGACCGGACAAGGCCGGCGTGAAACGGCGCCTGCGCTGTATTTCGTTGAGTGAATGAGGGTACCGGATACCCGCCCAATTGGGGAGAAAGGGGGTTACCGGTTGGCAGGGCACTTGTGACTCTACATACTAGTGTTGCAGTTGTCTATAGGCGGCGGCAATCTCTTACCATTACGTGATACTCTCTGCTCGTTTTCCACCTATCACATAAAAAGAGACAAAGTAAGGGGTAAATAAAATGCTTGGCCTTTTTTTTTATTAAAAACTATAATAAGCCTTTTTTTTATAATCAATTTTTAAAACACGGAACCCTGCATCGTACACACCGGACAATCGTGTGCCGTGTCCAGTTTTTAGAGAGCCAGTAAAAAATGTGACGGGCCCAGATTTGGACACGCTCCCGACCAAAGTTCCTAAATTGGGCAAGGACATGAATTTATTGTCGGGTATTTGTTTCTTCGGCGGCGTAATTAGGAAGTCTTACGAATCGGTTATTTGGAAATACGACGTTAAATGTATTAGTCGGTTTGGTATTATAATGTAATTATTTCTCGTTTTGAACATGATTGGAGATTTGAATTCAGCGGATCCTTTGAATTCAGCGGAGGGACTCTAATTTTGAATTTATTTGACGCACGAATTTCTTTGATTGTTTTTTTAGAACAACGTCGTTTTTGTTATTACACCAATATTATAAAAGGTTTTAAGTCGGCAGCGAATTTGTGACTCTACTGGTGTAGCAGGTGTCTGGGCGTCAGCAATCGCTTACCATCATGTGATTCGTCTGGTCTGCCACCTATCATATATAAAAAAATATATAGGCGAAAGTTTTGAGTACCTATGTGAGTTTGTATGTTTGTTACATCTTCACGAACAAACGGCAAGCGATTTTAAAAAAAATATGGAGCTAGCTGGCACTCTAGATTAACATGTAGACTACATTTTACTGCGAGAAAATATCTAATTCCTACGGGAAAATCGATGAAAGTTAATTATTTATTTTGCTTCTGAAAACGTGGATAGTTATTTTTACTGGTAATACAGAATTGATTTCCCTAATAAGCCGCGCGTCCTATATAAATACTAATTTATTTTACTTTCTTTATTGAGGAAAATAAACAGCTGTTATATAAATGTTAAGTCGGATCCTTTTAGTTATTTTTTGTTGAGCACGAGCCAAACTAATGTCATGTCCCGAAATTTCCGAAAACCACGACCGTCACGATTGTAGATAAGTGTAAGAAGAAAGGACGAAAACAGGAGTGTCCAGGAATGCCTTTAAGTTTTTTATAAAAGATGAAAATTCGTGACTCGTACCGAAATGTAGGCACTTGAACATGCTAGGGTTAAGAAGGATATTTTAGAACTTGGCTATAAACGCTGCCGCGGCTTAGATTGGAAAACATTTCAGTATTAGAATATTTTAGATAGGTTATGATCTACGGAGTTCTTGTTCACAACGGAAAAGAAGTTGCAACTAAGCGCGGAAGGTCCCGGGTTCGATTCCCGTTAGGAGAAATTTTCAATAATATCTATATTAATCGCTGGTCGGAGTGAGGTCCTATATTCGTGATCAATGGAGACGCATCTGGCATTTTTGTCCCATGACTTTTCTTGTTTCGGAACAACGTCGTTTTTGTTATTACACTAATATTATAAAAGGTTTTAAGTCGGCAGCGCATTTGTGACTCTACTGGTGTAGCAGGTGTCTGGGCGGCAGCAATCGCTTACCATCATGTGATTCGTCTGGTCTGCCACCTATCATATATAAAACAATATATAGGCGAAAGTTTTGAGTACCTATGTGAGTTTGTATGTTTGTTACATCTTCACGAACAAACGGCAAGCGATTTTAAAAATTTTATGGAGCTAGCTGGCACTCTAGATTAACATGTAGACTACATTTTACTGCGAGAAAATATCTAATTCCTACGGAAAATCGATGAAAGTTAATTATTTATTTTGCTTCTGAAAACGTGGATAGTTATTTTTACTGGTAATACAGAATTGATTTCCCTAATAAGCCGCGCGTCCTATATAAATACTAATTTATTTTACTTTCTTTATTGAGGACAATAAACAGCTGTTATATAAATGTTAAGTCGGATCCTTTTAGTTATTTTTTGTTGAGCACGAGCCAAACCAATGTCATGTCCCGAAATTTCCGAAAACCACGACCGTCACGATTGTAGATAAGTGTAAGAAGAAAGGACGAAAACAGGAGTGTCCAGGAATGCCTTTAAGTTTTTTATAAAAAGATAAATTCGTGACTCGTACCGAAATGTAGGCACTTGAACATGCTAGGGTTAAGAAGGATATTTTAGAACTTGGCTATAAACGCTGCCGCGGCTTAGATTGGAAAACATTTCAGTACTAGAATATTTTAGCTAGGTTATGATCTACGGAGTTCTTGTTCACAACGGAAAAGAAGTTGCATCTAAGCGCGGAAGGTCCCGGGTTCGATTCGTTAGGAGAAATTTTCAATAATATCTATATTAATCGCTGGTCGGAGTGAGGTCCTATATTCGTAATCAATGGAGACGCATCTGGCATTTTTGTCCCATGACTTTTCTTGTTTCGGAAGATTGTAGTTTTTTATTACATTTTATTAACTTTTGCTAATATATTTTATTAGTATCAAAGGAAATTATGTTTACAATTCCTTGCTAGCTACCGTAAGCGCAAATGGAGCGAGGTGCGCACGCGCACGCACTGCTGCGCGCACGGCGTCACCTTGCGCGCGCAGATAAACGCCATTTTGCGCCATCAATCGTGCGTTAAATCGCATTGGTGCTATACCATTACGCTTCAATCCTATGGATTGTTTATTTTAGTATTTTAATAACAATAAAGACTACTTATCCATAATTAGGTTAATTAGTATTAAGGTTAAGTGACGTCGGTGGTATGTTGTTGTATTAACCCCAAGATATCTTATACATTTTTTTTTATGTGATAGGTGGCAGACGAGCAGACGGATCACCTGATGGTAAACAATGGCCGCCGCTCATAGACACCTGCAACACCAATAGAGTCACAAGTACGATGCCAAAATTCCCCCTGGACTTTACCAAGTCTACACAGCGCACAGTGAAACATCACGCTGGTTATGTGTGCTGTGAGGCCATGGTATCATTATTGAATAGTATGACAGGTTATCAGAAAACCCAAACATGGAAGTAAAGAGACACAATACATACGTTTACAGACATATGAATCAGAGTGTATGTCACGTTGTCGCCAAGTAGATCAATCTGGTCGCTGATATCGTTAATACTGTCAGCTGCGCACGCGCACAGGTCACGCACCGCGCAGATCTTGATGGAGATAGTGAGATTTGGAGGTAAACGTTGTTTGTGGATATTTTTGGGAACATTATGTGGGACGCAACCGGGAACAGACACAACTGGCTTACTCAAACCTTAATTAAGTAAAAATATTGACCCTTATTTTAATAACAATAAAGACTACTTATCCATAATTAGGTTAATTAGTATTAAGGTTAAGTGACGTCGGTGGTATGTTGTTCTATTAACCCCAAGATATCTTATACATTTTTTTTTATGAGATAGGGGCCAGACGAGCAGACGGATCACCTGATGGTAAACAATGGCCGCCGCTCATAGACACCTGCAACACCAATAGAGTCACAAGTACGATGCCAAATTCCCCCTGGACTTTACCAAGTCTACACAGCGCACAGTGAAACATCACGCTGGTTATGTGTGCTGTGAGGCCATGGTATCATAATTGCATAGTATGACAGGTTCAGAAAACCCAAACATGGCGCAGCCCAATGTTGAAGTAAAGAGACACAATACATACGTTTACAGACATATATGAATCAGAGTGTATGTCACGTTGTCGCCTGAGTAGATCAATCTGGTCGCTGATATCGTTAATACTGTCAGCTGCGCACGCGCACAGGTCACGCACCGCGCAGATCTTGATGGAGATAGTGAGATTTGGAGGTAAATGTTGTTTGTGGATATTTTTGGGAACATTATGTGGGACGCAACCGGGAACAGACACAACGTGGCTTTACTCAAACCTTAATTAGTAAAAATATTGACCCTTATTTTAATAACAATAAAGACTACTTATCCATAATTAGGTTAATTAGTATTAAGGTTAAGTGACGTCGGTGGTATGTTGTTTTATTAACCCCAAGATATTTTTATACATTTTTTTTATGAGATAGGGGGCAGACGAACAGACGGATCACCTGATGGCTTACCATCCGTTTACGATTACCGCCGCCCATGGACACCCGCAACACCAGAGAAGTCGCAAATAGCGCTGCCGACCTTCACCTTTGTTCGATACAGAACATCATATTAATTGATAAATAAATCATCTATGTAATTAAATAATTCATCTGCAATAAATAAATCAGACTCCATTTAAAACAATTAGATTTCCGACATTACTGTCAAAATTCAATTAAACCAATACATCATATCGTCGCAAACGCGCCATATAAGTCTGCTACGCAAATTGATAGGAAATCAACTCCCACGCAGCTTACGTTTGACAAGGCTCACATCACTTAGGTACGTACAGCCACACATCAAAGTATACAAAACTGTCAAAATTCTTCAATCGACTCTCATCTTACTCTCATACACATTATGTTGAGTTTCAATTGAGGAAATTTGACAGTTTGTGGTAACCTGATGTGTGGCTGACTGTACTTCAAAGTAATTGATTCGAAGAACGATATACCCTTGGTTGTGCATCGAACTACACAGGGTGAGGAGAAGTGATGTGAACAAAAAGTTCGAAGTTTTTTTTTTCTTTATATCGGACAAACGAGCAGACGCTGGAAATATTCTTTATTCAATTTAAGTCCTTATAGAACATTTATGAATGTCAAATATTATGTAGATGATAAGTGATCACCGCCGCCCATGGACATCTGCAACACCTGAGGCATCACAAATGCATTACCCACTTCTAAGGAATTAATTAGCCTTAGTTAAAATGTAGAATAAATCCAACAGAATTTCGGCTTAGTTTCAGACTTAGTTTATTAATTCCGAGCTCTGCCAATAGATAGCGCTGGTTATCGATTGCTCTGAAAACTTGTGTTACCGATGGGAGATGATGAATGAATTATTACATATTTTTAAGTCCCATCACTAGTAAAGAGTACCAATTTAAAAACCTTGAGAGTAAAGAGTGCGATTAAAAAAACCTCTAACGACATGGGAATCGTTAACCATATCAAAAACCGCAGGATCTGCCCGTATAGGGTTAACCCTATCGCTGCGGTGTTGAGTTTCATTATAACGATGGGATGATATGACCTGCTCTATTCTTTTTAAGAAAAAAAAAGTTATTCATTCATTAATTCATTCAATACTGATATAATAAAATTAATTCAAACAACCTCTCATACTGACTCCGCACTAAGTAGGTAGTTTAGATTAAGACCTGGGGAGCAATTCTTGTTCAATGTCGAGTGACAGAACTCGAATAAGAAAATTGTATGGACGAATGTATGAAATCTCTGAACTCGACTTCAATGTCGAGTGCACGAGAATTGCCCACCTAATGTAAAATGTATCATTGTTACAAATTATGTGAATAATTCACCTCCTCATTGTGGAATTGTGGATCAATCAACTTCCCGCAGCGGTATTTCCGAACCGGTAATTAAATTCTGCAAGAAACGAGCTTATACCTTCCTAAAAAGCCGGCGACGCATCCACACTCCTTCTGGTGTAGCTCATGCCATTGGCGGCAGTGTTCACTTACCATCAGTTGACCCTCTTGCTCGCTTGCCTTCCTATATCATAAAAAAATTACTAACGATTTCATAGATCCAACGCCGCCATTTTAACCGACTTCAAAAACAAGGTTCTTAATTCGTCTTAATGTTGCTTTTTAATGCAACAGTTGAAGATCATTTCCAGGTAAGAAAAGCCTCATCACTTCAGGGTTAAGCCACGTTACATACAAAACTTCCTGCGACGACCGCAAGAGGGCGGGAGCAAAAAGACGCACAAGGAACTCGATACGACTCCTAGTCGCGCCGACCGCAGCTACGTGAGCGGCAAAAAACGGCTTGATACGCCGATGTGGTCTGAGATTTCAATTATTATGACGACAAATTATTATACAAGTGACATTGAAAAGAAGAAAAAACGTAGAGACATCTAATAACTGAACAAGAAGTTAAAGCTAAACGTAAATTAATTAAAACGCAGTACCTACGTGTCTATGGCAGAGTCCTCAAAATGTTACCCCCTCGACCATAGAAATCCTACCCCAATGAAGGCTCAATTCGCAAAAGATTGCTATAATGCGGCATACAAACTTATATAAAATAAAAGTTGCTGAACAAATCTTGTTCAGATTGGCTGGTAGAAGACGTGGTTACAGGAATATATAGTGATTTACAAATACCTTGTACATTATGTACTAACCAATGCGTAACTGCTAATCTAAAAGGCCAATTATATACAAAACCTATGTCCTTGACCACTTATACCAATCGTACGGGTATGTCGCGTTAATGATTGCATATGAGCTATTTCACTCCGCTTGTCAGGCGAAAGTGGATCGGTAGGATGAATAAAGTATCCAAGCCCTGATAGTACGGGAGTGAACGATGAAATTGGTGAGCGAACGCATGAGTCGAAGATGACTTTGATTTGGAAGTTTATTCTAGGCCTTTCCGGATGGCGGGAGAAAAGCCAAGTTTTTTGTTTATGTGATTTGTGGCAGATGAGCAGACGGATTTCCTGGTGGTAAGCGATTGCTGCAGCCCATAGACCGCCAGTAAAGTACGCTGCCAACCTTAAACACCTTTCCCTCCAATGGGGCCTCCGGTAACCACACTCACTCAGGCGCTGATTCACGCCGGTCTTCTGTGAGGCCGTGGTATCACTCTGGCCTATTCTTGCCGAAGCGTGGATCTTCCACGGTAAGTGTTTATGAAGTATGTTGCCTTGTGGAGTTGCAAGCTTGAGTCTGCATGAGATTTGACAACATGAACAACAGATCAAAAATAGTGTCACCCTGGTGTTATTTTATTGACAAGTTTTTGATAGATTTATAGATGTGTAACTGGGGTGAAAGATACTTTTGCAGTTTTTTGATCAGACGCCTCCTGTACTACAAGGTTCCCATGTCATTTCCCTTTCGGTCCCGCGGACGTCATAAAACTTATATGCAAATCCCGTAATGGACAGCGTTTGGGCGGCGCGCGCGCAGAATGCTCCTTTTTTGGTTTTGTTAATTTATAATCCTATCAGACGCTCAGCGGCGTAATTACGAAGGACGGGATGAGGTGAAGAGGCAAAGATTAAGCAACATAGACGGGGAGGTGGCTGAAGAAATAGAAATAATATTAATTTAGTTTAACTCCATACACAACATTTATGAATGTCAAATTAATAAATGTATTTTCTTTCTTTATGACCTTAAGTAAGAGTAATGTCATTAATAAAAGCGCCATAACCGGTAGAAATGTAACCATTTTTAGACAATCATTAAAACTTTAAGTCATCAAGTGCGTTTCTGCAATCAGTTGTTTGAGGACTAATTTGATATTAAAGGTACATATTGAAAAAAAAAAAACCGTCTATTATATCTACGAGATGACATATCATAAGTGCAATGGAATTTAATATTTTCTAACATCTCGCTATAATTTGTCAAGTGAAGTTGTTGTCATAGATGGAACAATTTGGTTTAGGGTTTAATATCTACTCTAAAACTTTATAGAGACCTAAGTTCAAGTTTTTTTTTGTGCGACACTTATAATTAAAACATGTTTCTACTATCCCGTCTGTGCCTCCTACTCTATGCCCTGCCAGTCATATTTCATTATGTTCCCGATTATAACGCGGAAGGGTCTCTAATAACAGAGGCGGTTGTGACGAATCGCCCGGACTTTATGGTGCATCAGCGGAAGGGTTTGAAGGGCCCAGTGATGGGCTTGACTAAGTAACTCGAGTCATATTTCAATATGCCTCAAGAGCGTGACTAAGTTAGGTAAGAGATAATTTCCACTGACAACAGCAAAGTTGATGGGAAAAAGGAGAGGCAAAACACTTGTGCGATGCAATTGCCAACCACACCATCTATTGGTACCAAATTGGAATAATGAAGTCAGAAACGAAGTGAGGGCGGGTTGCTAGTCATAGATACAGGGATTTACGAGATCGAAGCTCTGATATCCCAAAGAAACTAGCTTTAACACTTACCACATGTGTTAAAGCTGCTTCTTTGGTTACTTCAAAGTCAACGTCGGCACCTACGTACCAGGCAGGCACCTACAGATAAACGACACAAATATATAAAACATTGTTACTCATACTGTTACTGTAATCTTAATACTTGTTTCATAAATTAATATCAAAATGAAAATTGAAATGAGTAACTACTGAGTTTCTTGCTGATCCTTCTCGGTAAAAATCAAAGTTCCGAATCAGCGGTAGATTACATAATATTAAGACATTCATAAAATGTTAATTAAGGGCCAAACAGAATAAAGTAAATTTCTATTACTAGAACTCTAGCGTGAGTAAGTTAACCTTTGCATCCCTGTCCTAACAGAAGATAAGATTTCATTCACTCAAACTTTTGTTGTTGTAACTCGAGTTAGTCCAGTCCCATCACTAGCCCATTTGTCCCAAACGGGAGACAATTAACCCAGGAATGCAGATAGGCATTAACGAGATTGAAGACCGGCCCGGCCATTATGATTACACGCTCTATGATAGGACGAAGCTTGATCCATATCTATGGAATCACTAAGAGAGAACACGATCTAACCCTTCCCAAAACAACATACCAGACATACGACATACTAGTATTAAGTTAGAGCATTGGAAGTTTTGTCGAAAATACTAACAATGGCAGAGTTTCCTAAAGCTATGCCATGGCCCGGTAATTTTCACACTGACCCTTCGTGACCCACTAAGTACTTTCAAACTCATGCTGGTTCCATTAAGGTTAAATAATACACATTTATTAATAGTAGAAATGTTCCTATTAGTACTAGGTACTAATATTTTGGCATTTAGTCACTATTTTGTTAGTGCGAAGTATGCAGCTGTTTCTTATTTTTTACTAAAAAATCCAAATTAGGTATATAATCATGTTTTTAAAATAAGGCAAAAATGTCGCGACCCGGTTATTTCATTTTGGTGGCCCGGCACCGGGTCGCGACCCGGCTATTGGGAAACGCTGAACTATGGACCTATGGTAAGAACTGTCACCTGCGGTATACCCGGACCGATACGACCTGCAAACCTTCAAAAAGCGGGCGTACTCCTTCTTATAAGGTCGGCAGCGCATTTGCGACTCCTCTGGTGTTGCGGGTGTCCATGGGCGGTGGGATTCGCTTACCATCAGGAGATCCGTCTGTTCGTCTGCCCCCTATCTCAGAAAAACCATGTGAAAATATTTGAGCATGCACATCTGGTTTTTTCTCATGGGTAGCAAACGGGCATACGTATGACCTGATGGTAATCGAGTGCCGTCGTCCATAGACACTTGCAACAATAGTTAAGACACAAGTGCGCTGCCAACTTATAACCCCCTTTCCCCCATTTGGGCTTCTGGCACCCTTACTCACTAGACGAAACCGGGCAGGCGCTGCTTCACGCAGTTTCCTTAAAAAATGTATTGGATACGTTAGTTGTATACTCTGTGGACGCACACGTTGCGTTACTCCTCCTCCATCCTTTCTGACGTTTGGGCGGTCAATTTTAGTTCTGTTATGTACGATAGAGGGAGCTCTTAAATTTTCATACAAATGGTATATGCGCATACGCTACGATTTCTATGAAGCGTTCGTGCTAGGCCTCAGTACGTGTACGATATTCCCGCAGTGCACATGTGGCTAATAAGACAGTAATCCCGCATGCGGAAGCGGCTGCGCCCGCGCATCAACAGTCGCGCTTTTTAATACCAACACAACATACCAGTTTCAACTTTGTAATGCAGGTCACTGACCCGCGGTCAGGTACAAATAGCCTGAGGGTAGGGCTGGTACTCGAGAAATATTTTTTTATGCAATTGGTGGCAGACAGACAGACGTATCTTCTGACGGTAACGAATTGCCGCCGCCCCTGGGTTACCACCCACCCGCAGCACCAGTGGAATCACAAGTGATGCCAATTATTAAATCTGGATTGGGCCGCATCTCAGACGCTTCTGTTTTCTATAAGACCACAACAC
This sequence comes from Cnaphalocrocis medinalis, assembly GCA_014851415.1. Lineage (NCBI taxonomy): Eukaryota > Metazoa > Arthropoda > Insecta > Lepidoptera > Crambidae > Cnaphalocrocis > Cnaphalocrocis medinalis. Next base: position 15,726,701 of record CM026279.1, read on the forward strand.
CACAGGGTAATACTCCGGTCGAGCCGGCCCATTCGTTCCGAAGCGTGGCTTTCCCACATGCCCTGTTCCTATACTGTTCTTTTCATGAATAGCAGAAGAGAATTATTTCTTTTCATATTTAAGTACAAGTAGACGTTAATGGCGCAAAGTGGCGGTGGCAGGCGGGCATACGGATCCCTTGATGGTAAGCGATTGCCGCCGCTTATAGACCAGGGCCCAATCGGGTAAAAACTATAATATACTTTTGACTTACCACGGCTGCCGTACACCACGCAGCCGAAATGTCAAGCAGTGAGTACATAATTATGTGTTTTTAATTCCCGTCTATAATAAAAATAGTCAAAATTGTTTTCCGTTTGTAAAAGTAAAAGTGAAACAACCCTACCAGGGATCTAACTCACGCGCACTGATTGCAGGCTTCATCGCGCCTGCGCAGCTACCGCCCGATGCGGGACGTGATTACTACTACAATACTACACTACACTATAGCGACAAGAAACGAGCGCTTTTTGCTAACCTCTGGAGATAATGTTCTCAGGAGATTGTATTCATGAGAAAAGAAAATTTCTGAACTACTTTGTTCTTCCTATAAAGGCAAAAATGTACATAACTCTTTTAAATTTTTTTTTTTGGTCAGGACCGAAAGAATCAAAAGCTATTCAGTATATTAAAATCGTAAGTAAATATAATATATAACAATGATACAATGCGAAAATTTTGGTACCTACCCATTTCAAATATAAGTTTGATAGTTTTTTTTAGCATTAAACTTATATTTTAGCCCATTCATCCAAACTAATATTATATAGTATGGATAATAGGTTGATAAAGATTAAGGCTGTGCTTCAAATCTTGCTGATTTAGATTGTAGAGAGACGCATCGCTCATTCAACAGTGAAGTCAATAATATAAACATTGCGAAATGCAACATCGATTTAGTCCAGACGATGACACACCTTTCTTAGAAACGAAATATGTGTACTGTCTAGACAAAATACGAGGAATTGAATCTAGATATAGCTGATTAAGTAGCGTTAGTATTAATAATTACATACGAATATACACTAGGGCATGTTAGATAAGTGTTATTGAAAGAAACGATGCAGCTTACGTGCACTAACAATCATGCTCCATTACAATACACACAAAATTATGCACTATATTCATTTTTGTATATTAAAAACATGATTGATCGCTTTGATATTTATGTCCTTGACCTTTATGTCGCCTCTTTACTTGAAACATGACAAGTTCAAAAAAAGTTTCTTTAGACTCGTTTAGGCGATAGATTTTATTTCCATAACAGAATAAAGAAGCTCTTTGTTTATAGTATCAAATAGATCTTAAAATTAAAAAAATATACATTATGACTCATACACTATTTCGCAACAATACACAATTTGATAACTGTTAAATAACATCTGATGTTAACATACATTTTTATTAACTAATGCACTTGCACAAAAAATGGAGCCTGGTCTGTAAATGTTCGCAAATACCGAAGATCCGGTTTTCGGTATCTATGTGTTAATTAATGTAGGATAACTAACAATACTGGTTCTTGTGTTGCCAGCGCATTTTGTAACGTTCAACATTTTGCATTGAAAACACCTGTCGGCATTACAAGTGCCAATAGCATTACGTCTTATGCCCTCAGAGCAAGAAACGACACCCACACAACAGTATGCAGCAATGTTGGCGGAAAACAAAGACCAACATTCGCAGCCAACATCAAATTTAGTTCTGTCAATGATCTAGACACGCGGGAGCATGCCAAGCCAAGTTAAAAAAAAAATTGCGACTTAGCGAACAAGGGTAATATTACACGAACCATTTAGAGCGATCGGTATTACATCATCATCTTGTGTGGAATCTTCGTCCCTCTTGACCCTTAACTAGGCTGCAGGAAATTCCCACCAGATTTTGGACTTCATCTCTCTAGTGACAAAAGAAGCAATCAAATTTTTTAACCTTTAATGTCTAGTAAAGGGTTATAATGCCTGCCATTTTTTATTCATGTACAAGTGCAAAACACAAAGGTTTTGGGATTCGACCTTTCATATCAAAATAATACACGATTTCAAATCACTTAAAGGTAAATAACTAACAAAATTCTCATAATGTATCTTTAAAAAACCACAAGATAATTGGCAAATCTTCCATTCAGTAAGTAGCATACAAGATTTTTATTTTACGATTGCTAAACCATGTTGGGATCTAATAGTTTTCTCAGAAATGGAAGCCATAAGAAAAACAACTCCGTACATGTCTAAATATGTGCCTTGGTTTTATGCAGTCGTTAAAACTACATCATTTAATTGATTTCAGGTTAGAGAATAACTCAACTTGTAATAAGAATAACAAGGTTTAAAGTGGCTGTAGATTATATTATATGAATGAATGTGTGACGTCATTCTTATTCAAGAATAAAATTGTGGATGAATTACTATGATGTGATAATACGTACTCATGTCTACTCAGATGATTACTACTAAGATATCATGATTAATAAGATGTAGAAGTGTAAAATGTACATAATAATATAAAATTGATCAAAACATCTTTTTTTTGCATACGCGTGCACACATCACTCACAATGAGGATGAAAGACTTATGAATGAGTGTGCCTTTATAAAATGTACCATTGACAACTTTGTCTTAAATTATCTTCAAATTAAAATAAGCTGGGATCTGTTACTTTCACTGGAGAGTGCAAAAGTCAGCACGGACACCACATCCCTGCAAATCTTCAGCGTGGAGAGTCCGGAAGGCGCGGTGATATATTGGTTTGACAGACAATTCCTTTTCATTAAGGCGTTCCCCAACATTTCCCAATTATGTTGGTGTTGGTTCGTGAGGCACCGCCTTATTAGGATGCACTCGGGAGTTTCGCAACGAACATATCGAGTCGTGAGCGGCCTTCGTTCGGTACTCGCGTGGGAACAGTGCCTATGAATAGATGGAAAATATCAGTTGTACACTCGGATGTTCAGATTAGTCTATTACCACTTGTTTGATATAATTATGTCTCAAGGGCTTTTGAGCGAGATTGTTTGTTGGTTATCTCAGTTACGGTATCGCATGCAGAATCTATTGCGGATTGTTTCCAGACACAGACTTTCAATTTCAAGTCTGTTTCTAAATACGTTTTGAATTGATTTTCGCTATCGCGTTGTATAATCTAAAACAAAGCATTCAACAAATTGATTTTTGATATCTAAAACCAACAATATTCAAATATAAGTTTATAAGGTCGACATAACAAATTGGCAACGTTATTTATAACGCGTTTTTATTAATGCTGTTTTATTGAAAACGAATCCATATAAATTAAACCATAACGCACGTTTTATTTGTATGAACAAATCCCATCTATTTCAAAGATGTTTCCAACAGTTACCCGAACAGGGGTCACACAGGGATGTTGTCGTTGCCCATAATTTAATTTACTACTGAACCTATTAAAAATTATATTACATACGCAGTTTCTTCAATAAATACTATCATCTCAATAAGGTCAACAAACAAATGCGCATTGCGCATCAACCGGTCTCGATATCGACGTGAATGCGAAGATGCGCGGAGCGCGCGCGCTGACATTTGGCGCGCACCTGCGCCCGCGCACGCCTCCATCGCCCATAATTAAATTTAATAGCTCCCGTATTGGTAACAATAATTATTATCTCATTGAACGGTGTCTTGTATGTTAACCTGTATGGAGGATGCTAGTTTGGTATCAGGCACATGTCATGGATATTAAAATGTCTACAAGTATGTCTGTGTGTTAGTGAGCGGCCGCGTTCAAAGATTTATGCGTCGAGAAGGCAGGTGTTCACTCATCTGCGTAAGAAGTAAATTGAGTTTTTCAAACCTATCTTAGTTACGTGAAATGCAAATGTCCACCAATTCTTTTTTTATGATTCAATGCAGTATAACGTCAGTAAGAACGAAGAAGTGTTTATTTGGAACCAAAAGGTAAGAAGTATGTTTCGAATTGTTCGAACATAGATCGAGTTTGTCATCACCAATCCGTATTAGGGAAACGCGGTGATTAGGCCCAATCCCATCATAGTAGCGATGACTTGATTTCTGTGATGGAGGCCTGCAGTGGGACACTACATATAGTGTCCCACTGCAGGCCATTTAAAAGTATCAGCCTATACATATATAGGCTGATACTTTTAAATGTGTTGTGGTGGTGGCCAATAAATATTATCTTACTCTTTCTCTTACAATAAGGAAGTATAACGAAACTTCACAGGAACTGTAACCTAGCCTAATCCCGGCAACAAATGCTAGATGAGGCTCGCGTGATTGTGAGCGGGCTCCATTACGCGGCTGATTGCGTATCGCGCGGATTGCATGCGCGTGCGCGCACAAAGCCGCCGCCCGCGCCCGCGCCGGTACCCACTCACACTTGAAGCGAGGATTTATTCTGGATAACTTTTGGCAGAGGTGAACAGCATTATTGTCTCCTCGCTCCTCAGAGCACGCTTTCACTTGAGTGCGAATTGTAGCATTTAAACCACATAAAAATCTAGCCACCGTTCACGTGGAACAAAACTACTTGGATCGTGAGTCGGCTTAATAAGCAGTGCTAGGCTCACACTACACTAGTAAAGCTAACTTCCTTTTATGTCATTTTTTACTTACATTACATCATCAGCCTGTAGCAGTCCACTGCTGGACAAAGGTCCCTCCTAATATTTGCTATTCCGATCGATTTTCGCTACTCGCATCCAGCTCTCTCCAGCTATTCTGTGCTGTGCAAGTCGTCACTCCGACTGGTTTGAAGGCGTATTTAACATATTAATACGTTAAGCAATAAAATAATACGCAGTAAGGAGACTCAATAAGAAGGAAAGAGAGCTAAAAGGTTGGCAGCGCACTTGTGACTCCGCTGATAGGTTCTATGGGCGGCGCCTACCATGAGTAATATTTTCATGCATTTTCTTAACATTTCTGAGAATTACTTAATCTGATACTAAGGACGACAGAAACCAACAAACACTGCAGTTAGTCGCTTCGCTAGGGTATGGAAGCTCGCCCTAACAGCCAGGATCATTTCCCCGGGACACGTCCGTCCCACGGGACGCTCTAACATCTTTCTGGAATTATCTACTATAAGGAAGATCGGGTTATTTCTCGGACGGAATGGCGTTGAGTCTATTTTTGTTGAGATTATGAATGTTTTTAATAGCGTCGTCCTTTTCATGTTTACGACGAATGCATGCCAGCATCTGTAGATGTCTTTCGGTTATGGATCTTATGTCTTAAATATAAGATTCAGAAACGTTTTGTGTTTTTAGGAGTCAATGGAATGGTAGTGATTCAAGAAAGAGTTTAAGCAAAAGATCGTTTGATGGACCAGAACCAAATGGGAAATTCCATTTCCAAGATTCCTGTGAACAAATAGATTCAATGAAGTATTCGAAGGTATCCTTTTTTACATGAGATATAGGTGGCAGGCGAGCAGACAGATCACCTGATGATAAGCGATCACGGCAATCGCTTGCCATCAGGTGGTGTTGCAGGTGTCTGCAACACTAGTAGAGTCACAATTGCGCTGCCATCCTTTAACCCAATTGGGCCCTCGATACTCACTCAACGAAACACAGCGCAGTCGCTGCTACACATCAGTCTTCTTTGAGGCCGTGGTATCACTCCGGTCAAGCCGGCTAATTCATGCCGAAGCGTGGCTATGAGTTTAGTTCCGAAACGAAATAAGGGCGGAGTATTTCATAAACGGTATTTTGTACAGTAATTTCAGACGTGGACAGTCCAAAGTTCCAAACACTGTCAACGAGAGAGATAGAGTTACGCGATTTATATCTTACGCGTAATTTATGTGATGTTAGACACGAAAGTAGGTTTACGTCAAACGTTGCGTGAGCGCAGGTCTAAGGCCTTGCGCGTGCGCCGGTGCCGGTACAAATGGCGATTCTACGAGGGTTTTACTATCGGCGTAAATGGTGCCAATTCATTACAATTGATTGTTATTTAAGCAACATTATCATTCCGCAAAAAGTAACTAATCTCTACATTAGTTTTGTCTCTACATTGACATTGAAAGGCTTATTTTGATGTGTTAAAGTTGTGCCTAAATTGAGGTTAATTTTAACTACTTCAAGAAGTGTCAGTAACAATTTTTCCGTACAATGGATTTTATAGAAGTTGTAATAAAAATATGAAAGAGTGCGAGTTTTAGAGGTGTATCGAGTATCACAAAGTCACGTCAAGTAATAAGTGCAGTACAATGTACTTGATAGATAATAAACGTCGCGTTAATTCCTGTTTTACTATTTTATGACCATTCCAAAAAATCAAAACCTTGCAATTTATAACTAGACTAGTACATAGTCTGCTGGTAGCTGCGCGTGCGGCGGGCCTATCTTCGCGGAGGGCAAGCGCATATATTACCGGCTAGCAAGAAATGATTAGAGTATTGTTGGGGCGATGTTTATTTATTTACAATGTAAAAAGCCCTAACAAGTCGCAGATTGAAGCCGATGGACGTGAAGGGAACTTCGATTGCGGAGGGCAAAGAGGAAAAAAGGGTTTCAGAGTTTGATCTCTATAGGTATACACGTCCTGGCATGGCCGTGTAATGAGAAGAGAGATGGAACATGTAACCAAAAGTCAGTTACGTGACTTGTTCGTTTAGATAGAATATTCTTTATTAAACTAATTATCGCACAAAACGCTAATTTACTAAACTTAATGCTATGGTTTTATATAAATTGAACCTCTTGTATGTGGAAATCGTAACATTTATTTTATTTATATATTTATTTATTTTATTTTATTTATTAGGACAACCAACAAGACACACACTACAAAAAATCTTAAATGTAACGCAGTAAATAATTCTAAGTGCTGTCTTAATTATAGGTTGCCACGGCATGCATAGTGGACTTATAAAAGAAAAAAAAAAGGAAATAACATTAATTTCTTACAAAAATTAAAAACTAATTCTAGGACTAAAACAGTATATAAACTCAAACTGACACAGATGAAAAAGTCGCAACTATCTTACGTTTAAACGTAAGTGGGCTTGTCCAGAAATATGTCAATATTTACGTTTTTAAGTTGATTATACTGCCGCTGAAGCCTATTTATGGGTTGAGTGGTGGCCGAGGTTCGTCTTGCTGCCCCTTATCGAAAACAGGGTATATCTGCTGGCGCGAGGAAGTTTAAGCGGAATGGTAAGATGTATGGAGTTCAATAACGATGTACAGTCTATGGTTCCATTGACAATTTTATGCAGGAACATGCAGTCCAGCAAGAATCTCCGATCTTTTAGACTGTTCATTTTGAAATACGCTAATCGATTCTCATAAGTGGGAAGCTCTTTAGCCTTGTGACATTGAAAGGAGAGATGCCACATAAAACGTTTTTGTATGCGTTCGATGCGCTTGATGTGAACGTCATACTGTGGGGACCAAACCTGACTGCAGTATTCTAGGCTAGAACGAACTAAGGACTGATACAGAAGAATTTTGGTGGATGGTTTCTTGAAATCTTTAGTGTTACGTATTACAAACCCTAACATGCGAAAGCTTTTTGTGGCAATGTGGTCGATGTGTTCGTGGAAACGGAGCTGCCTATCCAGTATAACTCCCAGATCTCGGATGGATTCTACTTCCTCCAAAACATGGCCATCAATGGTGTATTTATAAGATTGCATTTTCTTTGCTCTTGAGAAACGGACATGCTTACACTTGTCGATATTCAAGAACAACCTATTGTCGTGACACCAACGAGCGAGACGATCCAAATCACGTTGCAATAAAAGTGAATCTCCATCATGTCTGATCTGCATAGACAGTTTCATATCATCTGCGTAGAGGTAGCAACTGAGGTGTTTGAAAATGGATACGACATCGTTGATGAAGATGTTGAACAGAATCGATTATTTCGAATTTATGTCGAATTTTCAAAAGTATACAGCAAATTTCGTTTAAAATGGTTGGCAGAAGACATAGTTACAAGGATGTAAATGTTCACAGATCGACCCGGTATACAGTTAATAATGTTACATAGTTTGTCTTATCGATTGGGCCTTATACAAAATAATAGGGAGTGCTGAGGTTGAGCCCAAGTTGGTCGTTGAGGTCAGTCAGTGGGTAAGCAGGTGTCCTACATAAACTCGTGGAAACATACGGTTCGTATTTCGACATAAGACGATGAGATTGTGTCTTTTGGCTTTTCAAATTCCAGCGTCCTTTTAACAGCCGTCTTCTTCGGTAAAATCGTCTTCTTAATGGCCCAACATTCTATGCAGAAGACTGAAGGAAGAAGACTGCAGGCGACAGAGAAGAAAATGTTAAGATAGATATGTGGCGTAATGAGAATGGACAAGATAAGCAATGAGGATAAGTGGCACCTATCAGAAGATAGGATGGGTAGATAGAAATCTATACTATTTATAACTATAGCCTCGGGCAAATATTGTCCCAACCGAAAATGCGAAACGCTAGCGCTATGCAATCAACGCCCAGTGCCATCTATTGGTAGGCAAAGGAACTACTGTTCCGAAACGAAGTGAGGGCGGGCCACTAGTTATGATGATGCAAAGAGAAGAGAAGAGCGATGGGTGTGAAAGTAAATGGGTGGAGGATGCTAGTTTTTATTTTATTGTAAATAGTGGCCCGCCCTCACTTCGCTTCGGGACCGTAATTTAGAAATGAAGTGATGTACCGCCGCCCATGGACACCCGCAACACCATAGAAGTCTGCAATGCGCTGCCGACCTTTTAAGAAGGGGAATACGCCTCGCTTTAGATACCGTTATACTCTTTTATTATTTAATCGGGGGCAGTCCGAGTAGAGTATTCTTATCGTCATTCTAGATAAAAAATACAGAAAACGCGCCCGCTCGAAACGCCCACCCGTATAGCCTCCATTGACTGATGGCAAGAAGGAGGCCGCATTACCATCTCATTATTGGTGGTCCTCATTACGGAATGCCGATCTCCGGAAGTGATGAGCCATGGATCCAGTAATTGATGGCCGTGGTCGCAGTAAGTCTTGTAATTGTTTTACTTTCAATTTGCGCACGCGCAATATGAGGGTAATCGCGTTTGTTTAGTCAAAGCGGGGAAAGGTGATTCGATAAATTAAATGTTTTATTTAGATATGGTTTGGAAATGTCCGGTCAAATGTGTCTGGGCATTAGGTGGGTCATTCTCAGTTGCATCTAAAGCCGATGTCAGCGCCCTGAACGGGAATTAACGGGACTAATTAAAAACAAAATCCTAATAATAAACGTCGAGTTAATTTCCGATTGAAATCGGGGTGATACCTCAGCCTCATAGAAGATTGGCTTGCAGAAGCGCCGCGCCTGCGATGTTTCGACAAGTAAGTGAACCAACGGCCCAACAGGTGGGAAAGGAGGTTAAAAGATTGGCAGCGTATTGTAACTCCGCTGGTGTTGCTGATGTCTATGGGCGGCGGCAATCGCTTACCATCAGGTGATCCGTCTGCTCGTCTCCTACCTATCACATAAAAAAATGTTACTCGCTCGTTCGTAAGTGACGGTCAATTAGTCCATAAGTTTTCGTTGACATTGGTCGTCTTGCTACTGAGTAGTTCGTATACTACGTATGTAGCTAAGTAAAAACCTTCTATAATCACTTTGTTAAATTCAATTGTATTGTCTTGTTTTCAAGTAATTATAAACGAGACTTTTACCTTTTTACCTCTTGATTGGGTATTGTGAACATGTGAGAACGATTCTCGAGTAAACACTAATACACTTTCTTTCTTCTTACTTATCGATGCGACGTGCGATTTGCGATGCTATAATAACACGTTTTTTAATCGATTAGATGCTCGCATGATTGTGTACCACGTTGTGATACCATTTCCCATTATTTTGATCACGCAAACTATTGATTTGAAAGTGAAAATCGGATGTAATGTAACTGTTTTCAATTAAATGTTATGTGATTATGCTGAGTAAAACTTTATTAGTTTTTATTACAAAACTCTCTTAATAGATATAATTAGCAATCGGTAATTCGGGCTTATTTACCTAAAGTTTAATGAGTTTAAGTGAACTCGAGATACGCTTTACTAGTATTATATGCTCGTAGCCTATTTTTTTGAAAGCTCGGTTAGTCCCACAGTATTGCAAAGGCTAGAAAAAAGCTTAAATTGAAGTACAATAAAGTAAAAAGTTGATACGAACTTTGTATCACGAAGTTCCTACAGGATTCCGAAGAGTCAACTCAAATATGTTATAACGTAGTCCCAGTCTAAGCATGCAAGCAGTAATAACAAAATGTTTTCCAAAGTCGGTCGTTTTCTCATTCACTCGCCATGTCAGACATAATTCCGATAAGTGGTTGTCAGATTTACGCATACTATGTTATACTTAAAAGTCTGAATGAATGACCGTTAATACACACGTGCAAATTGAAGTTAAACAAATATTAAAAGTAAAAGCGCTATCTTTTTTACACACCCAACAGAAAATTTCACAAATTTCAACCTTAAAGAGAAGACATAAGGAGAAGTTACTTTATGCAAAAGTTAGGTGTCAAGCGCCCACGCACCACTTGAAACACTTTCTACAAACTACGGCTTTCGGCGATAAACGAAGTTTACGTCGGGTCAGGGGTTTAGATATAGCGTTTACAACCTTTTGCCTATTAATATAGGATTCTTATTTGTGTCAACGATCTGTTGTCAGAGGCTAGTGAGGGCCAGCTTTCGGTTGGAACAGGGGTTCTCAACCAGCGGTCCGGAGAAGACAAAATATGGGAGGTAATTCTCGTGCACTGGACATTGAAGTCGAATTTAGAGATTACATACATTCGTCCATACCTAATATATAATTCGACTTCAATATCGAATGCAGAAGAATAGGTCGAATTCCTATGGTCCGCGAACGATTTTAAATTAATCGGACGAGGATGGATTTTATGTTTTGCTGGTAATAAAAAACAAGGCGAGAATCGGTTTGAAAGTAAGTGATAATTTGCGTGTGACTTTGTTTAACAGTATCAGTCCTAGGATATCCGAACTCGTGAATAAGATGCAAGCTCAGAAATCACATGAATTCAAAATTACTAAAGTTTTTCCTAAAAATGTTATTAATAATTTAAAAAAATATTTTTATTATGTCGTAATATTTCTCAACATCATATACATCTGACTCCGAGATAGGTAGCTCAAGCACCTGTGTTACGGATTGGATTATATTGGATTTTAATTAAAGTTTCAGTTTGATTATAACAGTTTACCTTTATTACACGACAATTTAGTTATTTGGTGACTAAATAGTGGTCCCTGCCAAAAAAATTATGTAAAAATAGTCCGTGACCAAGAAAAGTCGAGTACCCCTGGATTAGAATAAAACCAGAGGGTTTTAGAAAAGGGTTTCTAGGCAATAACTTCTCGAGGTGTTTTATGTGATAGAAGGCTTAGTAAACGGAGCATTTTATGGAAAGCCAATGCATAGGAAACTACATTTTCTAAGTCTTCTATCAGCCATTCTGTTTCGTTCTCCAGACAAAATCGAACGAGTCATGTGACTGACTTTACTTGTATGAAATCTTGAAATACTTTCATGCGAATTTCCAAAAGTCATAGAACAAATGTTGTTCAGAAAGGTTAGTAGAAGTCGTCTTCTATGATTGATTTAAGGGCTGTAGGTACACCCTGTATACATGCTAAATGGTACCTAGCTGTATCAGAATGGTTAGTAATGTTTTATAGAGCGTAAGGCGGATCCGCGTCCCACTGATTCGGATGTACAATCTACTGCAAAAGATACGTGCACTTTAGCACCTTTTTCTATTAACAATCTGACTTCTCTGTCTTACACTGAAAGTACTCAAGTGTATACATATTTATGGAAGTGACTGTACAATTGCTGTAAATGGCTCATCATCATCTCCCTGCCCTCTTCCCAGATTATCTGGGAACAGGGCATATTCTTCTTCAATTTGTCCCTGTCATTCGTCATCGTATCATTTTTCAGTGATGTCCATCCATCCATCTCTTTTTCGGCTGTTCTCTGTTCCTCCACCCATTTACATTCATACCTTCAACTGTACTATGGCTACATGGAGGTTATTCACGCCCAGTACAGAAAGATAATTCATATTCAGGATCAAGCCACACTTTATAATTGCCTGAGATCACTTACGCAACAGGCTGCGCAGGCGCACTCGCTTCCAAAAATCGACCACAATACAATCTTCCCCATATTTATTCAACGAAAAACCACGGGCCCGAAGCGTCCGGTAAACGGTCAGCCCTTATTGGGCCGCCATAAAAATCTCGAAGATAACACGCCGAATTTACTTCGAGGACCTCGTAAAACATTACAGCATTTCGTTTAAAGGGATATTAGGGTTCCGTATAACCAGCAATTAATATTTTTTCAAAATAAAGCTAAATAAGTACCAATAGCCAATATGCGAATACCTGTCATTAACCTATTAGATATAGAAACTTTACAAAACGAAGTAAAAGTAAACAAAACGGTCAAATTTTCGCATTCCATTCTTACGTTTATGTTAAACGCGTATAGGATATTTGACAGATTGTGGTAACCTGATTTGTAGTTGTCAGTACCTATACTATAACATTTAATCCACACTGTTGGTGTTCCAAATAAAAATAAATTAAAAATTTTTTTTGTTAAAAATATAACGTCTAGCTGGTTTTATGATCATTCAAAAATTCATGGTAAAGTCCATTTTAAACATATAAAATTATTAAAGATATAATTAATTACACCATTGAAATAAAAGAAGAAAGTGCTACTGTGTTACTGTGGCCAAACAGACTTGCCGTTAATGGAACTTAATTTTTCTACAGAGATGTATCCAAAAACATAATATCCTGAGACTATGACAGAAACAGACATACTCTTGTTTGGGTTCCGTAGCTCCCTTCCTCTCGAACTTGCCTGGTATTTTTTCACCAGCATTGATTTATGTATACGAAAATCGTGTGTCCGACGACTTTCAGTTTTTAATAATTGACTATTATACCATCTGGTAAAGGTATAAAAATTAAACGGTCCCTCTAAATAGAGAGACGCGTACTGAGCGTGAATAAATTCAGTTACGGCATGCAAGCAAAATGTTGTGCCCAAGTGTGCGCAAATACAAGTGCACCATCTTTTCTTTTACCCTCATAATGCGATGGGACAAGAAAGGAGAGGGATCGGACGCAGGATCAGCGGCTTAACGTGAGGCATGAGGCCTTAAGACCGCCAATTTCCAGTATCGATATTTTTATCAATTATCGCGATCGGAACAATATTAGGACTGTGGGAGAGTCACTTTGTTTTCATGAATGGGCTAGCTCGACCGGAGTAATACCGGCCATGTAATGCCACGGCCTCACAGAAGACCGGCGTGAAGCAGCGCCTGCGCTGTGTTTCGTCGTATGAGTTATGTGACCGGAGGCCCAATTGGGCCGAAAGTCAAAGGGGGTTAAAAGTTGACTTGGCTCTACTAGTGTTGCAGGTGTCTACGCGCGGCGGCAATTGCTTACCATCAGGTAATCCGTCTGCTCGTCTGCCACCTATCAATTGACAGACGGACATGACAAATCTATAAGGGTTTCGTTTTTTGCCATTTGGCTAGTGAACCCTGCAGACAAAACTGGAGCCTCTATCCTTCCTACTACTATTATAAAGGCGAAAGTTTGTAAGTATGGATGTATGGATGTTTGTTACTCTTTCACGTAAAAACTACTGAATGGATTTGAATGAAACTTTACCACAATATAGCTTATACATCAGAATAACACATAGGCTACAATTTATAAAAATATATTGTGTGGATTGTCCAAAATATGACGGTAAGTGTCAATAATTAACTCCACGCGTACGAAGTCGCGGGCGGCCGCTAGTCTATACATATAGCCACCATACCAAGGCCTCTACATAACCTAGACAATCTCCTCTGCATTATGTAAGGGCGCGCCTCCAAGTGATTTACTTCCCCATTATAACAGAAAATAGTCAATTAACTTTTTAATTCACATTTTAATTAACTTCGGACGGAAGTCGCGAGCCGACAAAAGAGAATGTAAATCAAGACTAATTTATTCGAAAGAATAAACACCATCTAACGCGAAAATGTGTAAATTAAATAAGATTAATTTGACGATTACGGCTCTGTATGCGTGTGCGCAGACCGTTTAATTGTCTACGCGGGTGGTTTATAGCTCTTTATTATGTTTTTCACAGTAAAGTTACAAATTGAAACTTGTATTTAGACACTAGAAATATCCATCTAACATTATATAACGGTCCGTTTTTGATTTACGGACTAAAGAGACTTTACAGATCGATCAAATTCAATAAAGACATACAAAATGTTTTGTGGAAAATGTATACAATCTGTAATAGTGTGAAATCAAGCGAATCGATTTTCATCTATGAATAATGTAAGTCTTTCAGTCATCCATCATTCACCACAGACGTCGTATCGATTTCACGATATATATCAAATTCATTTACTACAATCTGTTTAACATTATCTTCTATACTATTTATGAAGAGATAACTTCTATAGACAACGACCTGACTTCTATGTAAATCGAAAACACGAAACGCTTGCGCGATATAATCGACACCCAGCACCATCTATTGATTCATTTTTTAATTACGGTCCTGAAGCGAAGTGAGGGCGGGCCACTAGTATCATATCATACTTACGTACTAGTGGCCTGCCTTCAATTCGTTTTGGGACTTAAATTTTCAAATGTTTGTTGATAAAACAGATATTTAGGTTGGGTCTAAGTGTGGATGGTTCCTTCGTTGTTTCGGATTTCTATAGCACAAGGGAAAACCTTAGTTTGGGACCAAGACAATGTATGTATGTGATGATGTCTCAATTCATTATTATTATTATTTAGGCTAGTTCTAATAGGTGGCGCTGAATATCGATTGCATCGCGCAGTAAGTGAGAGTACCGAAGGCCCAATTGAGGGGAAAGAGGGTTATAAGTTGGCAGCGCACTTGTGCCTCCGCTGTTATTGTAAGTGTCTATGGGCGGCGGCAATCGCTTACCATTAGGTGATCGTCTGCTCTACCACTTATCACATAAAATAAAAGTGAAATCGATAAGTCACACGGTCTGCCATACATTGTACCATACCACGTGTGTCTGCCAGCCGTTTGAGGTAAAACAGCCACACTTAACCTCATACTCGTGATGTGCGTTCGCTTTCACGGCTTCGTGTGAAAGTTACCTGAAACAAAATTGGTTATTATGAAACTCGTGCGTCATGAACATTTTGCAAAAAGGTGTAATCAGAAAGGAATGGGTGCCATACACTGTAGAATAGCGACATATGGAACCTGTGGAATGTCAACAGGCAGTCAGACATACCATTATGTCGTAACAATATTAAAACTTAATTGACGATGAATAACCATCTGGATTGGATGGACAAAATATATTGAAAACGGGACAAACTTCTAGTTTACTAATCATGTTATTATGGTATTCAATGGGAGAAAGGGGTTTAAGGTTGGCAGCGCACTTGGAGTCTATTGGTGTTGCAGGTCTATGGGCGGTGTCGCTTACCATCAGTTGATCCATCTGATTCACCCACTTATCTCATAAAAAAATACATCTCAAAAATTTTAGATAAAAATAAATAAAACTAGCATTGACATCTCCAATAATACTTATAACTTAAATCATACTACAGCTTACTCAGTAACATCTCACTCGAAATCTACGTTATAACATGTAAGAATGTCGTTCAGCGGCATTTTATATTGTTGAACATATTATCTAGTCGGAGATTATTGGAAAGCAATAAATAATAATAAAGCGGACAGGGCTCGCTTGCGTGTCGCACGCTACCGTGCGCCGGCGCAGCCCGGGGCAGCGCGCGGCGCGGGCGCGTCTCCGTACGCACACGACGCTTTACCTGCCGTGCTATACAGACCCGGATTTGTCGATGGGCCGTATAGGCCACGGCTTTGGGAGCGGCAGCATTTTAGGGTATCTAAATTACATTTTAGAAGGTACAGACAGCCACACATCAGGTAACCATAAGTTGTCAAATTTCCTCAATTGATATTCAATCTAATGTGTTTGACAATAAGATGAGAGTCGATTAAGGAAATTCGTCAGTTTTGTATACTTTGATGTGTGGCTGTACGTACATGGGGCAGCAAAATTTGAATTGTTTAGGGGCGACGAATGTGTGAATTCGCTACTGGGCCATATCTGAAAGGGCTTTAAGCCGCATTTGATTGATGGTATCAGCTACGAGTCGTTTGGTATAACTGCGTTATACCACGTTATATCATAGATTTATTCTTGGACTAGTGGCCCACCCTCACTGCCTTTCGGGACGTCTCATAGCTAGTATCAATTAGATGGCGCTGGTTGTCTTTTACATCGCGCAAGTGTATTTTTTGGTTTACCTATAAGCCTCGACGTTGATTGTGCGAATAACCTCTTTGCCTATCACCAGATGTTTGTTTTGGTATTTCTCGCTAGACAATTTAAAAATTTAGTTCCGTGTTAACGAATCATTCGAGATTAAAGTCCTTAATCCTGAAACGCGCAAGTGGACCTTAGTGTTACTTCCCGCAAATGACGGGCCGTCATCGACAATGGACACCGATCAAGGCCGCCGGCTATACCGATGTAAATCACAATTGTAAATCTTTAACTACATATCGCTCCGGTGGAACGTGAATACTTTCCAGACATATTTGCATGCAGTTATACTAACCCGCGCGCCGTGCTACAATGGATACCAATCACGACCGCCTTGTCGGCGATCTACATCACCCGTTTAGACCATTGTAGAACAGCTAGACCTTATGATGTAAGATTAAAAATACTCAGCTATGCAACATTAACTTTATTAAATTTAAACGATAAATTCAAACTACGTCAAGACGTGCCTACCGAACAGAACCTTACATTTGACATATCTACATACATAATCCATACTAATATTATAAATGCGAAAGTAACTCTGTCTGTCTGTCTGTCTATTACTCTTTCACGCCAAAACTACTGAACGGATTTAAATGAAATTTGGTATACAGATGGTCTAGACCCTGAGAAAGGACATAGGCTACTTTTTCTTGCGAAAAAGGGGTTGTAAGGGGTTAAAAAGTTTCCACGCGGACGAAGTCGCGGGCGGCCGATAGTATGTCATATATCTACATATTGTATCATCAGCTTGCTGATGATACAATAGCCCAATTTGACCAATCTCTCATCCTCGCCAAATTGATACTTGGGACTTAAGTTTTTATAGTAAGCGGTTCAAATGATATTTATCAAGAAATCTAGTGTTGCTTGGACATCTTACAGCCGGAATAACACAAATAAATCCTTTTTTCTTATACAACATTTATTAAAATACAAACAAAATTAAATCTAAATCATTTGAAAGCATAAACCATCATAAAATAAAATTAAACACACATACATAAGTTCTTAAAAGTATTCAAAATATAAAAACCGTATAACTAAAATCATTCTGAAATAAATCTAGTACAGCGTTTTAGTTAGCTAATCTTAGCTAAAACGTTGTACGCATAAAAATTAAATACACAATCGAAAGCTTTACATATTCCACTCGAACTGAATTATTTCTTTTTCCCCTTCTTTTTTACTTCGGGCACTACGACTTCAGGCTCCGGTGGAGGCGGTGGCGGCAGTTTCCTATCTGGCCATTTTCTTTTGATGTAGTCGACGATAGCGCATATATTGATCGTTGTAGATTTCTCTGCCTTTGGACCAGCAAAAATGTTACTTAGCTCAGTTAGCAAGTCATCATCGAGGGCGGCTCCATGCTCTTCTGACTTCTCGGAAGAACTCCTTCGTCATCCAAGGCTCTGGGCTCAAGCCTATGAAGCTCCAGAATCACCAGAGCTATATCAACCGCGCCCTTTTTCTTCGCTCTACATATAGCATCGGCTCTGTTAAATATTATTTCCCTAATATCTGTGCCTTTAGGCTTAAAGTCGGGCTTAAGACAGCCCCAAGTAATAACAGCGTTTTTGCGAAACTTCAACTTTAGGATCTCGTCTCGGAGATCCATAAAGCTTTGGTCGACTACGACATTGTCCAGCAAAAGCCGCTTCAGTTTGACCTGGCGCTCTTTCATCCACGTCAGTATTTTTATAGCATCATCGAATGTTAAAGGATTGTAGGATAAATCCAATACTTCAAGATTTTTGGCTTGTTTCAAATTTGCACCAATAGCCTTTATAGCCGCGCCTTCTAGCCTGTTATTAGGACAAGATCAAAGTGCGCAAATTAGGATTTTTCATCAAATTTTTAATTCCATTCGCAAGTCTTTGACCGCTTAGTGCATTCCAGGATAGATCGAGTTCTTCAAATTTATTGTTTCCCGCCAGACGAGAGCATAGCAAGAATAAAGCGTTGGGGGCCAACATTGAGTTCCAGGACAAATTAAGACTCCTTAATTTATTGTTGATTTCTAGTACCTCTGCAAGGTTTAATGCTGCTTTTCCACTCAATTTATTGAAACTTAGATTAACATCTGTAATATCTGATCCTTTTAAAATGGCTTTAGCTAAATGTTCTACGCCTTCATCTTCTAATTGATTCTTCGATAGATTTAATACTTTAAGAAAACGATTTACTTGAAGTTTGTTCAGCAGCAACCTAGCTCCATTAGGGCCAATCCTACAGCCGGTTAGATTAAGTTCTCTTAGAGTTATGTTTTCGGTGAGCATCTGACCTAAATGGAAGCACCCATCTTCACTTATCCAGTTATCAGTTAAGTCTAAAACTTGAACGTGTCTGTTCAGTTTTAAAGCCATTGCTATAGGCCGAATCCCTCTTAAACTGATTCCATAGTATTTTAAATCAATCTCCCCTTCTAACAATTGTTTGTAGAAAGTTCTGATTGGGCATTCGCTCATTTCTTTGCAAATAGCCAAATAAAGTTCTTGGCCATCGTCGGAGTAGATGGTTTTTGGAAGTGGATTAAATAAAGCCTCTTTGATTCCAGGATCGAGAACTCCAGGGTAGTTATAATATGGATGTCTGAACACGGAGCTAGCAGAGAGTGCATCATACTTGCCGCATATTTCTCCGCTCCCTGGGTGGTACAGCCCTTGATCGAACTTAGTTCTTTTGATGTTTTCTACTACGCGAACGTCAAACATGAGGGATGACCATTCCTCCATAGGAGGGTCCTCGGATGATTCGACATCTGCCTCGAAGACTACTTCAACAGTTTGAGGTTCAACTTCCATGGAGTTTTCGCTGGACATGTTGAAATAATTTGTACAACTTTATAAAAAGAAAAGAATTGTTGAAAATATGTAACTCAACATCCAGATGTTAACTTATAACGTCTGGTAGCGTCTTTGACATTTCTGGACATTTATATAGTAGGACCAAGTTGGACTACGATCAGAAGGCCTCTTAGTGATATTGACAGAAAGGCGTTGTGTAACATTTTTTCTATGGGAAAATGTCAAACAACACTGACACTTGTAAGGGAAACATCATTAGTCTCGACTTTTGCCGGGAGCCAAATAACCGTTGGAGTCATTCGACAGGCGCGACCTCAGAACAATAACTAAAACTTTAGTTATTGTTCTGAGGGCGCGACCAAAAACAATGTCAGTGAGAGGCCGCAGTTCGCAGTTCTTCTAGAATAACTTCACATAGTAACTTATTAATTCGCAACGCAAATAGTGTCGCTCTTGTAAGGCAAAACATTTTTAAAATGTAATTAGTTAAGAATAAAACTAATGCATCACATGAACATTTTTATTACAAATGTAGATAAATTATCTTGAATTACTAAAATAAATTAAAAATAAGAACAAAATCTTAAAAATAAACCATACAAAATTAATATAGCCAATAAAAATAATCATAACAAAATAAAATCATATAAGAATTTTTTTTTTCATTTCTTTTTGCCCCCTTTACCTTTCCGTTTCGGTTCAGGCACAGGTTCCGGTTCTGGTTCCGGGGGCGGGGTGGGGGGCAGCTTCCTGTCAGGCCACTTCCTCTTCATGTAATCTACAAGAACACCCACGTCTATAGTTTTAGATTTTGCTGCTTTAGGTCCAGCCCACACATTTGTTATTTCTTCCAATAAATCCAAATCCAAAGGGGCACCAGCGCGCTGCACGGCAGTCATGAAATCCTTAGAAGGCATAATAACATTCCCATCCTTCAATATCTGCATAACAACAAGCGCTATATCAACAGGTCGTTTTTTAGGCTTCTTAGCTAAAAATTCAGCTCTTTCCAAAAGTAGTTCTCTAGGATCAGCGCCTTTAGGATTGAATCCTCCAATAACGCCGCCATATGTCACAACGAGATTCCTTTTCGATTTTATTTCTTTGATAGTCGCTAATAACATTAGGAAGTTATCATCCACATACACGTTATTCATTAGAACTCTGTGCACTTTGACTGCGGGTGCTTTAATTTTTTGAAGAATGTTATTTGCATCTTCTGGTGACATAGGGTTAAACGATAGGTCAAGGGTAATTAGCTTCTTAGGTTTGTGTAAATATGCAATGAGGATCTTAATTGCTTCACCGTTAAGTCTATTATTGCTAAGATCGAGATGTCGCAGACTTGGAGCCGCCGTCGCATTTCTGATAGCCGTCCCCAATCGAGCTCCTGACAGTGAATTCCAAGACAGATTCAATTCTTGCAATACTTTGTTCTCAGACAAACGACTAAGCAAATTGAAGGTGCCAGCAGGACTATACAAATTATTCCAAGAAAGATCAATATGAGTGAATTTGTTGTAGGTTTCGAATGCTTCAGCCAAAGCACCTGCACCCTTTGCTCCAATGCTATTGTAGCTCAAGTATATCTTTTGTACATCGATATTCTTGAGTATTGTTTGTGCAAAAAATTCTGTTCCTTGATCCGTCAGTTGATTTTTATTCAAATTCAGTACTTTTAAAGCACGGTTGGTGGGCAAACCAGCAAATATTCTTTTTGCCCCATAAGGGCCGATCCTACAGCCTGATAAATTTAGCTCTTGTAGAAATGTGTTTCTGGATAGCATCTCCCCTAAATGATAGCAGGCGTCATAATTTAGGAAATTGTCTGTCAAATCTAAAACCTTGACGTATCTATTAAGCGTCAGAGCAATGCTGATAGGGCGCACTCCAACTGGATCTACGCAGTAATACTTTAAATCTATGACTTCTTCGAGTAAACCTCTGTGGAATGACCTTACTGGGCAAACGTTCATTTCGGAGCAAAGTGCTAAGTATAGTTCCTGGCCGTCATCCGCGTATATCACTTTTTCTTCTGGGCTGAAGAGGGCTCGTTCAATGCCTGGGTCCAGTACAGCGGGATAGTTGTAGTAAGGATGTCTGAAAACGTCACTGTCTGATTGGGCAATATACTGGTCGCATACGTCCTCAATCCCGGGGTCGTACAACCCTTCCGAGTACAGAATCTTCTTCTTGTTTGTCTGTGGGGGATCCAGGATGTAGGAAGACCACTCCTCCATTGGAGGGTCTTCAGAGCTCTCTATCTCAACTGGGGCAATAAAGACCGCCTCAGTCTTGGTTTCCTCTACTAAGCTTTCGTCTGACATTGTTATTTTATCTTAAAAAATATAAATAAAAATTACAGTTAAAATACTGTAGCATACATTAATAAAACGTCAATACAATATCTGTCAAAATTTGTGAAAATGATTGATGTGGTTTTTAAATTACGTTTTGATTGTCTTTAAAAAGTTTTACTATGCTTATCGACTAAATGAGTTCTAATATTAAATCTGATAATAACGGAGTACACCAGCAATTAAAAAGATTCAATGAGTGGCTTTATATTTATTTATGATCATTCAGTAAGCACCGCATTTGAGAAGGCACTCCTGCGTCGGTGCTTTCTTAAGGCATCATAAAATTTAAAATTCCAAAGAAAAAACACAATAGATGAAACATTACAGAAAAGGCGGTAAATTTAATATTAGCTTCTAGTTATCAAAACGTTTTGAAATAGACCATTAAAGTTTTAATGGTGGTTTAATTACGAAGGCTGGAAGAGGCTGCGCCGGCGCACGCAACTCGTTATACTTTAATAATTATGGTGATACTCGCAGGGGATGAGATACTAAAGCAATTGGCCTTATATTTTACCAATAGGAAAGGCAATCGTTAAACCTTTCAATAATAGAGAAATAGGGATCTAATAAAAACACATTGTATAGTTGACTTTATTATGGATTAACTTAATTTTATAGGTTCTTTTAATGTATAGTTATTACTAATGTAAAGTTAAATATAATCATGCTATTTATCTTTCATAACTCTCTATGTTCAGCTTTTGTAAGTAGATTAGATATAACATTTGATATTTTATAGTTCAAAAACTGAACTAATAGATGGCGCTAGGCGTCGATTACATCGCGCTAACGTTTCGTATTTTCGGTATACCTATAAGACTTGTATTCTATATTCTATTCTTGTATACTTTGTGTAATTGTTTGTTGTCTCAAAGAAAGTAAAATAAAATAAAATTGACTTGTCGTTGTCTATAGAAGTTATCTCTGTATAAATAGTAAAGATTACCCACATTTTGGGTACAGATTAGGCAAAAACGACGGTGTTTTATAAGTTGGTCGGTCTGCCTGTGTGTTAGTCTGCATGTTTCTCTGTCTCTGTGCTAGTGTGTCTGTCTTTGGCATCCACAGTTGGCATCTTAGGTCCCGAACAGATGAAGCGATTTGTTTTTTTTTTATTTGAAAGGTTAACTAGTCGGGAATGTTCATAGCTAGCCAGCCGTTTTAGTTGTCTAAGGAGGAGTTTGTTCTGTAGAGAACAATATTTATGACAAATTTAACATCTACCCAAACATAGTTTTAGAGTATTTCATCTACTACACAACCCAAGAAGTTGTCAGTAATTTGACGGGAGCACTGCATGCTCTTGCGCATGTTTGGACGTGTGACGAATGTAAGATTGTGGCCATTACGTGTGAACGGGGTCACTTGATTTGGTGGCGTGTTTATTGATGACCACAAGCCCTTTGGTAGCAACCGCTGATTGATCTCTAATGGGATGCAAATATTTCGCAATATGTCGTTAAAAAAGTGACAAACAACTTTATTAAGGAAACTAAAACACGCTCTAAAAAGTGCGAAACAAGAAAATAATTGCCGCAGAGAAATGACTATTATTGTAATTATCAGTGACCCGCTGAAACGTGACGTGCGTCGTTCCTGGACAGTAGTTCCACTGTCAACCAAAAGATTGCGCTGATCGTTGAATTGGATCGCACTAGTGGCTTTTCGGCTTGTATATAGGTTTGTCGTTGTCTATAGAAGTTATCTCTGTATAAATAGTAAAGATTACCCACATTTTGGGTACAGATTAGGCAAAACGACGGTGTTTTATAAGTTGGTCGGTCTGCCTGTGTGTTAGTCTGCATGTTTCTGCTGTGTCTTCGGCATCCACAGTTGGCATCTTAGGTCCCGAACAGATGAAGCGATTTGAATTTTTTATTTTATTTGAAAGGTTAACTAGTCGGGAATGTTCATAGCTAGCCAGCCGTTTTAGTTGTCTAAGGAGGAGTTTGTTTTGTAGAGAACAATATTGATAATGAATATAACAGCTACCCAAACATAGTTTTAGAGTACTTCATCTACACAACCCAAGAAGTTGTCAGTAATTTGACGGGAGCACTGCATGCTCTTGCGCATGTTTGGACGTGTGACGAATGTAAGATTGTGGCCATTACGTGTGAACGGGGTCACTTGATTTGGTGGCGTGTTTATTGATGACCACAAGCCCTTTGGTACAACCGCTGATTGATCTCTAATGGGATGCAAATATTTCGCAATATGTCGTTAAAAAAGTGACAAACAACTTTATTAAGGAAACTAAAACACGCTCTAAAAAGTGCGAAACAAGAAAATAATCGCCGCAGAAATGACTATTATTGTAATTATCAGTGACCCGCTGAAACGTGACGTGCGTCGTTCCTGGACAGTAGTTCCACTGTCAACCAAAAGATTGCGCTGATCGTTGATTGGATCGCACTAGTGGCTTTTCGGCTTGTATATAAGGTTTGTCGTTGTCTATAGAAGTTATCTCTGTATAAATAGTAAAGATTACCCTCATTTTGGGTACAGATTAGGCAAAACGACGGTGTTTTATAAGTTGGTCGGTCTGCCTGTGTGTTAGTCTGCATGTTTCTGCTGTGTCTTCGGCATCCACAGTTGGCATCTTAGGTCCCGAACAGATGAAGCGATTTGTTTTTTTTTATTTGAAAGGTTAACTAGTCGGGAATGTCATAGCTAGCCAGCCGTTTTAGTTGTCTAAGGAGGAGTTTGTTTTGTAGAGAACAATATTGATAATGAATATAACAGCTACCCAAAACATAGTTTTAGAGTACTTCATCTACACAACCCAAGAAGTTGTCAGTAATTTGACGGGAGCACTGCATGCTCTTGCGCATGTTTGGACGTGTGACGAATGTAAGATTGTGGCCATTACGTGTGAACGGGGTCACTTGATTTGGTGGCGTGTTTATTGATGACCACAAGCCCTTTGGTACAACCGCTGATTGATCTCTAATGGGATGCAAATATTTCGCAATATGTCGTTAAAAAAGTGACAAACAACTTTATTAAGGAAACTAAAACACGCTCTAAAAAGTGCGAAACAAGAAAATAATCGCCGCAGAAATGACTATTATTGTAATTATCAGTGACCCGCTGAAACGTGACGTGCGTCGTTCCTGGACAGTAGTTCCACTGTCAACCAAAAGATTGCGCTGAACGTTGATTGGATCGCACTAGTGGCTTTTCGGCTTGTATATAAGGTTTGTCGTTGTCTATAGAAGTTATCTCTGTATAAATAGTATAGACAATAAAACACGCTCTAAAAAGTGCGAAACAAGAAAATAATTGCCGCAGAAATGACTATTATTGTAATTATCAGTGACCCGCTGAAACGTGACGTGCGTCGTTCCTGGACAGTAGTTCCACTGTCAACCAAAAGATTGCGCTGATCGTTGATTGGATCGCACTAGTGGCTTTTCGGCTTGTATATAAGTGTAGATAGAAGATAGGCCACGCGCAGGAGGCCGCAGCCGTGGCAGGCCTCCCACCAGGTGGACCGACGATCTGGTGAAGGTCGCGGGAGTCCATTAGATGCGGGTGGCACAGGTCCGAACTGTGGGGAGAACTTTGGGGGAGGCCTATGTCCAGCAGTGTTGTAACGTAAAATGATATGTACCTTGGTTTAAAAGCAACGGTAACTAGGAATTTCCATCTTCCAAAAGGAACCACCAGGAAAGATACCAAGTTAAATCCGAGGAGTATTCAAAATTTATACCTGGACTTCAATTCTCATGCTTACAATATACCTATATCACGAATAGATATAAATCGCAAAAACAAAGTTTCCGTGAAGTATCCGCCATGTTTTTTTATAATTATCGATAATGGGATAGGGTCAGAATTTCTATATCGATATCTGCATGCGTATTTATTTCTATCACATGTACATGAAGGTACCAGAGATTTCACGAAATCTTAGGAATATAAAATAGTCCTTTTCTTCACAAAGTACAGCCACACATAAAAGAATACAAAACTGTCATATTTCTTGAATTGACTCTCTTTTGTCATACACATTAGGTTGAATATCAATTGAGAAAAGACAAGTTAAGGTAACCTGTAGGCCTAACATGCGCACCGCGACAAAATTTTGTCGACTCTCGTTTGCGAGAGCGCATTCTTCTATCCCGTTCATCGCTCAGTCAGGTGAGCGAGACGCAACTTGCGCCGACAAAATACGAGCGTCGACAAATTATCTCGTGGTGCGCATGTTAGCCCGGCTGATGTGTGGCTGACTGTACATTGTAAAGGCAGCCAATGCTGACCGGATACGACCAACTCGAACGAATTATCTCTCTCCACAGTTCAGTATTAGTATGAACATAATAATCTCAATGCAAAAACCTCGTTATTTCTCTAATAAAAGCACTTAACTAAAGCAATCGCCGCTGATAGTCGAGACGGGGGTATGTAATTATCTTCTTTGCTGAGAGAAATCGGTAATACAACTACTGGGCTGTGTGTCTGTGTGTACGGGAACGTAGAAAGATAACATCGGTACTAGAGAATCCTTATGTTTCATATTCTCAGTACATACAGTTTTTTATGTAATAGTGGCAGACGAGCAGACGGATCACCTGATGGTAAGCGATTGCCGCCGCTTATAAACACCTGCAACACCAGTAGAGTGCGCTGCCAACCTTTAACTCTATTTCTGACAGTTGGGCCTCCGGTACCCTCACTCACGCAGCGAAACACAGCGCATGCACTGCTTCACGCTGATCTGTGAGGACGTGGTATTACTCCGGTTGAGCATGCCCATTCATGCCGAAGCGTGGCTCTTCCACTGTCAAAAGTATTTAGAGATTTCATACGATTGTCCAAACAAAATTCTAATTCGATTTCAATGTCGAGTGCTCGAGAATTGGTACAAAATCTGCAAATATTACCAAGTCCTCTCTGAGGTTGTCTCTACGCCTCCCGCGACCTCTCACCCAGCCCCGGGCTCCACCAGCATCTCTGGATACGTGGATCATCGCTTTCGCAGGGCTGGTGAAAGTAAGCGAAAGGCCAAGGCCGCAGCTTCCAAGATCTAATTGATAATGTACAAACGTGTTGTAACGTAAAATGATATGTACCTTGGTTTAAAAGCAACGGTAACTAGGAATTTCCATCTTCCAAAAGGAACCACCAGAAAAGATACCAAGTTAAATCCGAGGAGTATTCAAAATTAATATCTGGAACTCAATTATCTTGCTCATAATATACGAGTATATCACAAATAGATATTTATCGCAAAAACAAAGTTTTCGTGAAGTATCCGCCATGTTTTTTTATAATTATCGATAATGGGATAGGGTCAGAATTTCTATATCGATATCTGCATGCGTATTTATTTCTATCACATGTACATGAAGGTACCAGAGATTTCACGAAATCTTAGGAATATAAAATAGTCCTTTTCTTCACAAAGTACAGCCACATAAAAGAATACAAAACTGTCATATTTCTTGAATTGACTCTCTTTTGTCATACACATTAGGTTGAATATCAATTGAGAAAAGACAAGTTAAGGTAACCTGTAGGCCTAACATGCGCACCGCGACAAAATTTTGCGCATTCTTCTATCCCGCTCATCGCTCAGTCAGGTGAGCGAGACGCAACTTGCGTCGACAAAATACGAGCGTCGACAAATTATCTCGTGGTGCGCATGTTAGCCCGGCTGATGTGTGGCTGACTGTACATTGTAAAGGCAGCCAATGCTGACCGGATACGACCAACTCGAACGAATTATCTCTCTCCACAGTTCAGTATTAGTATGAACATAATAATCTCAATGCAAAAACCTCGTTATTTCTCTAATAAAAGCACTTAACTAAAGCAATCGCCGCTGATAGTCGAGACGGGGGTATGTAATTATCTTCTTTGCTGAGAGAAATCGGTAATACAACTACTGGAGCTGTGTGTCTGTGTGTACGGGAACGTAGAAAGATAACATCGGTACTAGAGAATCCTTATGTTTCATATTCTCAGTATAAACAGTTTTTTGTAATAGGTGGCAGACGAGCAGACGGATCACCTGATGGTAAGCGATTGCCGCCGCTTATAAACACCTGCAACACCAGTAGAGTGCGCTGCCAACCTTTAACCCTATTTCCGACAGTTGGGCCTCCGGTACCAAATAAATAAATAAATATAATAAATAAATTCACACAACATCTCATACATTGACCTGACTCCATACTAAGTAGGTAAAGCACTTGTGTTACAGATATCAGACAACAGAGGAATCACAAATAATACATATTAACACCCAGACACTGAACAAACACAAGTTTTCATCACACGAATGTTTGTTCAGGGTGGGGATCGAACCCACAACCTTTGGCGTATCACAACCACCAACCACATCAACATGGTTGTATCAAGCAATATTTTGTATCTTTATTTCATCATGGCGAAAAACCACTTAAAAAAATACCCGTACTAAGGGCTCGGTTAGTTTTAGTAGCATAGCCACCCGGATTATGGAAGGTTGTGGGTTCGAGTCCCATCTGAACCCTACAATGATTTTTTAAGTCCATTATTTATTTTGTATCTATACAATCGGGAACAGGGAACTGTTCTTTTGCTTACCATCAGGCTAAGACGGGTCATAATACTGTGGCACTACAAAAACAGACTAAACCGCGTGCGCAGCTAGTCGTCAGTAAACCCCAGCTTATGGAAACCGATAGAGAAATCAATCTCGACAAACATCCATCCGACACTTTCTACGTCGGCGATTTGCTCTCTACCAATCAAACACTCATATGGGTTATTGAGTGTGGGATAATGGTTTATGGTGGTGTGGGTAGTGCACCATGATATGAGCCTAATAGTATGTCAATGGAAAAAATATCTCGCAAAAACACGGTAAAATGTAAATCGGGTATGTAACAAGTAGTAGATGTGTAAATATTTTGTTAGTACAAAGTAAAGTATCAGCCTATATACTGTCCCACTGCAGGGCAAAGCCATCATAGCAAATCAAGTCATAGCTACTATGATGGGATTACGTTTAATCACCATCAGCCTAATAAGGATTGGGACAAACCCGAACTATGTTTCAAAATCCGAAACATACTTTTTGCTCGACCAGGGCAATCGAACCTAGTACCTCGAGATTCGAATGAATAAATTAATATGAACCGAAAATCCATTGTTTTTTTTTACTTCAAAAAGGCTTTTGGGTCTCATGACAGTTTTTGACTTCCTAGGATAAAGGCTCTTAAGGGCACTAGGTCTTTATTTCCTTCGTAGACCGACAGACAGGTCTGCGCCCGCGCAGCTATTCACAACATTTGCGATAACGAAGCACAAGGTTAGTTCGCTACGCACGTACGACATTCAATTGTCTAATTAGGAAAAGAAAGCGACATGTAGGGTAACCAGCCGCAACAATGTAAGCCGAGAAACTGCGTCTGCGCTGTGATTTAGCGAAGGTTCCAGACGGAGGTTCGAAAAGGGAGAATTCAATACAAAACTGCAATGGTACGAAACCATTGACTTTTGAAAATGGAACATAGAAATAAATACATTCACGCAACATCTCATACATTGACCTGACTCCATACTAAGTAGGTAAAGCACTTGTGTTACAGATATCAGACAACAGAGGAATCACAAATAATACATATTAACACCCAGACACTGAACAAACACAAGTATTCATCACACGAATGTTTCTCCAGGTTGGGGATCGAACCCACGACCTTTGGCGTATGAGGTAGGGTCACTCACACCCAATGCCGTCCGGTCAGTCATGGTGGACATTTTCGGCTGCAAACGATTCCCAAATATTTAACCTACTCTGACTTTTTTATGTGATAGGTGGTAGAGGAGCAAACGGATCACCCGATGTCTCGTCACTTATCACTAAAAAAAGAAAAAAAAACATAATCTCAGTTGACCTACAACATTGGAAAAAATCCTGAACGCGATTAGGAAATCTGGGGTAGAAATAAGTGGCAACCCTGAAAATACAGGAGATTTGTCCACACAAGTAAATTAGTATTTTATTAAGTAGAAAAAAAATATTTCCTCATCGCATTGTGACTTGGTCACCCTAGCGACACGTCAACTCGCCGTTGGATTTGGTACCAAAGCGCGATGCTAATAAGGTCCTATTTAAAGGGAAAGGCCGTGACGCCCGCAAGTATGCGATAGTAGATAACAATATCAAATGTATGGGTATTTAGCGAAAGTGGACGGACGAAAGCGAAATTTTAGATGCGCTATAGCTTCGAGGGTTTATTGATTTAGTCGTGGTTTAAAGGTCCATGGTTGCAAAATCAACGCCTAGGGGTTAGCATGAAATTTAAATTGTCTTGGGTATAACCACAGATTATTGGAAGAGATATTTCAAATCACATAAAAAAGTTATACCACCTTATATAATAGTCTAGACTCCTTGGCGTAATGTAAAGTATACCTAGAAACTATGAAAATAAAGTTGATATTGCTCCAGTCGCGCGTATACCTTTTTGATGCAGTTGAGCCTATTTACCGCCGCCCATGAACTTCTGCGAGATCAGAGAGATCGCTGATGCGTTGCCGGTCTTTTAAGAAGGAGTACGCTCTCCTTTTGACAAGGAATGCGCTCTCTATTCTAAGGTTTGTATGAAGAGGCCTATCTGCACCGCCTATTTTGTGCTTATCTTCAGAAATAACCACGAATCCATTCATCCATACCAGGCATATAAATCATCGCGTAGGCTTCGATTAGGATTCATGTTGCCACAGACTAACGACGTACATCGAATTCATTACTGAACAATGGCTACCCCATATGATTTCACCAGGTAGTTATGCTAAGCATGTTAGTAACTTTAGTATCTTTGTACTTTCAAATATTAGTTTATACCGTTCATAGAATATCTTCTAGTTAATTTGGTACAACTTGCGATAAGATTTGCTCTATTTCTTTTTGAGAAATTCTTCAAAAATTCTACTAAAACACTATACATACATGTAAATAACAGATTAATTGAAAAAATTAAGCAACATTGGCGAAATTTTTTTATCGTTTTGTATGAATTGAGGGACCACAAACCTCATACCTACTTTATTGTATTTTTATTCCACCTTGTTGCCTTACGAACTTTACGAATTTTCTACTAAATAAAATTACTACTAAATATTTTTTGTTTGTAAAGCTTCACGCCGGTCTTCTGTGAGGCTGTGGTACCAAGCGGGTCGAGCCGGCCCATTCATGCCGAAGCGTGGCTCTCCCACGGCAGAAAGTCAACATTTAAATTGCTGTCTTGGTCCTTCAGACCACACATTGATGATAATTCATGTCGAAGCGTGGCTCTCCCACAGTTGGACGGGAATCAGTCGGCATACTTTTTTATCGATGATAGCAACGCTTCAGCGCGAAGCCCCGTATTGTTGTAAGTAATTAATTACCTGCGTAGGCGCAGGCCATCGAACCTGAGTTTAGAGATTTCCGACGCACCTTAATTGGTGCCATTTTGTTTTTGGTCCGGTATTTTTATTCATGGATTCCTGCGGCGACTCTGTGCTTTTTATAACCTCCTTTTACGGTTGTCGCCGTATTTTTTGCGATGCGCACGCGACTTGGACGAGACGAGTAAGCAATTAACATCATTTTGTTTGATCCGGTTACATCTTTCAGTTGGTTCGGTTGTTAAAGGGTTTTAAAGGTCAGACGGCAGTCGATAGTAACCAGACTGCCCAAATCTTGAACCACGGAAACCATGACCGTAGGAGAGCGTCGGCATTAATGGAGACCGGAGTGATACCTACCACGGCCTCACAAAAGACCCGCGTGAAGTAGCGCCTGCGCCGTGTTTCATCGAGTGACTCTTTTTTTTTATGTTATAGGTAGCAGACGAGCAGGCGGATCACCTGATGGTAAGCAATTGCCGCCGCTCATGGACACTTGCAACACCGGTGGAGTTACAAGTGCGCTGCCAACCTTTTATCCCCTTCCCCTCGGGTGGGCCTCCGGTACCCTCACTTCACTCGGCGAAACACAGCACAGGGGCTGCTTCACGCCGGTTTTCTGTGAGGCAGTGGTATTCACTCCGGTCGAGCCGGCACATTCATGCCGAAGCGTGGCTCTCCCACATTTCTCTCTCTGTGACTCTGTGGGTACCGAAAGCCCAATTTGGTGGAATGGAGGTTAAAGGTAAATGTAAGGTTGGCAGCGCACTTGTGACTACTGGTGTTGCAGTAAATGTAAAATATCGGCTGATGAAATTTGGAGATTTTATTTGTATATTTTGAATATTTGTTTTATCTAATCATATTTTTTTATCAACTGACTAAATCAAAACTTACTCATAACTAGTGAACGTAAGTAAACAAACCTACAAAACGAATAGTTCTCGTTCCGCTCGCCTCTACCAGCTGCACTTTCCTCGGTTAAGCTAAACGGCTTTCATTATCAGACCAAATACAGTTTATCTAGGTTCAGTAAATTTTAAAGTGAAAACAATGCCGTACCACGCCTTTCCATTTCTCTAAATCAAATAGTACCGAAACCGGCCGTTAGTTTGAGGGGCGCTGTCGCCGCCGCGCCCACACCTGCGCGCCCGCATCTACGCTGAAGCGATTTGTTTGTAAAGCTTTTTTGACGTATTGGTGTTAGATAATAAAACATGAAGAAGGCCAATAGCAAGAAATAGATGTTTAGCAACCGCATCTGTGGATTTGTAAATCCATAAAGTAGGTTAGTTCAAGCTTTTGTTCGCGCGCAGGCTTAATAAACACATCCAGTAGAAAAAAAAAGACAATATAATGTTTTGTCTTTGCCGTGGCACATTATATTTTCGCCCGCTCTGCTCGCTGCGCTCCCGCACACATAAAAGCAGTGGGTGGCAATTACAGACAATCGTCAACTTTCCACCGTGGGAGAGCTATGCTTCGGCATGAATAGGAAGGCTCGACCCGAGTGATACCACAACCTCTCAGAAGACGTGTGTGAAGGAATGTCAAATTTTATAATCTACCTGTTTCTTCAAGTGAGTGAAGGAATCGGAGGCGCCATTGAAGGGCAAACTGCCGATCTATGGGCGGCGGCAACGTTTACCATTAGGTGATCCGTCTTCTCGTCTGCCACCTATCACATAAAAAAACTCTATTGGTTGATTTTAAGTCGCATAATAATAACTCCAATAGCTTATTGCTTGCTGACACCGCTTATTGCCCACTACAATCGTTCACTGCTTCCTGCAATCGCTCTGCTCGCTCCGCTCCCGCTCGCGTCCCGCGCACGCGTCGCTGATTTACGGCTGCGCGGGCGCATACGCAATTTATTGCGATTAGAGCCGTTCTAGTAGCCGGACGGCGCAAAACATCTCGGGGTCGGGTCCGTTTGTGATATACAATTGTTATTAAAATAGGAGTATAACTCAGGGCTATCGACTAACGGCAGTATTAAATTTGATATAAAACTTATAGTTTTAGTTTGTAATAGAATAGAAATTTCCCCAATTCAACACGGAAAAGCATTTACACTTAAATACAACTAGATACTGAGGAAAGAGAAGCAGATTAGGAAGGGTGGCCCGACCGGGAGTGAAAACCAAGGCCTCAGAGAGGACCAGCGTGAAGCACCGTCCGCGCTAGCTTCGGCCAAGTTGAAGATAGTACGAGAGGTCAAAGGGGGGAAAGGGGATTATGAAGGTTGGCAGGCACACATGGCGACCACTGCTGGTGTTGAGAGTATTTATGGGCGGCAGCAATCGGTTTCCTACCATTAGGTGATCAGTCCGTTCGTCTGCCAACTATTACTTGGAAAAAAAAAACATGATTTTCTTTTTTAAACTTTCAATTACATCAGCCGACACGTTATGTTTAAGTTCTACCAACAAAATCCAATAGTGCTATAATATCGGTGTCTACCGTAATGAGTACACACAAGACGCCGTTGTCATCTGTATAAAAACCTGCGCAGGCGTGGGAAAGCACCCGCACTTCAGTCACGAGTATTATTAGCCGCGATTATTGTCCAACTAAATTACTGGCACTCAGATAAAAGATTAACGCATTGATTCGGGCTGGGTGCGCAAGCGCAGTTTACACGATACGACTTGTTATGAGGCTGCGCACACATACATCCTCGGGTATATCTCGACTTAGTTCGACATGAGTCAGAGAAAGATCTTAGGGAACGTGAGCGGGAGAGATATGGTATACTGCTGAGCGCGTATGTCAATGAAATCTTTGACATCAATGTTAGCTAGAGTCGACTTTCTGTGTCAATTGATTTTGTGGTCACATGCAGTGCGACAAGATTTTTTGGCACAAAGTGACATTGACCAGAGATCCTAGGATCTACATTGAGATAGAAAAACTTAGGTGCAAATTGTAGCCCGAATCAAAGGGCCTAAAACGAAGCAGATGTACGAAGGACCACCTCGTCACAAAATAATTACACACAGAAGGTAGACTCAGCCTGATTTTGAATTTAGAAGAGATCGTTGACATATGCTAGGGTTGTTGCTCGGAGTACATAAGCGCGCAGCCTCTACCACAGACCTCGACAGTTCGACAATCTTATGTCATAGGCTAGGATTAATGTGGTCGAAAAGGCGTATTTCCCCGTTAGTGCGATATGCGTGAGTAAATGACACGTTTTTAGCTCTTAGTGGGCAGCTTACTTTCCTGTGTGTAATTATTTTGTGACGTCGTTCCCCTCCTTTTCATAAGCGCTGTGTTTCACTTTTGTTTGGATGTGACAGGTATATTCTCATTCATTACGGGGCGGCTTTATTTAAGGAATTACTACCCAGGACCCCAATCCCAGATGCCTTAAAATAATAGGACAGTATAAATCCCACCTAATTGTTTGCCTGTTTGTGTAATTTGATAGCCTTGTCTGAGTGTCTGTCCATTTAAGCTGTAGTTCTAGGAGCTTGAATGGCCAATCAGACGGCAATATCTACCGCGATAGCAAACGCGGAAACATCGTTATTATTATCGGGGCGAAAGTGCAAGAATACACGGATAATATCAGGTAACTTAAGAAGCCTTTTGATGTCCGTTTTCTACAAGCAAGAATCTTCATTGGATCTGATAAGCTGAATGAAATGACTGTTGGAAGCGTCCTTTCTATAATTTCACCTTTGATACTCTACGTTAATGATATAAATTAACTGGTTTTTCGCTCGTGCTTTGCGTGGGTGCGCTTTCAACCTGGATCTGCAGATTGGCCGCTATGGGCTGCGCCCTGCGCGGCTTTGCCCTACGCGGCGCTCCGCTAAGATCTCTCGGTTGTAATCGCGATATATGGTCGCTTAAGGGTTCGCCTTACGCGGCGTTCAGTAATGACCTTGCGTGAATAATTAAGTTTATCGCCGCAGGTCCGTCTTCTCATCTGCCAGCTATAACATAAGAAACAACGCCACAGAGCCTCGGCGTTTCTCAAAACGAGGATATTATATGACTGGCTTCTAACCATTTTATAATACTGGTAGTGTAGCAGCAATACAGCAACGCAGGTTACGTACAGTCATAAAAATATTATGGCTGTAATTTTATTAATTTATTAATCACTCGATACTTGGAACTGCATCCAATCGCAAACGATTCTCCAAATCCTGAGATTGACCTCGAGTATCGAAGTAATAAGCTTCGATTAACAACACAACTGATCGAAGGTAATAAAGGAGTAGCTCAATGTGCGAGTAACATAGCTTAGAGAATAAACAGTAAACCAGTAGCGCTACCATGAGTTGACATCTAAAACTGACATAACGTAAACTATTCCTCTGTCTCTTTCAAAATGCATCACAATGAAAGAGACAAAGCGATAGTTTTCGATAGCGAGGATAGTATTTCAAACTCATGGTAAGGCTACTGAACAAACATTTGCACGTAGAAGTACCTAACAACACGCGAATGTTTTTTCAGATATTTTTTTACGACTTAAGTCATATTTTTGCAACTAATCGTAGAATAAATAGTCCACTATCGATAAACTGTTGATAATAAAAGAAAAATCAATAGTATCCACAATTCACCGATAGTTTAACGTCCAATACTATCGACAATTTTGTAATTTCTAACAGAATCAAGCAAAAATAATCGATACTATCGATTAGTGTAACTAGCTGTGCTATCAATAATATTTTATGCTATTTTCACTCTTTGGCAATCTGTGAAAAGCCACTGTATGTTATAAATCCGTCTATTTGACCATCTATCACATAGAAACTCTTGATTTAGCGTGCACTTATGCGTACCGATCCTTTACAATACAAATGTTGAATGGACTTCACTGGTCTATCTCTCATTATGTACCTGATGAGAGCTTTCTCCACTTTTAAGGGACTGTATCTATATAAATACCTGGACAATGAGGGTGCTGTCGTGATGCCGAAACAGGCCAGACTTGATGTGCCTTGATTTGGACTTGTCGATAAGATCTGCTCAAGGAAAGCGAGGATTTAAGCTGGGAGAATCACTTAAGGAAATGAGGATAGTTTGTTGATAGGAAGATAGATTCTTAGATAACCCATGCGAAAATAAATGGCGGGACCCGAACATAACATATGTAGATAAGCTCGCGTTCAAGTCGCGCTATAAAAAGTTACAGCTTTGAAGTCAGGGGTACGCATTGACCATGATTCAGGGTATAGAGTCTGGTAATTACAAAGAAGTGACTGACGTCTGACTTTCGCGACTCTTTTAACAGAAGAACCAGACTCACTGAATCATGGTTTAAACGTTTCAGAAACTAGTCGAAACATGCAGATTTGCTCACGATGTCTTCCCTCGCGGGTAAGCATATGGTAGAAATATGCACATGGATTTGAAATGGGTGCTTGCTTATATTGGAACCACCACCTATTTATAAAGACTACTATTTATAAAGAGATAACTTCTATAGACAACGACAAGGCTTATAGGTAAATCGAAAACACGAAACGCTTGCGCGATGCAATTGGACACAGCGCCATCTATTGGTTCATTTCTGAATTACGTTCCCGAAGCGAAGTGAGGGCGGGCCACTAGTTTTATATAAAATTAGTGACCCACCCTCACTTCTATTCGGAACATCAGTTCACCTTTGTACCAATAACGTCGTAACGCCCAGACAGCAGACACAATGGAAAATCAATTGTTTTATGCCTTTTAAAAGGCTTATGGGCCTTACGACGATATATAGCGCTAGGCATCGAATGCATATGCTAGTGTTTCGAATTCACCTCGTTATAAATAGTATAGAAGATAATCATATAGGAAGGTTCATACATATTGCTCAATAGTAAACATACTCGTACACATACATAAATCAACTTTACACGACATTTTAAATTCTCGCCTGTAATTTCGTAACTCCATTCCGACACCTACAATTTTAATTTATCACTTGTTAATGAGATTTATGATAAATTATTATCACAAGATAAAGACTGCTATTACTAACCCTGCAATTAGTGTATGCTCTGTAATTAAGCCAACACTAAATCTAATTAAGCAGAATAAACTGTATCACGAATTTCTAAACAAATTAAACAACATATTATTATTTGATTCTATTGTTTGAACGGCCTTACCATAACAGTTTTTATAATTTGTGAATGGTGGAGTAATTTTGTTGCGAAATGGGATATGGTACTGAATATTAATTAGTTATAAGATTAGCTTATGTAGCCAGCCACCCATCAGGTTACCACAACCTGTAAAATTTCCTCAATTGATATTCAACCTAAGGTGTATGACAGTACGATGAGAGTCGATTGAAGAAATTTGACAGTTTTGTATACTTTGATGTGTAGCTGTACCTACGTATCTTAAGATAGTAGTGAGAATGTTAGAAGGGCCAATTCATAAGGTATTAGTAATAATATAGAGGGTAGTGGAAGGTATTTTATTGGGCAGACAAATTCTAGAAGGGCAAATACATGTAATAGTAATTTTAATAAACTTTTATGATTAGAGAATAAATACTACGAGTAAACAAATAAATGTTAAAATAAGCGATGCTAATTAGTACGAGGAGCATGCAGAGATATCGTTTAATCAATATCGATCCCCAAAATCGATTAACTAACCGATCGATGAAAATCAAATCGGAAAATCAACAGCCACCTGTCATAAACACACTTGTTAACTGGAGCAAGGTGAAATGTTAATTACACCGCCATATTGATCGACTTACAAACATTAATTAGCAATTGTAGAAACTCTTTTTACGTGTACATAAAGTATATTTTCAAATAAACAGATGTTAGTTGAAGTTTGTTTCGTGCGTGGGACACTGTTTGAGGTTACAATCGGTTTCTCGCAATTCATTACTGATGCATTCGAGTCGTATCGACATATCGCCTACGGGTAAAAAAGACAGGGTATTTTGTTCTAAATAGCTAGAATTGATTTGTATCAATACTACTGCTGTGAGCTGTTAGTACTTGATTTACTCTTAATTTTGTTAGGTCTTGTAATTTGTAATCAAACATTATGTACTTTATCGACGCCAGTGCATTTTTATTAAAAAGTGAAGTATCAGCCCACTGGAGGGCAAAGGCCTCCATCCTAGAAGTCAAGTCAATCGTCATAAACGATAGGGTAAGGCTTAATTACAACTTGCCTAATGCGGATTGGTAATCATAAACCCGAGCAACGCTCGAAAAATACGAAACATACTTTTTGCTCGTCCTTCGACTCGACTCCACTAAAAAGTATATAAACCCAGGACCACGAGAGATCGGGTTAGGGGACAACTCGCCCGAAACAAACTCGCCCGCAATAAATTAATACTTACTATAATCATGAACGTCAACAGATTTTTGAAAGTGTAAGTAAACCTTAACCTCTCTTTGGACAGCTGGAGTGTACAGTGACTTTTGCTACTAATTATACCTACGCTAGTTTACACTATACAAACCAGTCCCATATGTAAAGTATAGTGGTATAACAAACTGCCAGCATAAAAACACTGATTGCAGATAACTTCAAGAACCCAAACGGACCAAAACCATTATTTGATCGACAAATAAAATCCAAAGACATTTAAGGTCCTAATAATAAGTTAAGGCCCCCATGTCTCAACCAAACTTCCATACAAAACCCGAAAAAAGAAATCTCAAAAATTATTGAATTGAGTTTTGACAGGGCCGGGTCTATTATTAAAAATTCAAGTCATAAGTACCTTCCATTGATTAATACGAAGCGAATAATCTCAGCGAGCACAATCGCGATATGCGATAAAGAAATCGTAATAACAACCCTTGAAAGCCGAAATAAATTTTAAGGCCCGCCATTCGTTTGCTTTTAGCCTTTTTATCCAATATTATTTGTAATTCAAAGGATTTGCGCATATCAGATGTGCGTACCTACTCTTTGGAAATAATTACGGTGCGCGAACACGATATTTTGAATCTTATGAAAAAATAAATAAAGTACATTAGCGAATGAATTGCCACATTACATTTTGGTATAGAGATTAAAGTCCGTGATTATTTACTTCATGATTTAAATCAGATATTTTGTTTTTTCTCTCAATAATATAATGATTAACCGAGAGTTCCGAGTACGGAACATTTCTACAAAACTGATTTAATTTCTTGGTTACCAAAATCATCGGATTTGTAGAGGTACCATACAAATTGTCTTAGTGATAGTCTCGATATATGTAGATCTTGGATCTATAAGTTGGACACATACAAAGGAAGATATATGATTTTGAAATGCGTCTTTTTCATTAAAAACGCGGAATGAAAAAGCCTTTAACCCTGGCTACTTACGAGTCCTATTAAAAAAGTTCTATGCTCTGTAAACCTGCATCAATTGAACAAAACTCTCACAAGAAAACACTACATTTTTAAATAACATTTCTAAATATAGGCCCAAGAATCGATTCCGCGCGCGATAATATTATTGTAATCGGATATTCACGATGGGTACAAGTAAAGGAATCGATAAAATTGTACTCTAATGTTAAAAGGTGGTGGTTCCAACTGTATACAAGATTTCAATGGGCAGATTTAAAAAGTAACATCTGAATACGATCATGTTAAACCAGGTTGTAAAAATTCAATGGAATTATTCACATAAGATTAGAATGTTTACAAAAACATGTTTATGACTTCTGATATGACGAAATGTGATACGCTCACAGCAGTTTTATATGCATTTTCTAATGTAGGTCAACACTAGCCATTGATGTCTTGTCTATCAATGTTGGTCGTAAAAGTGTAATAAAACTTGTTGACTTTGGCCGTTTTCATCAACATTCATTCCATACATGGTTGCATGGCTTACGCCTACAATTGATGGGATAAGGTTTCCATAGTTGGTATATTTTTTTTTTATGTGATAGGTAGCAGACGAGCAGGTGGATCACCTGATGGTAAGCAATGCCGCCGCTCATGGACACCTGCAACACCAGTAGAGTTACAAGTGCGCTGCCAACCTTTTATCCCCTTCCCCCCCGGGTGGGCCTCCCTCACACAATATAGATTCAAAAAACTTTTTTATGTCGTGAGCTTAGATCAGAGGTATAAATAATATTGAAAATTTGTGGGTTTAATCTTGAGGGTTCATACCAAGTCATCATCATCATCAGCCCGGTATCATCCACTGCTCAATGTAGCCTCTCTTCTCTCACACATAATATGTACCCGTACATATTAAGTACCCGATACTAAGCTGCTCGGATGCAAGTAATTATTTTGACATTAACCAGTCGTTAAGAACCATTTTAAATTTAAGATTTTCATATTTAGATTTAATAATCGAAACGGCAAAACACTAGCGCGATACAATCGACACCCAGGGCCATCTATTAGTAGAGAGTTGAACTAATGTCTAGAAACGAAGTGAGGGCGGGTCACCTAGTACTTTATGTAAGTTCTCTCCCTTGCATACAATATGATTACTATCCTAAACAAACTTCTAAACAAATGAGCCAACTAAGTAATTAGTTACTAGAAATTGTAGATGACGCATCAAATCCAAGAGCAAAGGTTAATTGTACAATCAGAGATCCGTAATTTGAATCCCACAAGTGTAAACCTTAATGTGTTGTCTATATCCGTATCGGGCTTTAACATTTTCCGCTTAAGGCCAGGCAGTCCAAAAGTCGCAGTACTTTTTAGTTTTAAAAACCACATAGGTAAGACATTAGTAAACAGTGTCAGTTTTGAAAAATGTGTTATCGCAAAATCTAGTCAAAAGTCTTTTTTTACTAAACTGCTTAGGTATTTAGTAGTTTCTAGCCGAATTTTTGTGTCTATTAAACGCATTTCAAAATTTGTATATAAATTACGAAACTCTTAGTTCTTATGTTATTTTAGTCCCTCGCAGCGTTTCGCCAGCTGTTGCAGGCAGTGTGTCCTGTTTTCGCAGGACGGGAAAAACAGAGACGGTTGTCTGAGGGATGACCTAGCCTTAATTTAAAACCAACTAAAGAGTTGCCGACACGTGGCCCTGAAGGGCCAAGCTTAAGATCCAGGCTTAATTAAGGTCTCGATAATGGCGCCGTAAAGGCTGATCTAAATTGTACTTAGCCTTTTACTGCGCACGCGCACACAGCTTAAAACCTGTGCGGCTAATTTCGTACTGTTAATAGGAATTTTATCATCAGACTATTTATTGGCTCCGACTTTCTTCGTGTCGGAAGTTTATTTCCAAACTATGCTAATAGATGGCGTTGAACCTAAATTATATCGCGCATATGATTTCTTGGATACAAATATATCCAAATCAATCCGAGCAAATGCTCGCTTAGGCATTTACTCAGGATATAAAGCCTTCTGCCGCCTCCTAAGTAGGAGATTAAGGTCGGTTGAATACAGGGTGGAATGCACCCCTCGCACCCCCTACAGTACTGTAACGATGGTAAACTCCTTTGATACTGGCCGCTGTTTATGGCCGATTTTAGAAAGACAATCTGTCGTGCATTAAAAGGTAAACAGATTCATTCCGGTTGATTCAGTCTTATGGTAGTCACGAATGTGAAAACATCAAAAGCAGAAAATTGTAAAACTCGGAGGGCACGGTCCCAAGTGGTGTACTAATCATTTATTTCCTAACCCGTTAAATATATCCTGGTTAA
The DNA here is from genome assembly GCA_014851415.1 of Cnaphalocrocis medinalis. Lineage (NCBI taxonomy): Eukaryota > Metazoa > Arthropoda > Insecta > Lepidoptera > Crambidae > Cnaphalocrocis > Cnaphalocrocis medinalis. The sequence continues at coordinate 15,768,323 of CM026279.1, forward strand.
AAAGAAGAAGATTATAAAATAGAAAATCTCTTTGTAACCGGCCATTTTCTTTTAGAAATAACGTGTCTCTCTAAACACTTGACGTTGGCGGAATCACACGCGCGGCCGTCACCCGTGCGCGGGCACAAAACCATAGAAACAAAAAAAAAAAGTATATCCTGGTTTCGTTTCTTCTTATTTTCAACGCATAAACGCCAAAGGCGCTTCAGTACGGTACTGTCCAGTTTATCTACTTGCTCCTTTAACTAGAAATCATCCCTAAATGAAAACACATGATTTCCAATAACGAACAGTACAATATTTACTGCACTACATTATGATACTGATTTACATTTATTAAATATATTTCAGATGGCCAGTAATAGTTTAAACGATGCATTCAATAACCAATCTTACACCCTCATAACAGGTTTCAATATCTATCGGCTAAGACCGAGGCCTCAATATTTAATGCCGAGTTATAGTAACAAACAAACTGACAGGGTAACGTTATTTTCGAGATCGTGTTCAAACGGAAATAGTACTTATGAAATTATGAATACGCCTCAATGGCTGGACGAATAAGGGCGAGACCTGAGTGATTGGAATTGTCCAATAATCATAAAAATACTCGTAGTTACATTAAAATCTGACGAATTAGATTGTAATCTATCGTATAAAAGTGAAATATCAGCTAAAAGTAAAGTATCAGCATATATACTGTCTCACTGTAGGGAAAAGGCCTTCATTATAGAAATCAAGTCTTCATCGTTACTATGACGAATCATAGTAACTATTATGACTTGATTTTTATTAGGCAAGCCAATTCCCATTAGGCAAGCGTGGTGCTGAAGCCTTATCCCAATAAGCGCCATCTATTGGTGCTGTTCTAAGTCCCCAAATAAAGTGGCGGGAAACTAGTTAAATCCTACTACTATTATAAAGGCGAAAGTTTGTTATTATGGATGTATGGATGTTTGTTACTCTTTCACGTAAAAACTACTGAATGGATTTGAATGAAACTTTACCACAATATAGCTTATACATCAGAATAACACATAGGCTACAATTTATAAAAATATATTGTGTGGATTGTCCAAAATATGACGGTAAGTGTCAATAATTAACTCCACGCGTACGAAGTCGCGGGCGGCCGCTAGTATTAAAATATATTAATATACGTTATTGGAAGATGCAGTAGTAAATTATTTAATTTTAGCTTCTAACTCGCTCCCGCTACTCTCAACACAATGTCCTTAAAGAGATAACGTTTCTTGATAATTGATATTAATAAATATCGGGATCGTCGCCAGCGGCGCACGCGCATATCAGGGACAATAAATATGTTGCCCCACAACCACTTACTATTGTTATAGTTATGCTCGTATTACTTGGTGGGCGGTCTGCTCGAATTGTTACCTGAAAACGAAGGAAAGCCAGGTTATTACAACGTATTAAAATTTACATATTTTGGATGGCAAAAAGATGGCGTTACGTTGTCGTCAGGTCCAACTTTGACGACATTGGTTGTTTCTTAACATTTTGACATGAGACGTTAAAATGTAACCAATCCACTCGTTGTTGCACCTGACGTCAACGTAACTCCATCTATAGGATTTTTCATTTGCAAACACTCTCATTAAACACGAACATACCAACTCATTTCAAAGTAGGTTAAAACATATTCACACACTAAGTAAAAGACCTGGGAAAAAAATATCGGAACAAGATTACATTGCATAACAAAATATTTAAGCGTTTCTAATGAGCACGCACGAAATTGATTCTGCCTTGCGCACACGCAACTACGCAATACTATCGGCAAAATTAATTGTAAACTGAAAAAGTTTATTATTCCTAACGCAATAGAGTTCAAAAGGATGATTCTATTATTTACAAATATACGTTTTCCTTTTGGTATTATGTTCGTGGGACTTTAAGTAATTCTCATATTATTTTGATGTTAGTTTCAACTTTGACAGACGGAAAGACGAGGAAGGCAGAAGGTAATTTAAAGTTTATTGTAAATCAAATCTTTTGACGGTTAGAGGGCCAAGGACTTTACTGAAACAAGCAGTTTATACCTTGAAACTGACAGTAACATTTTTAACCTTGTATGAACAACAACATACAAAAGTTTATATTTATAGTTGATCGATTGTTAAATACTATGCATATTATATATTTTGTTACGGTCATAGAATGCCTTCATAACTACAGTTTATAATACTTTTAATGCCAGGGGGCGCAATAATTTCAGTTTATATGTAGTTGCAAAATATTTTTACACCAGGGAGTCGCATCATGATAAAGTTTGTGAAACACAAATATACACCATACCGGACGCAGTTGCTATGCAAAATTATCCAAATTTGTATTTCTTTTTTCATATGTTTCTTACTATGAAGTCATTTACTATTTTAATGTTTAATTACATTTGGTTTAATATCTATTGAGAAAACTGAACAAACTGTAGTAGTAGTTTGTAGTTACAGTGTTTAGAACGTAACCCGTATCCTTCAACACACTTTGTCATGCATACAGTTAAGGCCCTTCTTATCTCGAAAAAACCAAAGGTCAAAATTAAATGAACAGCAGAATAAGCAAAAATACATACACATGCAAAATCGGCTTTGCATCTCAAGAATAGAGTTGCTAATCCAACGACATACGACGCTCAGGTCGTGGGATTCCTTATTGAAAGACGCTAATCGCACCTATTGTTTTCGCCCACAAATCTTTAGGAGCGTATTTCAATGTCACGCGTTTTCAATATCGATTAGCGTATACGACATTGAAACTTTCGAGTGATCGCCACACCCGCCATTGTGATCCGGCGTGGCTGATCACTTGTCAGCGCTAGACAAATCAAGATCGATTCCGATACTATTCTTAATTTGAATTTATTTCACCGCGCATTCTATCCTTATCGCTCTCGTGCGCAAGCGCATTGTCTCCTTGCTCTCGCGTGCGCGTGAGTGTACAATCGGTTAGTATCATTTGTCATGGTAATTCTTTCGACTGGAGATATGGGGAATTCGTTATGACACCTAATAAATTAGGCAAATTGATAGCAGGGGCTTATTTGCATTTTGAATCCATTGCAGCCGAGATCATTTAAGTGGTTGCACACATTTGTTGATATCAATTGAATTTGAATAAACATGATACATAAATAAAAAATCGTATTTAATTATGACAATATATTTTGAGCACAAATAAAATTTGCTTCCAAAAGCGATTTAAGATAATAGGGTATTTGACTAATCTCGATATAGTAAAAAATATTTATACTTTTCCAAAATACTGGTAAATAAGAACCAACGGCCAAAATTTTCAGTTAAAAATATAAAGTCTAGCTGGTTTTATGAGCATTCAAAGTTTCATGGGCAAGTCCATTTTTAAAGTATTAAATTTTAAAAAAATAATTATATCATTGAACTACCCGTACATTTTTCACCAACTTTTATTATGAAACCATTTACTTAAACGAAACATTTGATATAGCTACCAAACAAAATTTACTAGACGCGCATACAAGATACGGGCGTGTGACGTCACTTGCCTGTAGCCATTTTGTATAGAGCGTTTTTGGGCTTGCCCAAAATATGTGCTCTTAAAGTTGTGATATCTCAGGTGATTCAAATCAGAATCGAGCAATTCTTTCAGTAATGTTTCTTAAATTGAGAGGTCTTTTGATTAAACACATAATTTTTTTTTGTCAAATACCCTATTACGTGACTTACAATCTTTGCGTTTATAAATTGATAAATGGCGAAAGTTTAGAAATCTAGATGTTTACGAGCATTCTTTGGAGGTAGACAACTGTGAATCATTATTTAATTTTATGGATTCAGTTAACATCCACAAGAGGCAATTAGAAAAATGGCGGATATATTTTTATACTAAGTATTACTAAGCATAATAAATTGATAACTCAAGGTCTTAAGATGACTAAACGAGATTTGGCTGATTGAGAAATTTGTGAAAAAAAAATTCAGGTTCAAATTTTTGGCCTGACCCGGGTGTCGAACCGGGACCCCAAGTGCATCCCACTAACTGTGGGAGAGCCACGCTTCGGCATGAATGGACCGGCTCGACCGGAGGATACCACTGCCTCACAGAAAACCGGCGTGAAGCAGTCCCTGTGCTGTGTTTCGCCGAGTGAGTGAGGGTACCGGAGGCCCACCCGGGGGGGGGAAGGGGATAAAAGGTTGGCAGCGCACTTGTAACTCCACTGGTGTTGCAGGTGTCCATGAGCGGCGGCAATTGCTTACCATCAGGTGATCCGCCTGCTCGTCTGCTATCTATCACATAAAAAAAACTACCAACTGCGGTAAGGCAGTCTCTCCCCCGTGTGCCTACGAAACGTACTTTCCGAGGCCCCTGACTCGGAAACCACGTTAAGCCATTGGTCCTGACCCCGATATTTTAAAGAAACACTCAAATTAGCGAAAAAAATTTTTTTTTTATTTGTTTAAATTTTTTCGCCACTGTCATGCCATCTAAAGCGTGTTACGCCTTTAATTCTTGATCCCAGACAGCTTACCCACCTGGCGACTGCGCGGGCGCCGGTAGGGCGGAAGGCACGCATGACCTGGCATTTGCGGGATGCGCCCGCGACTCCCCAATGACGCAACTTAACGACTCCGTTTTCCTTGGTTTCCACGACCCTTAAATGTCAGAGGTGGTTTCCTGGTCATGTTTTAAGGGCGCCAGTTATCGTGACGATGGCGAATTGTTTGACCGATGATTTAATATAGATAAAATGTGATAAATTCTCAAGTTACACAGATGTTGGAGATTCAAAGTTCTTTAAAGTTTGTACAGAGAAGTTTCCAAAACATTGTTTATGGCGTAGACCAAACTAGTCCCAGGGTAAAGTAACACTTCAAAACGACAACATTAATTCCAATTTTGCCATCACAGACATCTGGGATAGGCTTGTCGCATCGTTATTTTAAAAAAGGGCTTTTTATGCGATGGTCTAAGCGCACCCTCGGCTCCAACGCATAAGACGCAAATGGAAAATACACGCTAACATGCGAGAGAGATATAGGAGACAAGCAGACGGATCACCTGATGGTAAACTATTGCCACCGTTCATCAAAACCAGTGGAGTCATAACCACTTCCCCGGATTGGGTCTCCCTCACTCACTAAGGAGAAACAGGACTACTTAATGACTGTTTTCTTTGAGGCGTTTGATACGACCTACAAACCTTCAAAAAGCGAGCGTACTCCTTCTTAAAAGGTCGGCAGCGCATTTGCGACTCCTCTGGTGTTGCGGGTGTCCATGGGCGGCGGTAATCGCTTACCATCAGGTGATCCGTCTGTTCGTCTGCCCCCTATCTCATAAAAAAAGAGGCCGTGCGTTCGCAAACCCGCGTAAACCCGCTGCAAATAGAAAGGGAATCGTAGATGTTATGACAGTTTAACAAAAGCCTGTAAACATTCTCATCACATCGTAAAAGCCATAAAAAATCACAGTAACGACGTAACTCGAGACAAAACATCTCAAAATTACATCTTACGATTACCCAACCTCTGTATCAATTAGATACCAGAAACGACGAGATATGTTAATTGTTTTGAATACGATGTTTCCGCGATAAGAGAACTTCAATAAAGTGAAGTTGCACAACCATTATGACTAATTATCCGTTACAGAACTTCGGAACATTCTCAAAGAAAGAGATAGTGGGGTAAAAAAGAACGAAATGGAGCGGTGGCTTGAAATCTAAAGGTTCTCTACCGCAATTTTTAAATTGTCTGTTTTCCCCAATGAATACAACCTCAAAATTTTGTAAGCTAGAGTGAATACGCTACCTCTGGGTAAGTCCGCTCCATCGTAGGCTTCTTCTGAATTTAAATTTTCAGTATGAAGTCAAGGGCAAGTCCATTTAAAATTGCCCTGATTCATTACCAAGTAGCTTAAGCACTTGTGTAACGGATATCAAACAACTGAGGAATTACAAATCACACGATCATGACAAAGATTTATGTCCAGAGTGAGGATCGAACTCATGACCTTTGGCGATTAACTTCATTATAAGTACTAAAATTGGTGTTACAAATGTATGACATTTGTATTATTCTAGGAAAAGTAGAGAAACATCTCAAGAAGCAAAATGGCGTCTTTGACTTAGCGTTTAAGTTAATAGTTGGGAGATTACGCGGAACCCTAAAAAAGGCTTCCAATACTTGGCTCTCTGCTGTAATTAAACAATGGGAGTATTTAACACCTTCGTTGTGCAATGACAGAAATAGAAAGGCCATACTTTACTTTACTGTGGGAAGTTGTAGGTTTAAGCAAAACATTGGCATTGTATTCTTAATAACATATCTAAATATTTGGGTCACTTTCTTGGCAATGCGGTAATTAACGACTGGCCTGTATTACAATTACTACGCATACTAAAGAAGGATAGTAAGTAAGTAAGATTTTTTCTCTTAACATTCTTTGCGTAACACGCAAGCAAGCTATTAAAAAGTAACTGTTTACGGATGTTAGAAAGCTTATTTAATTAAAATATGGATGAAAGAATTATTTTTAATATTAATTAAAAATGGCAATTGAAGCTATTATAACAGTAGTAAGAACCCAAACCGTAAGAGGTTTTTAACAGTAGGTACGGACAGTTCGACATCAATATACAAATGTGTCAAAAAAAATCCCTGTATTCAGACACTTAGCTCAATATTATTTAAGTAAATTTGACCTCTCTGTTCACGTAACACAACGTACCTGTCGCATCCAAACGAAAGAGACACTCCGTGTGATAAGGACGGGGATAAAAATTCGTTCGTAAATGTAATTTCAGATTAAGCTAAAAGCTCTGTCACTCAATAATCCAGCGTATCGCTAGCTACTAGTAGATATAGGACGGGGGTGCTCCTGCGCAGCCGGCATGGCGCCGAACACTTTCACTCGGGGTCATCGCCCTCAACGCCAAAAATAATGTCGTCGCATCGTTACGTCATGCGCACGCGCCGAGCGCGCGCTTTCCGCGACGATACGGTTGCGGTCACAATGTGACAACTGACAACTTGACTTTTTGTCGGAAATGTGTCTGAGAGGCATGGTGAGATTTTTGTAACCACTTCGGTATGAATGGGCCGGTTAGGAAAATGCTGAAATGATACCCCGGCCCCACAGAAGACCGATGACATGAAGCAGCGATGATTCGCCGATTGAGTGAAGTTACCGAAGACAATCGAAGGGAAAGAGGGTTAAAAGACTCCGCTGGTGTTGTCTATGGGCGGCAGTAAGTGCTTACCACCAGGTGATCTCTCTGGTCGTCAGCCAACTACCAATTAAAAAAAACAAAATATGAGTTAACTAGCTACTTTAACAAAAAGTAGCTAGTTAACTGTGGGAGAGCCACGCTTCGGCATGAATGGGCCGGCTCGACCGGAATGATACCACTGCCTCACAAAAAACAAGCGTGAAGCAGCACCTGTGCTGTGTTTCGCCGAGTGAGTGAGGGTACCGGATCCCATCTGGGGGAAAGGGGATAAAAGGTTGTCAGCGTACTTGTGATTTTACCGGTGTTGCAGGTATCCATGGGCGGCGGCAATTGCTTACCATCAGGTGATCCGCCTGCTCGTCTGCTACCTATCACATAAAAAAGTAGCATCATCGACAGGAATGATCGCAGTCACTTTCATATTAATAAAACTTCAAAACAATATCTTTATTTCTATAAAAGGCATTACAAAAACAAATAGTCACTTATGAAATTAAAAAGTAAAAGCTAATAGCAAACAGCATTGGCATTAAAAATGATAGATACTGAATCGGCGCAGATAGCCGAGACAATAGAGAGAGCGCAACATTTGACACGGTCGGGTGCGCAGGCGCAGCGGTGATCGATTACACGCGGTCACTATGCTGGCTTGTTGTAAGAAGATACAAGGAAGAAAATCCAGACTTTATTATCATAACCTCCTTTTCATAATCCCATATTAACTAAACTATCAGCATCAACAATTTTTACAGTTGGAAAACCACGCTTGGTCATTTAATAAATTAGCTCGTTAGAACTGCAACATCGCTTGCGCCAATCGTTGAGTGAGGGTACCGGAATCCCAAATCCAGGGAAGGAAAAAAGTTAGGCAGCGTATTTGTGACTCCACTGGTGTCCATGGGCGGATCAATCGAAGCAATTGAACAGATGATCCGTCTGCGCGCCTGGTCACTTTAAAAAGTAAAGTCAGCTAGACATCAGGTAACCGCCACCTGTCAAATTTCCTCAATGAATATTGAACCTAATGTGTAAGACAGTAAAATGATAGTCGAGTTCGTCGTTGAGAAGGAATTTGACAGTTTTTATACATTGATTTGTACGTACAAAGCAACTGTCATTTCATATGCCAAAACCTGATTTTGGCGCCTTTTTCTTCGCTTACTTTTGCTCGACCCGGAATCGAACCCCGAGATCACAGCCTGGTACTGAAACCACTAAACCACGGCGTTTCCCTGCCCTTAAAGTACTCTCATACCAACATTTTTGAAAGTACGCAACTGGTGCTCATAAATCACAAACTGCAGAGGTCCTACGTTATCTAATAACAAATCTACGTACGAGCAACAGACAGACATGCGACGCCAATGCCGAATGCCATACTCCAATGGCGTTCACCACTTGCATGAGTTGTATGACAGCGTTCCCATACATTCCGTTTGAATGGTACTGGCAGAAGCGAAAGTGATTTGATTCGTGTCAATTGTGTCTAATAAGTTGCAACGAAATGTTATTGATGATGTGTTTATAATAGTTAGACAAAAAAGGCAATCAGAGTTATCAGAAAGAGCCTTATAAAATGTTATATCAACAATGATTTTGGCAGAGACTTTTATGATGAGTCTCAAAATAATAATCGTAATGATAATATTTGAAAAGAGTAACTACTGATCATGCTGTGACGAACTGTTAAGTATAGATAGATATTTCTTATTATACACTAGTGGCCGCCCGCAACTTCGTTTGCGTGTACTTTATGACTCTTGACTTAAAGATTTCTTTGATTTTTTCATGGCATCATAAAATGCTCATCAATCTGAACAACTTTTGTTAAGTTGCCATTGACCTATCTCTTATAGTTTAGCTGGGCTGTTGCTGTTCTACATCAAGGAGCCTGGTCATCAAAATATAATATATCCTATAAGTTGCCCTGATATTACAGCTATACAATAAAACAAGTTTTATTCGAATTGGTTCAGTAGTTTCCGAGATTAGCGCGAACAAACAGATAAACAGACAAACAGACAGACAAAAATTTTAAAAATCATTGATTCATGTTCTGTTACTGTTTTTTAGTCGTCCTAAGTTATTTTGAGATAAATATCTTCAATGTACAGACACAGCTTTTTTTACATTTTTATTATATGTAAATATATGTATAGATTAAAAGAATACATAAGATGAGATGAGTGAAACAATAGCAGTTAAGTAGTAGATCATCAAAATAAACAAAATAAAAATCAGCTGTTCCTTACATTACCTGGTGAATATATTTTTTTGGATGCACAGTTGATTTTTATTTTGGTTACTTTGATGAAATGCCATGCTAAAAGGGCTTTATTTGAGTAAACTCGAAGGCTTCGGACGACTAAACGATGTATATCAAAATACTAAACAGTTAGTCACATCATTACCTTGTTAACATAAACACTGCAAACAGTATGGAAAGACAATGGGCCTAAATACCAACGATACCATCAGGCCCGAGGAAGCCCTGACCGCATCTCCGGACAATGGTTGATCACCCCCTGCCCGATATGTTACCCGATACCTGGTAACGGTGTACCAGTAAATTCCATTTGTTTAATGCTATTGGGACAGCTAAGCTTTAAGGAACAAGTCAAGTTAACGTCGTAAGGCCCAGACAGCAGACACAAGGGAAAATCAATTGTTTTATGCCTTTTAAAATGCTTTTGGGTCTTACGACGTTAAATCAACTGGCAAAGCGCAAGGATGATATTTAGACTACAAAGCTTACCGAATGGCAGCCAAGGTTGGGATGACGAGACGTTCTGTGAGTAGACCCCCTGCCCGTTGGTCCGACAATATTGCAGGAGTTGGCGTAATTGAAAATAGTCCTATATCAGCGGTGGTTGGGCGTGGGCTGATATGATGATAATGAGATTCTCTAAAAACAAAATTGATATAGGAGGCAAATAAACAGACAGATCACCTGATGGCAAGTGATTACCGCCACCCATGGACACCCACCAGAAGAATCACAATTGCGCTACCGACATTTTAAAGAGGAATACTCTTTTTGAAGGGTTGAAGGTACGTATCATCCGAAAATACTGTAGAGGACAGTTAATATCCAGGTTTACTGACCCATCTTAAAGTCGTCGGTTCAATTTTGCATACTGGATTAATTTTATAATCATGATTATCATAGTAATGACGGTTAATTTCATCTCGAGTGAATCTAGTCGATTCTTCTTCAAATACTAAATCGATTAATGCCAACACGTTGAAACCCATTCATTAAGTATCAAATAAAAGAAAACCTTGAAAAAAGGTTTATTACTTGGCATTCAATACTGTCATTGAGATACGAGATCTAGAGCTATGATAAGATCTGTCGAAGGAACTTAAAGAATGAATTATGGGCTGAATAGAATGCTAATACATGATCATGAATATTTAAGAGTATGTTCAAACAAGTATACTTAGTAGGTACTGGTAGACTTTATTGCACAAAATACTTCAGAATTAGCCGTTATGAAAATTTAATGTAAAATTTCGGAGGTCTTATACATTGAACTAGAGGTAATATATTATGTTAGATGCAACTCACTGGTCTTATATGTATAGAGTAGCGGCAGTGAAGAAATAAAATAATAAAGAGAAGAGAAACCGCATGTCCATTAGCCAGATGGTTCGATGACACAAACAGATCAATGGGCCTAGTACAAACTTCAAAGAAATCGTAGCGTATCGTAAACCATTTGTATGAAAATATAAGAGACTTAAATTGATCGCACAAACGTCAGAAAAGATATCTACGTAGAATCGCAACTTGAGCGCCTGTCCACAGATCATACAACTCACGTATCCAATACATTTGTAAAGGAAATGGTACGATACGATACGTCATCGAAGGTGCTTCGTGCTGAGTACTAGCGCAATCTTACCGTAGGCACGATACGATTTCATGAAAAGTTCGTGCTACCGATTAGGAAAAACCTAGATCAGCTGTCAAAGCACCGTTAACGGTGAGCGAGCAAAAGAGAAGACCTGAAGAGTACACTGCAGTGTGGGACCAAAGATTAATATAAAATCTTGGAGAATTTGATTTAAAGTTGAATTCAAGCAAAATTCCGTAATCTGTCAACCAGAATCCACATAGTCTCTGATTGTACAGTCGTCCCTGACTCACTTGCGCGCACGACGATCCTCAAATTAACATTTAATTGCCCACATCAGATTGCCGATACGCTCTATAAGGTCGCGTTTGGGTCGGTGGCCTTACTACTCAACCGCACGTACTGTGGCGCATACGCATCTCGCTCTTAAAGTCTAAATTGCGTCTTATCTGCAGTATTTCCTATTAAGGACAAAATTCACAGGACCAGGGAATTTTGTATATCTATTCGTAACGTTGGTTAACGCCCAGTTGGTCTAGTAGTTTCAGTACCGGCTCGAGATCTCGGGGTTCCGGTTGGATTCCCGGGTCAAGCAAAAAGTATGTTTCGATTTTTTTTTCGAAAATAGCTCGGGTTTGTCAGCCGAATCCCATCAATATGTAGTAGCAATACTTGATTTACTGAAATGAAGGCCTTTGCCCTGCAGTGGGACAGTATATAGGCTGATACTTTTTTAATTAGCGTTTATATGGGTATCTACCATCGATCATAATATAATCCCTATGTGGGGATTTAGGTATCTACACTTTTCTTCAGACTCCCGTGTCGCTTTGGGCCAGTACTACCCGTTAAGTAGTGGGCGAAATTTCTCACTGGTTTTCTTTGAAACAGAGGTATCTCTTCAGTCATGGGCCATTCATTTCGAAGTGTAGCCCACGGTTTGTGTATTTCCTAACTAGGCCCTAATTGAGATACAAGATTGACCCTAAACGCTTGAACGAAGTACCCATCTATTGTATTTGTGCAGTCGAGTCGAAAGAGTTATCAATACTAATAGTCCAGTAATTAAACATAATTTTACACTTGCATACAATGCAATACCAAGATTCTGCCCATAGATAAACTCCAACCACAGACAATAATAATCACCTTCCAATGGGCGCAAAAACGTACAGGGCGCCAGAGAACAGGAAATAATGATAAATATTAAGATAATTACCTTATTTTCTTGGAATATTGTCTTATTAATAATTACTGGGATATAAAAAACAAGGTCAAGTCTCCCTCTTGGTTCCAATGATATGAGTTCACGTTAAAAAAATAAGTTGTTTATTGTAAAACCATAAACTGAAAAAAATACAAAACCAGTTTAGGTTAACGTTTTTCTACCAACAACGGAATCCTATAATATGAATATTCTGTTTGTTGGTGAAAAAAAAAACACTTAGTACTTAATCACATCCCAGTTTGTCAGGTAACGAATAGATTTATTAAAAGTTAAAAACAAAACCAAGCAAGGACATCGCCGTTTCAATCATTAAGACTTAAAGAGATACATCAACAAAATGAAATCTCGATGAAATATCGTCTTTACCTCCTCGCAATAAAGTGTGTTATGTAAAATCTGAAATATGCAATATCCTAATGACACGACGACTTGAAAAAAGATGGTGGCAGGTTTAAAATTGCAATGGCTACTTGAAAAATTGCCTTTGCTAAATTCCCTTTTAAAATGCAAAGGTTTTGATTTGAGAGACTGCCTTTAACTTAATTAACAAGGTACTCAACTGTATTTTTTTATGCTAGAGGCGACAAACGGGCGGGCAAGCGGGCATCAGGGGGGCGATTCTCGTACACTCGACAATGTTCGTTACTCTATTCCGCTAATATAATTATGATATATTTTTTATCAGTTCTTACCTACCTTAGTTATCTACTATTGTTCCAATAATTGTAGTTACTCGTACTCAAATCGAATACAGCGATTCCAAATAGGGCGGGGATCATCTCCAGATATCGATATTCTATTAACTCAATCCGATTAGAGACGCCATCGATACAATGGAGGAGTAACGGCGAAACCATGACACACTGGCACCAAAGAAAAAAACCGTGATCTCGATTCTTAATTCAAATCCACACATCAGCTCTCGTGACTCCAGAAAGAAAGGAAGTCTTGTACAGAAGGTAAAATCTCGGTACAGTAGAGCTTGTCCAGATGACACATTTTAATCACGCTTTTTACACGCTATTTGATGTTCATTGCTCTTTCTATAACTATCATATAGTTCAATGGTATTCAATGGCGTTCAATGGAAATGGTAACTATAGTATAATTGACTGTGGGAATGGGTCGCACTTTAAACCGTCGGCTACGCTTGGGGTCCCGGGTTCGATCTCTGGGTCGGTCGGGACAAAAATTGTACCTATGTTTTTCTGTTCCAAAATTCACAGAGTCAGTAAAGTAATGTATGGAAGTTGGCGGTTTTAAGCCCCATTCCTCGGAAAACACGTTACGATGTTGGTCCTGCGCCCAATCTCTCTTCAGTCGTGTCACACTGGTACCCCATCGAATTAAGAGGCTAATGGAATAGATAGTGCTCCTGTGTTTTGCGCGCATACGTGAGCATTGTAATTTATCCTGCGTGAGGATGTATTTTTTATAGTTCAATGGTGATCGATCATTATCATCATCATCAGCCTGTTCCAGTCCACTACTGGACATAGGCCTCTCCCAATGCTCGCCACTTTGATCGATCTTCGGCTCCTCACATCCAGCTCCAGCCAGCCCTTGCCCAGATCGTCACTCTATCTGGCCTGAGGCCAATGGTGATACGGAAATCTTTCTGTACGAGCTTGCTCTATGCGCCAGGTCAGTCCGGATTAACTCGCAAGGTCAACTCGATCGAGCCGATGTCAACGGTTCACGATCGCATGCGTCACCGACTGCTGATAGTACGCTTCAATAGGTTGATTCACGTATTAACTGGATTATACGCTCGGGCTGCGGCGATGTCTTCGAAACAAACGTTCCAGTACTAGCCTTTTTCAATTTGTGTGGTCTCTATTAGGGTTCCGTGTTATACTTGTAAAATGTGAAATTTAACATGTCTCAAAACAAATTTAGGGCGGGCCACTAATTAATTCATAAAGGGGTATTTCTTCCATGGGATTTGATACCAAACTTACTTTGTTTTAGAGAGATCGATCTAAATAATTTCAATGCAAAAGCACTCAAAAAAGCACTCAATAAAACGATAAATTGTATAAATCATAAACGAGGTCATCTTGATTGCCCTCAATATAAAACAAAAAAAAACGGCTTAGTCCCAGCCGTAACTTCTGGCTACGTTCCCACTGGTGACAATCGAGAAAAAAAAACATTTTTTAGCTATGATCCTACTATACTAGCAACAATTTTTTTCCGTAGATTGTGGCTAGTGGGAACGTAGACAAATGTGACGACTGGGAATAAATCTTAAAAACCAATAATTATTTGTTTTTCAAGTAAAACTTTAAACTCATTCAAAGGTCTTCAACCTTATCAAAGATATAAAACGGAAATTATAAGAGACATAAAACATAAGTATCTTATTAAAAATTACGAAACATTAACTTTCTCCTATTACAAGCGAGTGAGGTAAGTGACATATCGATTACTGAATCCGTATTGTATTTAATTCCAATCAAAAGATTTTTTTCATTCGATTACCCAGTTCTCAGGTCAACTACAATTTTCAAATATCAAGACTCGAACACGAATTGATAAGAGAAAGTCGAATTCTCGAATAGTTACATAAGCGTTAAAAATTAATCGGCAATCTGCCGCCGACTCGAGTATTCGATTATCATCTAAGCCGAAAATTTATGTTTGTTCGGAAGTGGACAGGAATCGATTATGGAATCTCTCATCTACTTGTCAGGCCTTTTAATGATGTACTAACAATAAACACCTAATAATCGGTCGGTATCGCTGTTGCAATCGGTTAGATTAATACTGGCAACAACAAACCAATTTGAACCTTATTCTATTAAAAATAAGTAGTAATTTTAATTGATGTATTAAATAGTGTTGCGAGATAAATTTGTCGATTGTAAGGAAGTGGTCACTCATCGTAATCTCAATTTATTAGCAAGTGCATTTCAGATTATTATTGCATATTTGTGTTTGGCCAAGGATTAGCATAGATTAGATCGGCTACTGTGGGAACGAGTGTGATTATCAATAGATGGCGCCGGCCTTACCGTGTGAGAAGTGTCCATTCTAATATTATCAGGTGGGAATACGTGGAAATCTGGCGTTTGGAAGGATTCGTATACAGCTAGATCTTAACGCTTTTCGATAACGGTAATATACAATTTTTGAGCTGCAGTACGTATACGTGGTGTCAAATACAATAGTATGTTAATGAGCAATTATTTTTATGACCATTTTGGCATGACTACCCAGACGGTGCAGTTGGTTGGCCCCAATGGTTGCCTAGAGTCTGGGTGTTAAAAAATAATTTTGTGACAACTTCTTTGATTGTGATACCCATAACGGAACCCAGATTCGGCCAGAATGATGTTTGACCTGGTTGTCCAATGTTTATTTTTAAATTAAAAAATAAACTTTTGCTCATCTCTATGTAAGGGCAACACTGACATCTGAAGTAAAATCTCAATTCAATATGAAGAAAACAATTGTGTCTGTTACGTGATGACAAAAGTTGAGACATCTTGTTCCCAGGTACGGCACAACTAAAATATTCCTAACACCATCTACGTCCCATACAAAAATGAACTCTAATGTGGGAGAAATAAAGTTGAAGTTGAGATAGGGAGAGATATTTAAAATATGTTCGTACAAATCGTTTAAGAAGCAACGTAGAGCGATTGCGATGCGGCGCGCGCGCCGGGGCAACAAACGCATCACATTGTCATTCTGGCGGTGCGCAGGAGTCGTGCGAAGTGCCCATGTGTGGAGAGCTAATTTACAGGATTGGTTAGGAAACAGTAAGGATTAGATGCAAGTAAAAGTTTATGTCAGTTCCTGCTCTTACTCGAGAAGATAAAAATACTTAGTCGGTGGCAGTAAGTTGATATTTAATTGCATGTAATTTAGTCGTCAGGTAGAAACTTAGTGTGTGGGACCCTGCTACACGATGAACTGACTATTTAAGAAATATAGTTGGTGTATGTTCGATGCAGTTTGTACAGGAACGGGATGGTAAAGGCAGTTAAGGCCTTCGTTGAGGAGTGATAGAACGCTATCATAACGATGATAGTGCGGTAAAGTTCATGCAATCTGTCATGCTATACTTTGGTGTTTATAATTTCAGGAGATGTAAGTACCTTTTAGTAAGTAAGCATGTAAATTGTGAGTCCATGCCAACTGCAGTAAATTTTTAAACTCGATCTGATATTTATCACGGTTAAGATCGTCCAATAATATTTTTACCTCTATCATACATAGTTATCTCGACAATTAATTTCGGTCGACACATCACTAGCTCACATTCTCGCAAGTGCGAAATTGTGATTTATTAAACCTGCAGTGATAATTGAATTTAAATTGCAGTGATTATGCTGGCCTGTGTTTCGATCTCCAACCGTCATTATGGCGCGTTGACATTCAGCGATGGGATGCGCCTGCGCATCAGACCGTATAAGGCGGGAATTATGCGAGACGATGAACGATTTTTGATGGATTCGGGGCTATTATTAAAAATCACGAGAAATAAATTAAAAAATAAGATTTTTATATTTTTTAGCGATGGGAGATAAGAGCAACAAGTGTCTTAAACTGGGGTCGTGTGTGGCAAATTTACACGTATTCGCTTTTTTTATTTCCTCTTCAATATTATTATAAAGACTAATTTCATTAGAAATGATTAACCTTTAAATAATCACTCTTCATAAACTTTATCAAATTGACTTTAATATGGTCTATAAACCAAACCACTAATTTAATATTTTTTTATGATATTTTTCATAGCATTTCCTTGAATCCTGCAGGTATATTTTTAAAATTCATACAACATCCCATACATTCACCTGATTCAGTACTAAGTAGCATAAGCACTTGTGTTTCATATAACAAGACTAGAGAGGGTACAAAAACAAATAACACTAAATACATATGTATTTTCATCATACGATTGTTTGTAAAGGCTCTGATCGAACTTACGACCTTTGGCGTTCGATTTTTATTTCATGGGACTTAAAGGCAAATAGTTGGCAATTAACTTATTGATAAAAGCAAAATTAATGGTAAACAGTTGGCATTTAAAATTACAATTATCTAAGGTTGACAATTTTGATTTTAAAATCAATAAGTCAACTGCCGGCATTCTCCCTTGATGTTTATAAAGCTACTGCAAAGTATTTATTCCTCTACCACTACAATCAGTTGAAATTTTAGTAACAATAACAGCGATAATTTTGTAAAACCTGCCCTCATTTAACCTCTAAAAATTCCGACATATACTAAATACAGTAATCCATTCCACATATTTATCCGAGATATATAATTATATCGACTGTAGTGTCCGTGCGTGCGGATAAATATGATTTCTCAGAACTTCGTAGGGCTTAAAGCTGGGTCTGCACTAGGTATCGATATGCGCGCCAAATAAAACTGTCAACACTTTTTTTAAGTGATAGGTGGCTGACTGCTGGTTTCAGAATTGAAATTTTGAGTTAAGTGACTCGTCTGCAATTTATAACATAAAAAAGTACTACTTAAGTAGAACCTTTGACATTTGAAGTATGACTCAACTGTCAAAGTTTGTTCTTAAGTAGTGCTTACTTCAAATTCTCGATTCAGAAACCGTGAGACGCAGATAAGATTAACTGATGATAAGCGATTGCTTGCTGCCTGCCACTAGATTTAAGAAATAAAACTATTGACATGTATGAATGGAAAACCTAGGAGCCACGCTTCGGCATAAATGGGCCGGCTTGATCGGAGTCATACCACGGCCTCACAAAACATCGGGTGAAGCTGCGCCTGCGATGTGTTTGTCGAGTGAGTAAGGGTACCGGAGGCCCGATTGGGAGGAAAGGGGGCTAAAGTTTGGCAGCTTTTGTGACTCTACTGGGTGTTGCAGAAGTCTATGGGCGGCGGCAATCGCTAATCGTAAAGATCCATCTGCCCGTCTGCCACCTATCACATAAAAACAAACAATATTTTTTTTATTAAATTAAATGAATTAATTTTCAATGCATGAGTGTAGTGTGTAGCCAGCTTAAGCAGGACAATTATAGCAAGGACAGGACGCAGGACATAATATTTTAGTAAATTGCATGTAATTCGAAGCTAACTTTCTTAAACGTGTAATGATATAATCTACGTTGACATGTAACATGTTTTTGAAGGCATTACAGGTCATTGAGTCCGAAACGAGGATAATGAGAACTGAAGAATTTTGGAAGTATTTGTATCGACGTTCATTAAATGAATAAATTATGTTTGCTCCATCCCACATTGTGGAAATGTTAAAACAATGGCTGAAAAAGCATCTCGCTTGCCATGCGTCATGCCCCATTTACACTGGCTTCCCCGTGCTTGGGTTTCTTGTGATCACGTGTCGTATCACCCCGGTTTATCCCGAAGTGGAGCTCTCTCTAAACAGTACATCATAATACCTACTTAGTAATACCTTAAAATGAGTACAGACAGCAACGCAGTTAACTCACCGTAGTGCAAAAACAACACTTGTGTCTCGGATGGATTCAATTCCAAAAAGGTAGTACGTAAAGTAAATGAGTGTACGTACGTAAGTTCATTTATTTATATTGTGCTTTCCATTTCCTCATAGAACTTTTTCAAAGTCCATTAATAGTGTACTCTCTTCATCAACTCAACCTATTTCCCTAGCACACAACATCAATCCCTATTTAGCTGTAAACCTTTGTATTTCATAAATCGATTCAACGTCTCATTTATAATCTTTGTATGAATATGCCTTAAAGACCGTTAGCAAACTCATTTCTAGTTTATTATCGACTTTAATGGTCTACATTAAAGGCTATGAAGACATTCTGATTTATCATAAGAATGCCAGTCTGCATCGGTCACTTATCCATTCATCGGGGCATTAGCCATAACGGGCAAGTCTCAGCTGTCGACGACCTTCTTGAAGGTTCTATACGAATGCGACTGAATTCATTCTTATATTTCCTACCGGCTAGGGTGGACATGCTTTTATAGTTCAGTAGACTAACGTAAAAAATTCAAGATTGGTCAATTTCCAGGTGCCATAGGGTTCTTAGAAAACAATAGAGCTGCGATCAGACTCCAATTATAAGATAGTTAAAGTAGTTTATAAGAACAATGTTGCCTAATTTTATAATTCGTTGTTAGTCGAAGCTTGTATCTTATCCGCTTTTTTGTTAACACAATTTTGAATTTATGTATTTGGTGGTGGCAGAATTGATGTTTTCATCATTCATAACTTTTTAAATTAACATTTTTTTCTGAAAAACAGTTCTACACATACCTTAATGTTGACCATTAAAGTACAGTTAATTTTGTTACAGTTACTTACATATTTAATAAAAATGTTAGGATGGGAAATCTAACTTCTAAAAAAATTCCATACAAAACGCCAATTTTATAGGTGGGGACCCAATAGCCATTTGAACGTCCCTGGACAATACAAAGCCATCTTTTTTTTTTCGCTAAACTGCCCAGGGTACTATAGAGGACTACGAACGTTGAAGTGGACATTATGTTGGCTACCCTACTAAGCAAGGTGTTAGTCTTCTAAGCGATATGCGCAAACGCAGCAGTATTTCTGCTATTTGCTGATGCACTTCCGCGTCTGCTAAAGGAATCGCATGAATACATTTCCGTCTTTGAAATCGACGTTTCAGTTCATCAATTCACAAGGTAGACAGAAAAGGAAATACTTGGAGATGGTTAAGTTTAGCCTTAGATAAACCCATATTGAAGAATCCGGTTTACGATGCTGCAATGCTGCTTATTTTTATTAGAAGAAAAACTTAATAGCGCGTAGGTATAAAGAGAGAAAAATATCGTATTTCACTCGCGCGCGTTACACTCCCCATACTCTTCCGAAGCATAGCAAACGTCACCGCATAATTTTTTGTAGGTGCACAGTAGGATTCAAAAAATCTGATATTTAATTAGTAGCGCCTTGCTATCTAAAATGGACAAGTTTTCTTTATACGTCCTATTAAGAAATTGTCTGATTTGGGAAAGCCACGCTTCGGCATAAATCTCTCGACTTCCTCGACCGGAATACCACGGTGTGAATGAGTGAGAGTAGGTATCGGTGGCCAAATCGGGCGGAAAGGTGGTTAAAAGTTTGGCAGCACACTTGTGACTCCACTGTTGTAGCGATCCTATGAGCGGCGGCAATCGCCGGTAGGCGATGATGGTAATCAGGTGGTCCGTCTGCTCGTCTGCCACCGATCACATAATCGAAATGATGGTTTAGAAATTAAGAGAGAATTTGTGTAAACGTGTCATCTAGTTCTCATAATAAAGGGAATTTGTTTGAGACTAGTCCATCCAAAGAGACTGCCACATTTTTTTTATGATATGCATGTTCTGCTCTTGTTGTGTGATAATTTACTTATCTTAAATCCTGTGTTTCTATGTTACTTCACAATAAAAAGCACCCAAAGACCTTCTAACCCCCAGGGTCTGGTACTATTAGCCTGCACGCACATCCTGGCCCCGGAAACGCAGTGAATAAGCCATAAATCATCCCGTGCGCCTGCGCACCCAACCTTTAACGGTGCTTCACATTCAACACTAAACGCCGCCCCCGGCGCCTCCCGCGTCCCAGCTTTGTCTGCGTGAGTTATTAGTTATTACACTACTTCGTTATTAATGTAATAATCGAAGTTTGTTTGTTAATGTTCGTGATTTTAAGATTCAAAATTTAAGGACACGCTTTGCATAAAGCTAGCGGCATGAAAGAATAGCGATGACGCGTTTGCGCACTTATAAAATACGAGTAGAACGACTTTCTACTAAAATTGGTTTCTGCGCACTCAAGATCAACGCAGACCTTACTTGCTATACTGGCTCAGCGACCCGAAATGAGTCTTGGCCTCCGAAACAAGAGAATGCCACTTTGGTCGATTTTGCACAATTTTTATGTGATAAGTGGCTGACGAGTAGATGGATCACCTGATGGTAAGCCGCCCATTGATACCTACAACACCACCAGTCACAGTCGCTGCCAACCTATAACCCCCATTCTCCCCAATTGGCTTCTAGTACCCTCACTCACTCAGCGAAACACAGCGCAGGCGCTGCTTCACGCCGGTCTCCTGTGAGGCCGTGGTATCATTCCAGTCGAGCATATTTGCACTATTTGTTGCCCGTCATTAGCCTGAAGTTCTTGCCGATTAGAGAAGATAGCGGACACGCCTCACGCCTTCCATACAGTGAGGAAAACCTCTTCTCTCGGAGGACTCGCTTGCTCGTTTGCCGCCTCTAGTATAAAAAAAAAGTGTAATCACGATTCATTTTGTATGGTTCCCCTGTTAAACGGATGCGATGATCAGACGGCTGTAACTTCTTAATAATTGCTATAACTGCCATCCAATGGGATCACGGTGGTCCAAGTTTACCCTAGTTTTCGAAAGCGATCTCATTGGACAGAATCGCGTATTAAGATGAGGCACATTAAGATGAGCAAGTGACTAATAGAGAAAGCGGCACTTAACAGCTTTATTAGTTAGAATAAATACTGAAAAACACTTAATTAAACCCGTATAAGGGACTCGTCATCTCTAATCACAGCGCAGGAATATAAGACAGTTAATTATAGAGCCATATACAGCAAAAGGGAAATGAAACTAGCGGGTTATGGAGATATTTTTTTGTTGAAACAACTTCAACATTGTGCGACAATTTTCCCTGTTTTCCCTCGATATCCGAGCAAGGCCTGCTTAGTAGGGTTGTCAATGAAATCAATAGTTAAATGTTTAGTATATATGTTTAGTATGTATGCTTATGTATTAGTATTTATAACTTAAGTAAATAGCGCACTTAAAAAAATCAAGTTCAGGTAGGATTCGAACCCACGACTTTCCACATTCCAAACACAATGTTCTACCAATCAATGGGGGCTACCGCGTGTGGAAAATCCGTTAGATGGCGTACGTGTAGAGTGAGGTCAAACTTCAACGTCATTGGTCGTTTAGTGATATTTTGACATCTCACATCAAAAATAACCAATCACCGTGTTGTTGGACCTCAGTCTACACGTACGCCATCTAACGGATTTTCCACACGCGGTAGCCCCCATTTAACCGAAACCCATAAATGAGGTTTTTATTTAAGTGCTTGATTCGCCATGAGCTGACAATTTAGTCTTGTTATAAAAATTGTCGAAAACAATCGTTAAAAATATTTGATTGCCAGTTAAGACGAATCTGCAAAATTAATATTTAATTTCTTTCACAGCAATCATTTGCCTCCCGATCTCATAAAAAAAGAAATAAGCAAGTTTTTATAGCTTGACAGATAGTTCTGGAATGTTCCATCAGAATGCAACGTGAAATAAATTATAGAACCAATCTATTATGCAGTTGGAAAGCCATTTTCCCACTGACAACTTACAACGTGAGATATCAATAATAATTCAATCTCATTACGTGTCAATATCAATCATTGCCAGCCCTGCCACCGTATATGGACTTGTGAAAATGACAAAAATGTGCGCGCGCGCACTTTCGATCTCTAAGTGCCACGCGCATGCGCGGCGACTTTTATTTTCTAATCGAGCTTTCGTGTGAGCTTACACTATCAGATACATCTAACTCTAATGGACAGATTTCATCTTGATTCTGCTTCACCTTGAATTACCAGGAGATAAGAGCGAGCGCAGATAGTAAGGTTATAGGTTCAAATCCCAGCTCTCACCCTCTCATTTTTTATAAGCGTATTTCTTCTATAGGTCGCCGCTTCTATAACTTGCCGGCTTCTGTGTTTCCAGAGAGCTACAATTAGGGTGTCTTTAAGTCGAGAGTGAATAGGCTCTTCTGAGAAAGCACGCTACATCTTAGACCTCATTGTCACTATCCATCAGGTGAGATGAGGTCAAGTGCAAACCCATCTTATATAAAAAAAATGTCAATCAGAGAATACATTATGAGGAAACCTACACGTATACGTTTCAGAGAGCGTCTCAAAGTTTTGTATTATTTTTAGACACATTAATGATTGTATTTATAAAGGTTTCCTTGGGTTTTAAGGCTCCAATGTAGCTGGACAAATCCTGAGAGAGGACACCGATATAACGGAATGCCTAATGCATTTCCCCTGAGACGTCAAAAAAAAGATACCAACCGCACTGATGTAGATACTATACAGAAGCGAAATCAGCACTAAATGAAAAAATTCATTTTTAATACACCCTTTTCAGTTTATAGTTCAGTTTTCAACTGCTAAGGGGAGAGTCACCCAGATTACTTCACTAACATTTTTACCATTTGACATTGAAAAAGTCAACCTTTCTCGAAGTACAAATGACACTTCTTAGCAATATCTACTGCGCAGAAGCATTGACGTGAAATCGTAACTCGCCACAATTTATTAACGTACGATACGATCGCAGATCGTAAAGATTCCGTTCAGCGGTTTATCTAATTAGCAGTCAATGTTGCCAGTTTAGTGTTTTCGGTTGAAAAGGGAAACTTCTGAAAATGACCACGTACTACCACACTATATTACAAAAAGTAGTATATAATTAGTCTTAGTTTAAAACTGTTTCTTTTAATTGTTAGTCTCATAAATGTGTCAGCGTCATTTCTAAACCATGACTAATTCCAGTGTCCGTTTACTAATAACAAGGATAGAGTGAAGATCTTAATGACTTAACGACAGGTGGCGAATAAATTGAAATTAGAATAGAGCAACTGGGGGGTAAGTTTTTACCTAGTAGTGTATCAAAATAGGCCAAGTAGAATTAGAAATTAAGTCTTTGACACAAAATCTATTTATTTATTTAAAACTGTATTGCACAAAATTTCGGACAATAGGCGAACTTTCGGACAATAGGCCAAGAGGCATTCTCTACCCGTCAACCTTTGGGTCAAACAGAAAGGACAAAGGTGCGGCGAATGGAGAACTTAAGTTATTAATTATTATTGCGATTCACAGATTATTTATAATTGGTAACTACTTATATAATAATTTAATATTTCTATCGCATTTTCGTTGACCATTTAGGGACTTTCTCTGGGTCGTAGATGGCAACACTACGGTTCTGTTTCTTGGTTTGTTTAGAAAATTTGATTGATTGAGTGTCCCTAGAGTGGAATGTGCTACTGCGCAGATCGAAAGTGGCTGATCTGAGATAAATATAATTAGACAGTACATTTGCGGAAGTTGATCGAGATAAGAATAGAAATAGTGGCTTTGTTAAGTGATTGTTAGGAAGTAAATAACGATGACCTAATTTTCTATTGATTTGCCAAAAACTAATGGTTAAAATCAGTGACCGGATCTAGGTGTGCAATTTTTGACGAAATCTTCTTATGGACATGCCGACGGTGCTATAGAATGAATTAGCGAGAAATAAATAAATCCTTCCAAATAATATTCGGCTAGGACGTACGGTTTCACGGGTGTACAGTCAGCCACACATCAGGTTACCACAAACTGTCAAATTTCCTCAATTGAGTTTCAACCTAACGTGTATGACAGTAAGGTGAGAGTAGATTGAAGAATTTTGACAGTTTTGAATTAAAAGACCGCCAACGTCTAGACATCAGGCTGACAATGAGAATTTCTGAACACTCAGAATTCTTACTTAATTTAATACTAGTTTTATTTTTAATTAATAATAAGAGAAAATGTTTACACGAATAGAAATTAGCGAAATTTCGAAATTCCGCAGGCGTATCCACCAATAGAATGTTTGGGGTCGTTGACCCTGAATTGCTCTACTAAATCGATCACTGGTTATAGTGGTATCAATCCGGTCGAGACGGCCTATTCATGCCGAAGCGTGGCTCTAGTATGGTGAAACAAAAACGCAATAAACACGTTATTGCATCCGTATGATGTAGTGATATCCCTTTCATTCAAATCTATTGAAATAATCTTGAGCCAGTTTAACCGCTCGGCATTCTATTGAATTCGTTAAGAACGTTCTCTCTTGACCCGGGGGTCGTGGGTTCAACTCACGGGGGATGCAATACTCATATGGAATAGTATTTAGAGCGATTGCAATGACATTTAAATCAAATGAATTATGAATCACCTATTTACCAAAAAGAAAATGTAGTGGCTTATAACGAGGTCATCTCGTAACGAATGAGATAAATCTGTCGCATCCAAACAAAGTAACACACAAGGGTTATGAAAGGGAGAGAAGCTCCGATTCGGTCGTATCAACCGATTCATATTAGACCCTCTGGCCGTTGCGCATAGTTTCTTAAACTGTGGATGCGCCTACAAAGGGGCTAACGCGTGTCAAAAATCGGCTAGGTGATATTTTGACATCTCGCATAAAAATAACCAATCACCGTGTAGACTCAGTTCTACAGTACGCCATCTAGCGCATAGTATAGAAGATAGATTTTAAAATAATGTTAGCATCAATATTTAGTAGACTTTTTTGCATCCATTTACGTATATGTCAATGGATGCTATACATATACTAAATACTTAATAAAAAATCTAGATAATGTTAATGAGGAATAACAATAGAAGGTTTACTCGAATGTGACAGTAATCATGTATAGAAACTCCTGCGCAGACTTGACATCTCTGACGCCCCTCGGCGAGACAGCCTGAGAATAGTGCCAAATAGTAATCGATTTGCTATGGTTGTTGTAGAAAAATAAGCTTCGTTAGGCTCTGAAGACTGAAGTACCATCATAAGGCTGCTAACACCATGTTTATGCTAGAGGCTTCAAACAAGCCAGCGAGTTCTAGCCTAGCTAAGCCTGTAGACTTAGCAAGAACTTTTCAATAAATCGTCTCGTGACCACGCTAGGATTACTCTAGTACTCAGCGAAGCACCTTCGATGACGTATCGGGTTGTACCATTTAATTCAAAAAAGTAAGAGTAAGAAAACATACATTGACCACAACACATTTACAGACAAAAAAAAATAATAAAGAAAAATAGAAGTTGCAGCCAACAAGACTCAGCCACAGCTCAGTATGATTCCGCAGCCGCCGCGAGCAGCTGCTGCAGCGCTGGTTTTCAGACTGGACCTTGGGTGACCTCTTAAAATAATAAAGAGAGTAGACATGCACAAAACCATAGATACAAAAAAATACTTCAAAACAAAAACAGGATCAAATGGATGAAAAGAAAAAACAACACAAATAACGAAAATTATAATATATAAACAACAACGTCATTGCGAGAAAAGTTTCCTAAAGGGTAATTGTTTGTAATTAATCACAATTAATTAATTGATTGGCTATAATTATACCCATTCAAATTGGCGTATAATAAACTTAATAACAATTTTGATATTTTGATTGCTGCGTTGTTTCAAAATATACATGTAATTTTATATGTCGTAGGTTCGTAGCTACAACATTATGAATGACTTTTTGTTGGTAATTTAATTTCCTTAAAAAACCTAGGACTTAAAAAAAGCCCCAAATTAAGGGGCAATCCCCCAATCTGGCATCAGTGATTCATTGGAAGCCTATTAGCCACATGTGCCAATGACATTATCATCAAAGGCGGTAGGATAAACGAAGGAAACACTTTAAAAAATGAGTAGTAATTTTCGTCAATGTACTCGCACCTTTACCTGCGCCCGCGCCAGGCGTGACATTTGTCGAAAGTGAAATGGCGTCATTACATCATTAAATATTATTAGTTCGGTCGTGTGATTGGGCACTTCCCTTTCAACCATCAAGCTAAGTTGCCTACTTACAAGGAGCTCAATTGCGGAAAACTTGCGGGTTGAAATTACTGTGAGAACACTGAGGAAATGTGGTGTAAATGTCATGTTTTGTTTATTTGAATAGTGTTTGTCTGTCAGTCATATTACTATTAAATAAAATTCATTTCTCTCTAACAATGTTGGCTTAATTATAACGAAAAAAAAGTGCCACCGGCATCCAAGGAATTCCCGCGATCCTCACTAGATCGTCGGTCCACCTTGTGGGAGGAATTCTTAATGGATTTTTATTTTGACTGGCTCGATAGATAACGCATGTGGTACCAACCCTGCTTCATAGGGGTGAAGCAGATAGTTCTGCAGCATACAAACATTTACCTGAAACAAATAAAAAATATTTTATTATTTTAATAATAGTTATAGGTAGATTAAAAATGAAATAACCTTATAACTATAAGTATTTTCACGCTAATCCTAACACTACGCCTCTAAAACCAGCCACAGGTATTTCTCCAACACAACATTCATTATAATTACTAAGCCAAGGATTAATAAAGTGCAGAAGTGTCACGCAGTAGAAACCTCGCCGTTTCATCAGAACTAGCTAGCATCAATTAAACGAGTGTAGGGAGTCCAATAAATAACGCGATTAGTAGTTAAGGGCTCTTATAAATAAGCGTCGCGTTGACAAATACGATACTTTCGCTGCGCAAGCGCGGGTAGGGTGACCTTGCGGCTGGGGCTTTTACGGACAAATAATAAACAAGGTGAATTTTAATCACTATCCAAATTTTTAAGCTCGACTTACAATCTGTAAGTGAACAGCTTTCTCCTAGAAACATGGGTCGAATTTGTCTTTTTTTTACTTTTTATACTAATCAGACTGATCACGCGATCGATACAGTAATATGACAAAAAATTTTGATCTTCCCGTTCAAATTTTTTTGTCGTATTACGATAATACAAACAATATCATTTTCATTATTAAAAATCGTTACTACCGCATACTTATGCACTTTCTTGTTTAATTGAAGACTTTTAGAATTCAATAAAAACATAAGTAATGGTAGCATATCATTACTTTAACTACCATAAGAAAGTATCACTTTTCATGTACCAGATCAATTTAACAAAGCTGCCCATTTGTAAGTTGTATTTTGTATTAGGTGGTATTCAATATAAAATGAAACTCAAAGAGGCAGAATAAAAATGCCAAAAAATTATTAGGGGATCCCATTCTGTAGTTGCTATCTGATTTTTAACTTAGCAAAGTCACAAAATTCGTTACTCTTTCTTATTTTTTAAAGTTACGAAACCCAACATCAAAATGTCATTCAAGAAATATGTTCAAAAATGCATTACATCCGTATTTTTCTCTTATCTCCAAACCGCAGCCACCCACCGCACGCGCAGGTGTCCCGCGGCGGAAGCGCAAGCGATCCTATCGCCAGCGGGCGCGCGAAACAAATCGCATGTCATTGCGCGTAACGCGCATATTCGCGTTTAATTACGAGAGCGCGAAACGCATATTTCATGCTAATACGTTGCTTTTTTTTTAGTAATTAACACTTGTTGTGCAAAGTTTGAGGAATGGGCTCGTTAAAACAAGGCCTAATGTGGTAGTATTTTTGTAATTGTACAATAATTCTTCGGTCGGACTAAAGCAGTCTCATATACTTTGTATGAGATTTATATGGTCAAGTTTGTCGACTCTACTTAGAATTAATTCTTGGTCCAACGTAGTGATTGATGATATATGACATGCGATAGTACACAAAATTTTCATAACTGTGTCTGTCTCATTTACACACATATAAAAAAGTTAATATTGAAACTTCGTATCAACTTAAAAGTCCTTATGCTTTGGGATTAAGATCAATTATTCAAATTAAAGCTCATTAAAATCAATCTAGCCAATCATAAGTCAAATAAAAAAAAGCGTTTAAGAGTCGAATGAAATCTTTGCAATTATTTGCATATTTCGATCGTTAATCTAATTAAATTGTTATTTTGCTCGTAAACATTGGCTACAAGACACATACCACACGCCATGATATTTTAATATTATATTAATTTATAGCAATGGGATGTTGAGAGCAATAAACCCTTGGTATATAACTAGGACATTTTCAACACTATGCAAATTAACACCGTATTAATAAAACGGATGCATGCCCTTTGCCACAATCATGACAGCTCGTAAAAGCAAAAGCCCTTTGTGAACCCCGAAGTATGCGCGCACGCACATCCGTCCGCGCGAGTGTGTATGCGCATCGGAATAGCAAAGGAATAGAAAACGTATTTATTAATATTAGAGGATCATCGTGTCCAATTGCATAAACCGCGAAAGAAATCGGCGACATCGATGTTCGATTTGACTTGAATGATAAACGTGTAAAATGAATATTTTATACAGCGTATTATTATAGATGAATTTTATTAAGGAAACTGTGTAATAAAAAATCCTTAGATAGGTTTTTTTCTCACTTTTCCTGAGCATGACTATATGTGGTATATAGTATATATACCCTACGGCGCCGGAACATCCTATACGAGTTGCAATCAAAAAAAATATTTACAGCGTTTCAAGTTGCACGACATTAGTGTCACTATTTTATATTGGCGTCGTTACAAAAATGCATGCATTGTTAATATAGGTTTCTGTATTTGCAACTGGTATCGCTATTGTATTAATATCGTAAACTAGTTTCGGTTTAGAAATGTAAATCCTACTTCAACTCCAGCCGTTCCCTACACTAGAATTATATTTGTAAGTCTTTCATATGATGAATGGTAGATGTCAAAACGCATTCTGAGAACGAAAGAATGCGTTCGGGATTAGACTGGTCTCAAAGTTATATCAGAAATAGCAATGATTTGCAAAGGCGACATTAGAATTTCGGTATCATCAGTCATTTAAAATTAGAATTTTGCTGTTGAAACGGAAGTCGAAGTCATAAGTGTCCTGCTTAGTTACCGATCACATCCGGTGTATAAGAAAGCTTACCGTTTCGGAACCTGTCAAAACTTTCTGAGGTCCGTTTTGGTCGCGTCCGTCAACTGTGACGCAACGTGTGACAGCACTTGATAACAAGAAGCATTCTTGATTTCTATGCGTTACATGTGAATAGGGTTGGCAGCAGCATAATTAGCGAGGAAAGTTAAAAAAACAAACCAGCTGGTTATCAGTGGCGAAGAAGGACAAATGAATGAAAAGGACAGATGCTAAGTATGAGATATTGTAGTAGGAAGAAGCCTCTGTATTTATCGGTATATTCTTGGTATATTTTGTGGTTTAGTCAATTCAAACTATTTCAAGTTAGACGTGAACAATTGCACAGATAAAATATCCCGAATAATCAAATAGGGTCATGGCTCTCGACGGAGACATCTGAGTCGTTGTTAACGCCAATGAAACGAAAAAATGAAAGCGACAAGCGGCGCGATTTGAAGGAGGTTCTTAAACGTTACAGCAACGTTAGAATTATGAAAAGAACAAATTCAAAATTATTTATATCAATGGTAGCGATATTTCACCATCGGAAAAATAAATGAAATTCGTCGCCAGCCCTACAGACCGCAACTCTCACTTTCACCGCACGCTTGTCAGCGGCGTATCGGGCGTGTATCGCGGGTTTCATCGCGTTCGGATCGGCGCGGGCGCAGCGATCACCTCACCGCTTCCTAGCGCGGTAATGTAAACGGCACATTTAGCTTTACGATCGGGTGTAAACGTCGAGCAGGATTTACCTCGAAATATGGCCAATTCATAGTGGCGGCTATTAGGTTGGTCAAGCTATGTGCTTTTTAGTATGGTGAATGTGACATGAGAAGCCGATCTCATATCTATATATAAAAGACAGAATACCGAATAGGAAGCTTGCATTATGTGCTTATTTCCTGGTCGGAAAACATCGTGCAGAAACTTGCAAGTTTGGATAGTTACTCAAACAGTAGATACTCACAATCGTTGAGATATTCGTGCTGGAAAATGGCTTCAACTATTGGTAATTCGGTTTGCTCTATAAGTTGCTCCCAGCCTTAAATACATGGTTCTTTTTTTCCGGTCTTACTTCGGACCGTGCATTAAAACCCGGGACCGGCCATCTCTCATAATCTGTATGTATCGTTCACGGTCGATTCGGAATCTATTGGTTAGTAGGTAGTTGCTATTTGGTAACTCTGGTTCATTATATTTAATGCAACTGCAGTCCTCGCCAATTGTTTATAGGTAAAATTACCGGGAGAACTGACGTCGCAGCCATTATAATAATTCCCATCAATTACATTTCATTAACCAATGTCGATTCGTTACAAGCCGCCCCCGCAAAGCGCATTTATCGCCCCGTCTCGCCATCCAGCCATTTTCGCTTCGTCAATTAGATAATGACCCTTGTACAACTCAATTGCAAAATTGACTTAAAAGGTTAACCCAATTGATACCCCTATACACGTTCTTTAAGTATAGACGGGAGGTCGAAACAATGTAGGGTTAATAAGGACAGCAGTGTTAAATATTGTACGACATTGAATAGTTAATACGGTGATTAGGACTAAACCATTTCAAGAGCACACGAAGCATCGTGATAAATTTCTTTTTTTTTCTCCAACTTCATTGATTTGTGATGGACTGGTATTTGAAACCAGAACCAGAGCTCTTTGGTGCAATACGTAAACTACTGCACCATCAAAGTCATCGAAACAAATAAAGAAAGCCAAGTTTTGAGCTCTGTTAAAGTGTATTAAATATTTTAAACCAAAATCAAAACAAACGAATAGTGAAACCACGCTTCCAGAAGTGACTTTTTACCCCAAGCGGACAACTTAATTCATCATCTTCACTTGACCTGTTACTGCATTCCAGTCAAGTGGTCTTTCCGACCCCCGAAATGACTGGAGGTTACAGACAGGCCGGCTCCGGAGTTACGTAACCCTCGAAAGCCGCGAAGCGGGTATGAAACAGGCCCCATATCATTACTTAATATAGAAATTTCGTCCATCGTAGTGATTAGTGGGACAGTATGTGTGCGAGGGTTGACACACGATGGGCTTTGTTGGGACGAAACAAGATTCTTTTAAAGCGAGTAAAAAGTCAATGTGAATGGCAAAAACGATCGTATCGTCTAGTATTGCCAATATTGCCATAGATTTAAGTCCAACAAACACAACAATGACAATGCATGATCACTTCACCAAAAGAATGTTTCCCGTAAATTTCACAAAAGTCATACCACTACAATAAAATTAGATTTTAAAGGAGCTTGTGTGTTTTGTGTCTTTATTAAATATTATTTGTGAATGTATGAGTGCTACGCATGGTAGGTTGGATATTTAAAGCTAACTGAAAAAAATGCTGTCGACTTAAAAACCTCGAGTTGACAATTTGAGTCCAGAAACCGGACTTATCCCAATTTCACTTCCATCATTGTCACCCCAGTTTCGGCTCCATTTGATTTATGCCAGGTGACAGTACATGTCAATGATACGGAGATCACTAGATAACGCCATAAATATAACACAAATTACGTAACCACTCACTCATTGAGTGAATGAGTGAAATGCGCTAAGCTTCGGCTCCATTTGATTTATGCCAGGTGACAGTAGATGTCAATGATACGGAGAACACGAGATAACACCCATAAAATATTATTACCCAAATTACGCAACCATTCACTCATTGATTGAGTGAACGAATGAAATGTGCTTAACCAAATTATTACCGGTTAATCATTTCCTTGATTACCGTTACATAATTTTATACATTTTTCTAATAACATGTATGGCCATAGGTTTGTAATTATGACATAATTTAGCATAGTTATCTAATAGAGTTGTTTTTATGGTAAGTGTTCATTATCGACAATTTAAAGAGATAAATATTTTGTTACACGGGTAATTTCTAAAGAGAGTCGTAATACTTGTATGTCAGACATTTATCAGCATTGCATATCTTCGCATTGCATGCTAGACATCGATATAATCTCTAGATATACCTACATACAATTCCATACAGAAAGCGTTAGAAAAAGTGATCCAAACAGTGCTTGTGACACCACCTGGTGTTGCAGGTGTCCATGGGCGGCGGTAATCGCTTACCATCAGGTGATCCGTCGGCTTGTCTACCACCTATATCATAAAAAAAACAACATAGAAATTATTGAATATCTCGCGCGAAAAAGCAATGACCACATATTTTGCTAAATCATTATTCTTATAGGTACATGGCCTCCACTCAAGGACCTTTCCACCCCAACGGCCGTCTGTTCTCCTCGCAATGTGCCCTGCCCATTGCCACTTCAGCCACGCAATTCTTTGGGCTATGTCCGTGACCTTAGATCTCCTGCAGGAGGCCGCAGCCGTGGCAGGCCTCCCACCAGGTGGACCGACGATCTGGTGAAGGTCGCGGGAGTCCATTGGATGCGGGTGGCACAGGACCGATCTCTGTGGAGAACTTTGGGGGAGGCCTATGTCCAGTTGTGGACGTTTATTGGCTGAAATGATGATGATGATAGGTACATGAATGTAGTTATAAAAAGTACATACTAACAAAAATAATTACAGTAACTTAAAATGCAAAAATCATTCATTCATTCACACAAACTACACGTCTGAACCGACGTTACATAACCGCACATACCACTTAATTCCTCATTGTATGCGACAATACCCGAAGTAGGGCGGGTCGCCGCCGTCCGCGCAAATGTCGCGCTATTCCTGCGCGCGCGCATCGGGCACAATGGCCGCCACTGTGTTGCCACAAACAGGTTTGGGCTCCCCTAAATTTCTAAAGGATATTCTCACTGTTTATTTTAATGTCACGAACATACATGACCTCAATCGCACCTGATGTTCGATGAAGATGTGGCCCACCTCAGGATATCGTCCTTTTCAGAGAAAAAGCCAACTAACATAGTCAGTCGAGTCTTAAGACGACTTTAAATAATTAATTCGTTATTTACGCTACACTAAAATAAGCATAAAAACGTATGCTTCAATCAATCTTCAAAATATGTTTTTATTGTTTATATGATAAAGAAACAATGGTACGCACAAATGATATCTCTTAATACATTTTCATTGATAATAGTTATTATGAATGAAATATAATAAATAGTTTTTGCCTACCTAATTTAAAAACGGTGTACAGTGAAAAACGTTATCATACCAAAAATTTCGGAAACGTAACAATTATATGTATGTCATGTATAATTATAAGTATCTGTACTTCTTATTTTCATTCAGCAATTTCTTCTTATTCTCTTTGCAATGCCTTACCCCCATTGCCAACACGCTGTTTTCTAGTACGCGATAAGACCGCCTTATGTACTGTCTATAGCTGTTGTTTCACTCATGTATTCTATTTCTGTGCAATAAAGAATATCTATGTCAAGTATGTAAAAATTCCGTCGTAATTTTTTCCCCAAATTTAGGGAATATATTTTTAAGTCTCAGTACATTCTCGGGACGGGACGTGTGGCTGACACGATTATGATACCGGGAAAAGATGATCTTATCTTTGGCACAAATTAAGATGCAGTTTTAACATTTGACTCATTGTCTTGGCTCTGAGCGTGGTTATTTTTGGAGACAGCAGATTAAAAATGTCTGAGTTGAAGCAGGAATAGGATCGCAAACGCAACAAGGACCTGATAGTACAGCGTGCAATGATGGGATTAGCGGGACGTCTTTTTTTTTGTATACGCTTGACCACAATCGCACCTGATTGAAAGTGACGATGAGGTTTGCCTAGAAGATGCCTGTTCACTCTTGCCTTAAAGGTGAATTCCAACAGATGTTCTGCTACTGCCGATTTGTTAGTCTGTCGATTTTTTACAAAAAAAGGTGACATACTACATGAAACAAGTGATGAGTTATGACTGTCTTTAATTACTTAGGCACTAATTGACTTCTATACTAGCCTAACCTAAGGGCGAAGTGCGTCACACACTACTTAGTACTTCTATCTTCTTCTATACGGATCATACGTACATGAACATCAACACCAGAGGAGTCACAAGCGCGCTGCCAACCTATTAAGTACCCTATCCTTCTCCTTATAACGCGTCAATAAAGTCATGAAAATTAATTGATAGCGCCACTGCCACTTCTGTCATAAGGTATGGAAACCCCATTGGCTATAAAACATGGAAACTCCGTTAGTTCCCTTAAAATCTATTTTCATCACTTTCTTGACACACAGGTCCAGGGGGGGCAATTCTCGTGTACTCGACATTGAAGTCGAATTTAGAGATTTCATACATCATCCATAGAAGTCGTAATTTAGAAATATTTTACGTAAACAAAGAAACAAGAACCACCACTAATTAAATACTAAAAGAAAGTATTGCAACGACGCAGTATGCGCCGGCGCAGGTACTGGTTCCAGCTAACAGTTACATAAACTGCGTTTTTTCTCCACATACAGAACCAGTAATGTATACCACTACTTTCTAACGAATCGCCGCAAGTAAAGAGTCGTGGCTAAATAGGGAATACAATCCCTGGGCTTAATTAAACTAGATGGGATTCCAGGAGTTTCGCAGAGATGTGCCGTTAGCTGGAAAAGTGTATGTATTTTTATAATATCACAGAAGACAGGCCTACAAGCGCGGCGGCGTCTGCGCTGTGTTTCGTCAAGTGAGTGAGGGTACCAGACGTTCAATTGAGGGAAAAGTTGGTTAAAGTTTGGCAGCGCACTTGTGACTGTAATGGTGTACAGGTGTCTATGGGCGGCGACAATCTCTTACCATCAGGTGTGCGTTCCATCGTTTGCCACCAATCTCATAAAAAAAACACTTTCGTTTTTCAGAAAATTTGATCCACACAGTATTACCACCAATAGATGGTGCTGAGTCTCGATTGCATCGTGCTAGTGTTTTTTTTAATCTTACTTGTGTTTTAAAAACCCTTATTATGTGACAGTCACATAACTTACTATTACTCAGTTAGATCATAAAAAGTGAGAAACGTCCATTCCCCTAAAGCATTAAGTAGCACTTTCGCCGTAAGTAATAAAGGAAGCGCCGTGGAAAGTCCACGCGGCGAGTTTTCACAGAAAAGCCGCTGCGCCCGCGCATGTATCGTTATGTGGGGGTAGGGTTACCCCACAAGGCGGATCGACGATCTACTGAGGGTCGCGGGATTTGTTAAGATGCGGGACAGGACGGATTTGTGTGAAGAACATTGGGGGAGGCCTATGTTAAGCAGTGGATGGCTATTGGCTGAAATGATGATGATGAGGGTTAGCCACCTCACTGGCACTTAAAAGCCAAGGTACTAGTAGAGTAACAAGTAGAGTAAGAAACATAAGCGCGTTTCTTATTATACTGGTTATTCTATTGGTGTTGCCTATGGGTAGCTGCAATCACTTACCACCAAGTGATCCGTCTGCTCGTCTGCCACCTATCTCATAAAAAGTGTAGGTAACTTTTATTTATACACTAGTGGCCCGCCCTCACTTCGCTTCGGGACAGTAATTCAGAAATGAACCAATAGATCGCGCTGTGCTCAATTACATCGCGCAAGCGTTTCGTGTTTTCAGTTTACCTATAAGCCTTGTCGTTGTCTATAGATGTTATCTCTTAATAAATAGTAAGATTAAGGATATCCAACTCCCAAATTGTGCTGACTCTCACTATTTCTTACACTTAAATAATCAAGTCAATTTAATTACTCCTCAAGTAGCAACCCTACGCCCTGCCTATGATTACTGTCAATAGCTAATTACGAACGTGTGAAACCGGGGATTGTTCTGGAAGGGAATATGTCTATTGAAAGTCCGATGACGCGGCTTCCTCCGCATAATGGCGGACTACGAAGCGAGTTGCGCTATGTCATTTAATAGCAGGGGATCGAGGCTTTGGTTTTTGTTTTGCGAGGCTGTCGACATCTATAGGGTTTTTACAGCTGTAGACTTTTCGGTGTTAGATGGTATTAGCTCTTTCACATTCAAAAGAAAGATATAAAGTGCATAAGTGCCCAGTCACATATGAACCCTCACCCTTATAATTTGATGAGACACCACATGACATTAAATTGCAGAGAAATCGAGCGCAGGTCCTTTAAATTAACGTACTTTTCGAGGAACGATACACGGGTGACTTAAGAGCTGACGCTGTAACTTTAGGTTGTGGCTTGACCCGGGAGTCGAACCCTGGACCTGCGACCTTACATCACCGAGGATCCACTTCCGACCACTAAACCAACAAAATTACTAAAATACACAACACTGCCCCTACGCACCTGTTTACACAATACATTCATAACAAGGTGTTCCGAGCGACCTACAGACAAACAGTAATAAAAACCGATAACCATATTGAAATAACTGTCCGACTCCTGCGCAGGAAAAAAAACCTTATTTGTTTACAAGCTGACTCCTGTTAAGGGAGATTTATATGTTACGATTTAAACATCGAACACCGTACAGTCGCCTGCAATAAAATGTGAACACCTTGACTCTTATGCCAGGACTATAAGGTTCATATTTGAATGAGGTTGTATACTTATGGATGCACCTTCCCGCCCAAGACCGGGGTACGGTAAGACCATGATTCAGAATTTCATGATCAAGGTCAGATGGCAGTCACTTTGAAATTACCAGATTTACCAATTCCTAGATCATGATCCAAGCACCAAGGACTCTGAAGCGATAAGCTTAAGACGCAACTGAAAACGTCTGATAGATCTACATATTATGGCAGAAAAGCAGATGGAACACCTGATATTAAGCATTTGTCGCCGCCCATGGAAACCCATAACTCCAATAGAGTAAGTACACTACCAACCTCTTTCCATCCCCCAAATTAGGTCTCCGGTACCTCCTCTCATTCACACCCACACAGCGCAGGCGCTTCACCAGTACAAAATCGGAAGTCGTGACATGTAAATCCCCTATCTAACCCTGCTAATGCCTCGCCCAAATATTGACAAGCCCTTGCTGACATCCATGATGCGAGGGTCTAATTACTGTTGTAACGGTTATGTAACTGTAAGGGTTAAAAAAACAGAGTCAACACGGTTTGGGATAGCTGTAAGTGAGAAGGCCTACTGCCTCGGTGGCGAGTGGGTAGTGGGTCGCACTTTAAGAGCGCGGCTGTGCTTGGGGTCCCGCGTCGGACCAAAAATGTGTACCTAAGTTTTTCTGTTCAGAAATTCTCAGTGTAAGCCCGAAGTGTGGAGGTTAGTGGACTTGTAGCCCCGTTCCTCGGAAAGCATGTAAAGCCGTTGGTCTCTCTTCGGTTGTGTCACACTGGTGTCCCATCGAATTAAGAGGGTAAGGAAGAGAGCACACACTTGAACACTATAATATATTTGCGTACATGGCAGAATATAAGCGCTATCAATCAATAGTATTGGTCTAATTTCCCTATCGATACTATTGATTTTTATTTTACTATCGATTGGCTATCGATAGTAAAATAGGGTGTAGTGGTGTAGACTACACGTTAGACTACCTAAACCGCGTCTCCACCCCCAGACACGTCTTACGAAATATACGTCAAGTTTTACGAAATATTATTACGAAGTACTTATTAACTGGACCCAAAGAAATTACCCACCAACAAAGTACCATCCTTTAATATTCCCGGCGATTAAGTTAATCAGAACACCTGAGAATGTACTAAAACCCTTTCTTTCCAGAATTATTTCAGAGAAGCGAAAAGAATTCAGTTAGAAATTAAGCTAATAACTGGTTATGATACCGCGGGAGGAACGCGGAATAACGTGGAACATACAGGCGATGAAAATGAAACGCTTTTGGTTTGAAATAGTTGGTTATAAACTTAAAAGAAAGGAAGAAAATTTATTTGTGACAGAGCCATGCTTCGGCATGAATGGGCCGGCTCGACCGGAGTGATACCACTGCCTCACAGAAAACCGGCGTGAAGCAGCTCCTGTGCTGTGTTTCGCCGAGTGAGTGAGGGTCCCGGAGGCCCATCGGGGGGAAGGGGATTAAAGGTTAGCTGCGCACTTGTTGCATGTGTTAATGGGCGGCGGCAATTGCTTACCATCAGGTGATCCGCCTGCTCGTCTGCTACCTATCACATAAAAAAAATCGGAGTCGGATTGAGAGTGACTTAAGTGGAATTGGGCAAGACATTTAACTAGGCGCGGTGATGGCAGGTGGAGCAAGGTTATGGCCTAATGGTGTCCGATTTCTATGATGGAGACTTCTGCCGTGCAGTGGGTACTGACCCAAATACAATCGCCCGAGCAGCAGTTTTTATACTGATAAAGGCTGATACTACTAGACTTTCCTAGTGTTCACGAAGCAAGCAAGCGGATATTTAAATTTACTTCATGATAAACGTTTCGGCAATCGATTACCACGCATACCTTCACCCACCAATTCCAACATACAAATTAACATCAATCTGATAATAAAATCCAAATGCCTTGCATCACCGGCATGCGTGTTAACACAGAGCACAGTGTATCACAAAGGTGAGGCTGCATTCTTGTGCTCGGACATGTTCTGGCACATTTCGATCAAGACGTAAAAATTACTTGCAATTAGGGAGGCCGACGACCCACGTTAGCTTAACAATTGGACGAAGCGAGTTTTGTTCTGGAGATGCGTTTAGTTGAATAAAAGGCTGCAATATCTGGAGATGCGTTTTGTTGAATTAAAAGACTACATGCAATATCACGGTCACGATGGGTCGATGATATCACCAAAATAAGGGGGTCCTACTTGGATCCGAGCAGCTCAGGACCGGGAAATTTGGCGAAAGAGAAAGGAGGCCTATAATGAATAGTGGGTACTACCGTACCGTAGATGATGATGACATGCAATATCTGGAGATGCGTTTAGTTGAATTTAAGACTGCATTTTGTGTGTAGGAGAGATGGAGCTCAGCGTATAAGAAAGCGCCTTGAATACGGGGGTCGTGGTTTAAATCCCAGTATGCACTAATGGTTTTTTCAAAGCTATATGCATATTTTTACCATTAGGTTTGGGTAGATTTGACATTCCTCTGAGCTTATCTCAGAGGTAAAGGAAAACATCTGTAGGAAATCTGCTCGTTTCGGATAGTTTCTAAAACGTGTAACCTTGGTTCAATTGGTCTGGTTCTCTTGTTAAAGGATTGCGAAGGTCAGATTGCAGTCGCTTTATTGTAATTACCAGACTCCTCAAAACCTGAATGACGGTCTAAGCGTACGCGGGGCTTCAAAACGACAGCTTTGGATGCAACTGAGAATAACACTGGACATGCTAACAAAATTAGTACTAGTTTCCATGGTATCCGTCCATACCTTAAAGTGGACCGATAGTTCAGTAGTTTATCGACACCGCAGTTTTCTCCAAAACCAACAATGCTATTAGTGCGCGTGCGACGGCCAATTAGACTGGGCCGTGTTGCGCGTGCGCAGCTCTCGCTAAGTTTACTGCACTGACTTGTACTATATGCCGAGCTGTCAACTAATACGATACTAGGGTACAGTTGGAGAGCAAAGAGCTAGAAAAAGTATTACTTAATAATACCTTTTCTTTTCTATTGCTATTAGTGCGCGTGAGACGGTCAATTAGACTGGGCCGTGTTGCGCGGGCGCATCTCTTCGCTAAGTTTACTGCACTGGCTGTACTATATGCCGAGATGTCAGTTAATACGATGCTAGGGTACAGTTAGAGAGCAAAGAGCTAAAAAAAACATTATTAAAAAGATCTTCTATATTATTTTTTATAGACGGTCGACGACCAGAAGAATAACTCTTGGAGGTTTAAAGATCACACGCATCAGTCCAATACGGATTTCCCCAAATCTTAGTAAGTACTATAGTGACCATTTAATGTTGAGTAAAGGTAAATCGGTTCAAGATATAGTGATAAAAATTATTTAAAAATAGTATATTTAGGGTCATAATCTTGAATCAAAATAAATTGAACTATTTTAACTGCCGACCCTTGTCAATGTATTTAATGGGCAACTAGTTATAGATAATTTAGTTATACTTAACCTAGTCATTTAATGATAACAAACGGACGTTTTTTTAAATTAAATATTTTATGTGACATTAAATAGTACATTAACATTTATGATTTAAATATTTTTTGTAACTCCTAAGCAGTATATTATTAAATACTGAAATGATAAATGTGTCTGTAACCTCCACACTGAATTAGTTTGAGCAGCTTTCAATATAAAACCTTTGAATCATCTCCGCTTGTTATTCCCGGTTGCATCCAATATTGTCGCTTTGGAGCCCAAGCGTACACTGGGCTTCAAAACAGCGTTTTTTGGAAATTTTCTTAAAGGCATGTCAACAAGCGTCTCATTAATGTGAGATTTCCTTAACTTTACAATTTTATTCATCGGCCAAAAAGTCAAGAAAAGATTCTTTCTTTTCCATTACGGAATCGTGCAATCTCAAAGAACACCATTATACCGACCAAGCTTTGATTAGGCGCCATTGTGAAAATGATCGATAAAACAGCACCATGCGATATATCGAATACAAATGACTTTTTTCCGCATGTCGGTTTGTCTCACGACTCACGCAATAGAAGATAACGTTGTAGATGATGTGTACTAGAATTATAAACTCGAATCGAATCAAGTGTTTTTTTTACCCTAATACTCCTGATATTGCAAATCAACTCGATCGAACTTTTTACATTTTCATGGGACGATTGACTATTAATTTCGCTGGAAAATGATCTGCGAGAACTTTAGTCCAACTGGCAACAAGTAGTGCATAATTATCTTATATTAAATAATCGACCAAAGTGGTGTTCTCTTGTTTCGGAAGCCAAGACTCCGAATTGAGTCTTCGCTGAGTCAGTGGCGTAAGTGGTAAGTATTAATTTACTCGGCTAATTGCAACTCGATTTAATCCAGCTCGTGTTGATCATTGGCACATCACTATTATTGTTCTATATGCGCAGGCTCACCGCAATATCGTGTAATATCAAATCGACAGTTCAATACTTACTTAATTACACGTGGGTTGCGTGAAATAGGTGGTTTTGCTTTTACTTATCAATTTTATTGCGTTTCGTTTGTTTCGACAAATGCAATTACTTTTTCCATTGTTAATTGCAGTTAGTGCATGTAGGTAGACATAACTGAAGTTTAAAATAAATGCAGTAATAAATAAATAGCCTTAACTTCTACTTTTAGTTACTTTTTGATAGTCTCAGAAACATATTTAAATTAAAAATTAAATTCTGTTTAAAAGCCTCAAACATTTTACTACAATTGGTTTGGTATTGCTTCAATTTTAAGATCACCATGATTGAGTCTAGACATATTCTGTAATGACAAAACGAGCAAGGTTAGCTGAGGAATTACCTCTTCTGACATGAACTTCGTCTCCACGTCAATTTATGTCAACAAACTAATAAAAACACAGCCCATCCAGAAAGACATCAAAACTAAAAACATGGCGTCGCAAGATATCCTATATTTACTGTGGCCGCAGAGCGTGCCAACAGGCGCACACGCAGCCGCGAAATGCGGAAGCCGCGACCGCTGACTGACACTCGGAGTGCGCATAACTCTTGCGCAGGATACCTCTAATCCAGAGGTATTCCGCCGAACGCACCAGAACGAAAACTAGAAATTCTCGAT
Organism: Cnaphalocrocis medinalis; assembly: GCA_014851415.1. Classification (NCBI taxonomy): domain Eukaryota; kingdom Metazoa; phylum Arthropoda; class Insecta; order Lepidoptera; family Crambidae; genus Cnaphalocrocis; species Cnaphalocrocis medinalis. The sequence goes on from CM026279.1 coordinate 15,810,829, forward strand.
GCGCACCAACTACTAAATTACACTAGATACAAGAAACTTGATACGAATAAAATGACCACCTAAGAATTTGTGATATGAAATCCAGATTCAGTCGAAGAAATGTAAACTTACACAGGTTTTTCAACTCACATGTTTTTTTTTTGCAGGGTAAATACTGTCCATACTCTTGCATAAATTTAAAAGAATCCCAAATCAATGGATATGTATAATTCCTCCAATCTTTGAAGGTCACGGAAGCATTGAAAGAGTGCAAAAACTACCGCGATATAATAAGTCATGTCGCGCTACAGTAAGTTTCAGATAATTTCTGCAATCCTGGCAGATTTAAATGAGCAGCACGGCATTTCACTTTAAAATATCTTATTGATCTAACTAATCGATATAATTTATTATAACTTCACACTTATCTGTTTGCTTTAATAGATGCATTTTCACGAATCCATTAACAGTTTTTAAGCGCGTTAAACTTGGTGCACATATTCGGTGCGCATCAATGTTGGTGCGCTGACCCTCATTCAAGAACCTGACGGTTACAAATTGCACCCCCGCTGTTCACGGATTCGGATCTGACAAAAGCTTTTGATTAAGTTGACAGTGAGTGTGGTTGTTTTGGCCTCGACTGAGATATAACCCGTTTAGTTCAGTCATTTGTTTATGTTCATCTAGAGTTTAGCTATTATGATTATACTTTGTTTTATTTCCTTTTCCCACTTGGGGCAATTCACCTGTCATAATTGATGTGGTTCCTTATAATTCTTAATTGGGTTCTTTAACATCTGATAAATTGGAATTTAAATTCTAAGTATGAATGCATCCCATTGTTGAAGTTTCTATACCATCTAAGTGACCTTTATCGTCATCCGTCTGCCTTGTTTAAAGATTATCTGTGGTCAAGAAGAAGGGCATATTTCTTCTTCCATACGTCCCTGTCATTCGTTATCCAATCAACTTTATTTTTCATCCATACATATCGGTCAATAGTAAAACAGTAGGAACAAAATAAGAGATGTTACTAAATAATTAACTTGTAACAAAAATATAACTTTTCATGCGAGCTAATTATTGTACAGCGCTGTTAGTGTTAAAGAAACAATCCATGTTTCTTACCACAACAGCAATCAATGCTACGCAATACAAGTAAACGCCGCTCCAGCGCCAGAGTGAGACATGAACCTTGCAAAATACCACACAAATATATAATTTAGATAAACAGACATTCTAACATTTCTTAACAAGATATCCGTAGCAGCAACAACGGGTCGGACATGTGATATCGGCGGCGCGCGCGCAGCGTGACGCGTTACTAGAGTAGAACGGTGCATCTGTCCCGCTCTGCCGCCAATTTCACAGTGTTGCCGAGCAAATTAACTACGTTCCACTTTCTACTAATGCGATGGTGGAATTATGACGTGAGGACCCTCTGTTAGCCATCGTTAGAAATGGTCACCTGTTTTCTAATACCAAGTACATACTTGTGGTATTTATTTAGGCGGGTATCATTACTGCATATTTATTGATAGTAAAGCTTTCGTTTATTACAATTTTAGATAAGACTTTCTTTCTCTAATTAGCGAAATCCAATCAAGCTTTTTGTTTGATGGCTGTTCTAGGATCATGCAAATTTGCGAATTGCCTTTTCGATTCGTTGTTTATGGTATGGACGGTAGAAAGTATTTGAAACGACTTGACTTTGAAGTCATCGATTTCTTCTTTTAGCAATTTATTTCTTTTTAAAGTAAAATCAAATTAGAATCTCATCAAAAATCTTCACATGTCAAGTTTATGGACTTAATCTAAAGGCGTCATCGATTCTACTAAGGTAGTAAAATCTAACGGATTATTTTAAAGTTAAACACATTTTAGTCCACTGAATGTTTGTATAGAATTTACGATGAATTTTTATTAAGGTGTCTTTTTATTGACACATAAAAAAATCCGCTTGAAATTTGATCTACCACACATTTTTATTGCAACTACCTATTTTCTACACGATCTATTCCGACCTTATACCAACATCTAATACCAATGGTATCGGAATAGATCTTCTACACCAACGTTGTCCGATTATTTCTTGTGATTGAAGTAACCAACAGAAGTCTTCTGAAGAAATTTGCAATGAATAATGTTATCCAAAGCATTTTCTAATAAACTTGCGAACACCAATTGACAGTAAATATTAAAGTTAACACTTTCTCTTCCAGTCTGAAAATTTGAAATTTACGCTCCGCAATATCGAATCGTGCGCATCATCAAATCGTTCCTCTAGCCGTAAATGAGCGTTACAAGCTTTAATATCTAGGAAATCGATAACTGATCAGGGGCTACGCGATTCTCACTTTCCGGCCAGTGCCGGATTAAAGGTGTAAAGGTTAGGCCAAGAAAATTAGATAAACTTCCGGAAAGCTTTTTCCTTTAAAAGGTATAGCGTGATAAATTTACAATAGTTGACACACGGCGCAAGGATAAGGCAGGACTCCCAAACAAACATAAACATGCATAAATCCTCTTTATCGTAGAAGTACAACTTACAGGTTCCAATTTCGTAGAAATAATGTATCTTACCTGGAAAAGAAAAATAAAAAAGGATTAGTATAATAATTAACGCCCCGTTGGTCTAGTGGTTTAAGTACCAGGCCGTGATCTCGGGGTCCCGGGTTCGATTCCCAGGTCGAGCAAAAGTATGTTTCGAATTTTTCGGGTTTGTGATCACCAATCCGCATTACGCAAGTGTGGTGATTAAGCCTAATCCCATCATAGTAGCGATAACTTGATTTCTATGATGGAGGCCTTTGCCTTGCAGTGGGACAGTATATAGACTGATACTTTCCTTTCCTTTCCTAGTATAATAATTAAGAGATATTTTTCTTTAAATATCTATTTGTTCTTGTCTTTATTTTATTTACCTCTCTGCCTCAAAGAGACAAACTATTAGCGGTAAAACCGCCTACTTTGTATATTACAAAACTCTATAGATTTGTAAACTATTGTGCAATAATAAACGCTTTACTCGTTTGCCGGCTCTAGTATAAAAAAAAGCTAACGCATACTGTGCGAGAAGACTCATTCTTGTGTCTTGGCCTTGGCACAAACCAAGGCCACGTTTCCACGCGCTGAGTCCGTCCCTGCTGCCCTGAATTACCGTGGTTGGCCCAGGATCAGCTTTCCCTGCCGGCCCAGCTGATTTAATACCTGATACCGGGCAGGGTGGATTGTTGCATTGACACCGTAACGATACCATCGGTTTAAACAACTAGGAATGTGGTCATTTAGGCCAATAGATTCGCAATTTATAGGCTTGTGCAAACAGTTCACTGAAGTAAACAGATCTAGTTCTATAGTTCTATCCGTGGGAGACACGCTTCGGCATGAATGGGCCGGCTCGACCGGAGTGATACCAAGGCCTCACAGAAAACCGGCGTGAAGTAGCACCTGCGCTTTGTTGTATTGAGTGAGTGAGGTTACATAAAGCCCAATTTGGGGGAAAGAGGGTTAAAGGTTTGCAGCGCACTTGTGACTCTACTGGTGTTGCAGGTGTCTATAGACAGGCGGCGGCAATCGCTTACCATCAGGTAATCCGTCTGCTCGTCTGCTCTGCTACCTATCATATGAAATAAGTTCACTCCAAAATTTAAAAAACTTTAGCTGTAAAACTTCTAATGACAGTGCTGTTAGGATCACTTTATGAAACGCTTTTTTAATTGAAGACTTGAAACTACATCGAAATTAGTATATATTGAAGTACTGAGTAAAAATCAACTCATTCTGTAGATAAAGACAAGTGCAAAAAGAAAGAGAAGGAAAGATCAAAGTCAAAGTAAACTATACGATTAAATTCACCCAGTAACTACCCAACTCTATAATTTAATGCTCAAAAGGCAATTTTATGACGGAGACTTAATCTAGAAGTAGTTTATCTAATATTAATGCTAGTGTGCTTGATAGTTGGCATTTGTGTATTTAATCAAGGCGTAAAACTAGGTGAAACAAATAAATTTCTAATGGTTGATTTCACAAATTACTTTCTTAATAATGTAGATAACTAACCTATAAAATATGAAAATTATACTATCTAAAGCAGTGGTTCTTAACCGGTGGTCCGCGGTCCACTGGTGGTCCCTCGAGGGATTTCAAGTGGTCCGCAAAGACATCGTATTAACAAGTGACGTGACGTGATGAGTCGAGTCAACAGAACGCAAACGGTGTGTGGTTCCTGACACGACAGACATTTGGTAAAATGGCCCCTCATGGCTTAAAGGTTAAGAACCACTGATCTAAAGAGACTTGCCCGTTGGTCCGACAATATTGTAATGGTAGCGGGGACAATGGATGAGGCTGGCAGGGAGTGGTGTGATAGAGAAGAGGCCTTTAATCAGCAGTGGGTGGATGTGAGCTGATATGATGATGAACATCTAAAGAGACAGAAAATTTTGCAATAGGTTCCTCAACTCGTTTTTACGATATGTTTAACTTCAAATGATTTACTTTCAAACTCACACGCAAAACGTACAACTTCAGACGATTTGGTGTTCGCCTCCCTCTCAAATTACGCCATGTTTTTTTCTATAAGGCAACAAGATTTTCCATAAAGCAGATGTAATTTAACACATTTGCATGAGTTGGTTATTTTGTGTCGACGAGCGTCCTTATCGCGTATTATATCAGGTGTTACATCAGTGATCATGTGCGCGTACGCAGTAGCCATAAGAAACAAACTGCATGGATTGTGGGGGACCAAGTTGGCCTTCTAATTACTTTTTTTATGAGATAGACACTGGTGTCTATGAGCAACACCAGAGAAGTGACAAATAGGCCGCCAGTCTTTTTTTGAAGGTTTACAGGAAATACTGCAGCAGACTATAAAGTTCATTACATAGTTTTCGACGGCCTCGACGACGCAGTGGCTAAGGTGTTCGCCCGAAGCGCAAAAGGTCCCGGGTTCGATTCCCGGCCAAGTCAATTTAGAAAACTAAATTTTCTTGGGTCTGGACCCAGAACAGGGTTGACGGCCCCAGTTAATTATAGTCGCCTGGTACTCATAGTACAGGGGTTGCCCTAGTTTGAGACCAGGTCGATTGGTGTGATTGTCTGGCGGATTTATTCATTTAGTTTTGTTTTACAATTTGGAAGTCTTCAGATTAGCCCTAAGAAGAGATTGCTTTGAATGAATAAACTCTTTATTACACACAAAACAGAGGTATAAAACTTAAAAGTAGATATTACAGAAGTAATATACAACAAAGGCGGCCTTATCAATATGAGCGATGATGTTGTTTGGTGGCCCCTTTGGAAATTCTCTCATATCCTAAAACAGCCATCTCTCCTGGTGACCCTGTCCGTCGATTCTCCGCGGCCTAATGCGGACATTATTTATGCGTTATAGGACATCATTAAAACGACATCACTGGGCAGGTTGCGCCTGCGCATCCGACGACTTTTTACTCATTTACTTCTTTTACTTTCCCGCTGAAGCTTAAAAGTAATCTAATTATTAATTCTACGTAGCTATCCGTTTTGATTGCCCCGGTCCTCTTTTTGGAATGCGCATGCTTCGGCAAGTTTTTAACCGAATATATTTAAGATTGGTTATTTCTGCAACTAGAATCGTGAATATAATTAAAGTCGCGTCGGTGTAATATATTTTTTGTTCCAGTAATCACGAGGATCCAGTTTCTGGTATTCGGTATTTACCGGGAATGCTGCTGCATAAAATATGCAGTATTTTGTTTGTCGTCAAGGGTAAGCTTCGCGTTTCTTGTAAGTGTAAAAAAATTAGAGAATTCAACTCAAATTTCCAATATAATACGAGTACCTCAGTCTTGTGGAATAGTTTAGCTGCGGCAGTATTTCCTGACGGCTATGACTTAGGAACAAGAAAAGAGCGTACTCCTTAAAACTCCTCTCTGATCTCGCAGATGTTCATGGGCAGCGGTGATTACCAGCAGGTGACCCGCTTGCTCGTTTGCCGCCTCTAGTATAAAAAAAAGAGTATTATACACCTGTATAATCTTTTCAGTATGTATTTTTCTTCTATAAGGAGATTAGTTCAAATCCACCTGTGAACCGAATTCTTGTGCACTCGACATTGAAGTCGAATTAGAATGTTGTATGGACGGATGTATGAAATCTCTAAATTCGACTTCAATGTCGAGTCCACTAGAATTGGTCTCCTTACTAACTGTGTTATCGAGGACATTAGTAAGTCCACGAATATTGGTAAGTTGAACTCGGTGCCGTTGTTTCGTCCGATAAGGAAGTCTGAAGAAGTATCTCGCTGGTCAGTAGGTATGATAGTGCCTGCAGAAGAATTGCAAGGTTGGCTTCCCCTTATTCCCCTAAACGCCGGTGTTTAGCGTTTTAATGTCCTAAGGATTCTGTGGCGACTATTTTTAACAAAGCCGTAGGTTTTAAGACTCTATTAGGTCAAAGCAAGTTGTTCACGTGACAAATCACTCGACACACAATAGCAGTGTTAAAAACGACACAATTCAATGATTCTTATATTAATATCACCCTGCGGCACTTCACTGCACAAAGTAACACCAAATTTGTACACTAAAAACCACTAGATACTAATTAAAATCTTTGGATTGCATCAGCCGATGCGGCTTGTTTCACAGTTACCCACAGAATCCAGGCTTATTCCATATCGGTGTCACTCTTGACAGAGTGTTCTGTCGTGGTCATCACTTCAGGTATAGGCAATCTTCACAGTGTTGTGAAGGCGTGAAGTGGAGGCGTGTGACTCCACTCTTCTCTGATGGCAGCCTTCCTCTTCCACTCATTAACATGACGAGTCACTTGCTGCTGTTTTTATCTGGTCACTCCACCTCATAGGTTTTTTTTTATATTATAGGAAGGCAAACGAGCAAGCAAGTCACCTAATGGTAAGTGATCACCGCCGTTCATGGACATCAGCTACACCAGAAGGAGTGCGGATGCGTTGCCGGCCTTTTAGGAAGGTATAGGCTCGTTTCTTGAAGATTTGAATGTCGTACCGGTTCGATCCGGTTCGAGGTGATCTCCTTCGTGGCCTAATGCCCTCAACCTTGGACAACAAGTCGCTCAATAGCCACCTCTACTTAGCGGCATACGTAACCAAAAAAGTTAAGAATTCCATAAGCCTAAGAAGAGCCAATATAATAAGAGATGTAATGTAGTCCAACGTTAACTGCAAATCTTTGTACTGACACTGATGTCAAATCGCGTATCACAAGTCACAACAGAGTAACCGTAGGTCGCTCAGTGCAACTGTTTCCTAGCCCTTACGCAACAATCCCACCCATTAATACAGCCTTAATAAAGCTATAATGCTCACTACAACAGCCAAGGTGCTTTGTTCAGCTAATTAAGATCAGATGATCGGTCCGCGATCAGTGCACGTTCAAAACCACCTAGTTCCCATAAATAAATACCAGCTCGATACAAATTACACAAGTTTGGTTGCTTCATACCCTGTGAACGTAAGGAATGTCGACCATAACAAGATTTTCATTTTTGCTATACACAGTGCGAGTGAAGGCAGCGACGTCCCATAAATTGTCCAGCCGGGCTAACATGCGCGCCACGAGATATTTGTCGACACTCGTATTTTGTCGGCGCAAGTTGCGTCTCGCTCACCTGACTGAGCGATGAGCGGGATAGAAGGTTGCGCTCTCGCGAACGAGTGTCGACAAAATTTTGTCGCGGTGCGCATGTTAGGCCTACTGGTTACAAGGTTTTCCCTTGTACAGACAGCCTGATGTGTGGTTACCACAACCTGTCAAATTTCCTCAATTGATATTCAACCTAATGTGTTTGACAGTAAGATGAGAGTGGATTAAAGAAATTTGACAGGTTTGTATACTTTGATGTGTGGCTGTGCCTACTACGGAAACCAGGAACAACTAAGATACCATAAACACCTGGATCCAATCGGCAAATAGTTTTTGATGTTTCATTAAGGCAGCTTGATTACACATAGTGACAATAAATTGAAATGACGCCATCATGGCGGAGGGCAAAGACCGTTCAAAATGGACTTTCTGTACGGCTAAATCTTTTGGTCTTTTTGACTGACTGGATGCCGCATTTGGTAGTAACCCCGCCTCATACGCCAAAGGTCTCCACCCTGGACAAACATTCGTGTGATGAACACTTGTAGGTATATTTTCAGAGTCTGGGTGTCATATTATATATTTAAGTAGGTATTATATTTTATGATCCTCTGTTGTCTGTAACGCAACTGTTTAAACTACTTAATACGGAGTAAGGTCAATGTATGAAATTTTGTATGAATTAATTTAAATTTATGACATTTGATTTTCGACAACACAAATCCGACTTCACGTTGAAGCGCGATTGCCCCTTCCAGGCAAGATCCTTCATAGCCGACACTGGACTGACAACCTCGACAAACTCGTGTAGTGAGTACACCACTCCCTAAGTTGGGCAATGCGCGAGAGTCGGAAAATGCGCGAATTTTAATATCATATCGCGCGTGACTGAGAGGGTGTCGACATGCGCACCCGCCGAACGAATTATCAGCACGGATTGCAGCTTACAGCAAAACTGATAAAGATAAATGCCCAAACAGTTCACACCGATCGAATAATCTCAAAATAACAGCTCCCAGACCCGGAACTTTAGAGTTTTTTTTTCTAGGCTATGAATCGAACCACGATCTTCGCTAGACCACAACATACTACAGCCACTGCTTCAGTGCGGTCGTTGTGATCATTTATGTTCAAGATGTATCTTCTTAGCTTAAACTTTTAGTACATTTCATATAGTCCGAGGCAAGAAAGTGTAGTTATGACCTTGAGTGCGCAGAAACCAATTTTGATAGAAAGTCTTATTTTGTACAAGTGCGCAAAATAACGGTCATCGCTATACTTTCGTGCCTCCAGCTATAGCAACAGAAATTCAGAATTGACAATACATGTCTTTTGCTTTTCTATGAAAAGGCTCATTATGGATCTTCAAAACTTCAGCGCCTATAACAAAGTTATGTTGTCATTTATTTTTGCTACTATAATTTAATAATTTAACAAATAAAAACATTTAATAACGTGTAACTTGTACATTTCAAGGACAGTCATTAAAATAACTAAATACTGAGCGGTAGCAAACGGAAGACTACAATAAAACACTCTATAACCACTGTAATTAAACATATAAAATATTCAACACCCGTAAAACGATAAATTTGAAAGCACTTATAAATCCGTCTACTGATTGCTCCATCTTAACCTGTTTAGCAGCATTTTTCACTATAATAAACGTAATATTTTATACAATTGTCAATATTTTATACTTACGTAAATCCCTTGTAAAAGAAAATTGTATTGAAAATGACAAAGTACTGGACGGTTAATAGAATTACTCAATGTTGGATAATAACATCCACAAAAGCCGCGGGGATGGCTATAAGCAACAAATGACCCGTGAAACACGAAGTCGAAGTGTCATAAGTAAAAAAATGGGAAAAACGATTTTGTAATATTTTGTCGTGTTTAACTGTATGTTCTTTACGTCTTTATATTTTAACAATACTTATTTTTTGAATTGGTAGCATGCTTAGTAAGAACGCTTAAGTTTTAGCTACTTACTACACACACGAACTACCTACTAAATAAATTTGTCGCAATCATTTAGTAACTTTTGTTTTGTTTCATACAGTCTGGAGATTTAAATAAGACGAAATAAAAAAGCAAAGCAGCAAAGGGCTTACTGTCCTAAAATAAAAGAAAAATTACAATCTGCAAAAAATGTACAAAATCGGCACCTGCTTAAAATATGAAGAAGACAAATTAATTTTGAAACACCTTATCAATTTTTTAACATTTTTTATTTCATTTTAGCCCCTTTGATATTTTAACAAGAAGGGCTTTAAATTAAAAATCACTCAAACAAGGATCCTAAATTAAAAATGTGACGTTTTAATTATTTCTGCGTCAAAAATCGACTTCTAAGTTGCCTTGAGATGAGATGCCTCCGTTAGCGAACAGACTGACAGGGAGGATAAGAAAAAACAACTAGTGCTTTGGTTTTTAAATATGTTTTCAATTTTAATATTTGGCTTCGTGGCTAAAACCTTTTTCAACTTGATAATTATAAGGCATTTAGCTTCAAAACGGTACGCCTATTTCCTTTCATAAATATTAATGATCGCATTTGTATAGCTTTGTTAAACTCTTGTCTTCGAGTCACTTAACACTCATATAATACAATAATAAACATTAGTGTCTACAAATAACATTCATAATATTCTACTCTATTAAAAATATACTAGTTCACATTTTATTTAATAAGCAATTGTTACTGAACTAACCGAAAATTATTTCTGTCCAATTTCTGATTATTCTAATAATTAAATACTAACTAATTATTTCTCTAATTATTTAAGTGCAGTTTTACATTACGTTACAGTTGTACATTAGCTGTAACTTATGTCGATGATCCAAGAAATAAATAAATATGAAACTTAACAATATTACGGTTTATTAAAAATCACGTAACGCATAAATCGTTTCAGAAATTCTTATTAATTCGGGCTTAAAAAACTTACAAATATAGTAGGTGAAAAAAAAATACTTACGAATTTTTGTCCAATCACGTTAAGCGTTTAAAAAAAGTGTTAATATCGATAACGCCTCCTTTCTCACGGTTCCTGTTTAAAACGATCGAACGAACAAATGCAACGATCGAACTTTTTTGAACATGCTTTTCCTGATTTAAATTTGAAAATTCCTTTTTAGGTTCCCAAAGATAGCCGAGTCCTTGTCATTTTGTGTGCGGCTGTCCGTGAAATATAGATTTTTTGTTCCATGGTTTTTTTAATAATTGAATTGACTCTTTGTTCTACTCATTGATCTTCTTTCCACTAGTTAGTGTCGTTTTCAAAAAATCTAATTTGTTGTTCTACATTGTTACAGAGAGTGGATGTCCATAATAATAGGACTTTGTGTCTGGCACATTTTGACGGTTTACAGTACCAACTACAAAAAATCATGTAGGTACCTACTAGTGCAGTAATTTGTAAACTTGTACAACTACATAAAGTACAACTACATGCATTAAAGTCAAAATCATAACCCTCATTTTTGCTTCGCCGTAGTCAGCTAGTAAAAGATAAAACCTCACCCAACTCCTAAACAAATATGACGGAAAAAAGAATAGACGTTTAAAATCGGAGCTGGGATAGTTTCTGATATTTCCTTTTTATCAGCACTTACAAGCTAAATACGAAGACAAAAAAAAAGAGATACGCCTTTCTACGGTCAGTCGTGCGTACTATTCGTACCACTTGGCAACTGTTGCGGGGCAACTGTGCGCCTGCGACGGACGGCAAAACGACTAGAAAGCATCTACCTATGGCCGTATGCGAGATTAAATCTTTTTATAATTTTACCGCCGTATGGAGCACTAATGGCTGTTTTCTAATTTCGTGACACAAACGAAATTTTAATTAAGGTATAGACAATAAAGCATTTTTTAATTGCTACTTTCTTGAAAGAGACTATGTTAATGAAGAATTTAAGGCAGTTTGGTCGTTCGATTTCAAACGACCTTTCCAAATTGTCTTAGCACATAACGAAGTTTGTTTTAAATTCTAGCTAGAACTGTATCATCATCATATCAGCTCACGTCCACCCATTGCTGAGTACAGGCCTCTTCTCTATCACGCCACTACGGTCTTCTGCCAGCCTCATCCATTGTTTCCCTGTTACCATTACAATATCGTCGTCAATAGAACTGTATGCAAAGTGTAAAAAAAATTGCTTACTAAATAAGGGGTAGTTTCTTTCGACTCTTTAGTAAAATTTTGACAGACGAAAAGGTTATAAAAAGAAGCCTACAGTAGCCAGATAAGGGTTAGATATAATCTAATTTGACTACCAAAATCAAGTGTCCGTCAATTTGATCCATCCATCATGATTATATCTTTTTTTCTCTTGCTTCTTGTCATTTTTGATAGATATTGTAGAACCTTATTTTTTGTAATCAGCTTTATTTCTTATTTGAATACGTTTTATGAGACTTAAGAGGTTTTATTATGTGGTTGAAGACCAATCAGATAAAAACCACATAAGGTCGAATTACCTTTTGGAAATCTGAGAAAAAAGTCTTCTAAAAACCTAAGCCACGTATCTTAAGGTCACATTGGCAGACCAGGGCGTTTTTTACAAAACCCATTAGACCCTAATCGTGTTTCGCGGAACCCAGAGATTTCATATTTATTGGTCCCATAAAGACTGTTATCGATAACCGAGACAAAATCGATGTTTCGAATAAAGAATCGATTTATCAGCAGATCAATGCGAATATTTGGAGGTCGACTCGACACTTTGGCTCTCTTATTGCAATGGGGTAGGATTCTCTTTACAAGTATAATGGTGAATTATAAAGTTGAAGGTTCTGAAGTGGATGTACAAAGGTTATAATTAATATTAATCAACTGACATGGCCGTTACGGGAAAATTACGCGTCGGGTCCTTTTTTGGTGGTCGATTATGGTAGTAGAGGAAATGGAGAGGTAAAGTAGAAAAAAAAACCTGATTCTTTTTTGTATTCTTACTTATATCCAGTAAATATATTCATTACTTGTTAATTCTTAATAAATACATAATAATGAAAATAAAAATGTTTCATAAAATTAGGCCCCGTAAGGTCATTAGCATAAAAATGGCATTAACATCGCAGCCTTCAAATCTATTACACCTCCAAAATTGACATCAGAAGCTTAAAATTACCGCTTACTCTTATGCAAAAGCTAAGGCCTCTTCAATCTGTATTCACAAATGTTGGTGTCAATTTCGGAGGAATATGGATTATGGATACCACGAGGTAGACCGAGGAGGCGATGGCGGGATGAGCTCGACACCTATTGCGCCAACTGGACCGTAGTCGCCCAGGATCGTGAAATGTGGAGGAGGGGTAGGGAGGCCTTTGCCCAGCAGTGGGACACGACGGGCTTTTAATAATAATAATAAAATGGATTAACAGTTACGGTATTGATCAGGATGAGAAGTTCTACGAATCTTACTAATAAACTTTTAAAACAAGGTAATGTGTGTGGATGTAAGGCGCATTACATCACTGAATTTATAAAACAAACATACGAGTATTAAAAGGCGAAAGTTATAAACATTATAGTAATGTTTGTAAATGCAGACGTATAATTTAATTGCCTCGAGCAAATTAGTTTTATTTTATGATTAAGTAAAAGTATACAGTTGACATTTTTAACGAGGGTAATAACGTTATTATAGCCCATTTCACAACTGTACTGCAATATCTCTGATATTCCATCAAGTGTCAAATCAACGTATCTAAAGTTAAGCTTTTATAGCATGTGATGGCTCTGAAAAACTTTCTCAAAAATAAAAAAATAACTGATCTTGAAGCTAAAGTGACTTAGACTCCTGATCTATTCAGTAATGGGAGGACAAGAATTATCTTGTTGTGTGTATACATTAGTATATCACTATTTTTCTTCTCTGAAGCTGTGTAAAAATAACTAGAGGATTCATTTTATACCTATAACCCTGCAATTTTTTTTCATGCAAATTTGTTTGCATCTCCACGTTATTCATAAATATTAAAAGTATAATAAAAACAAAGTGAGCATTGTATTTTTCTTTTTCACCAATCACGCTACCGTCGATAAGGCAAGGGCCATGAAAAATTGTTATTATGCAAACAGCCGAAAAAGAATCGGATGCGAAACGTACGCAGATTTCGATAACGCCCGGCAGGGGGCGGGCGCGGCGCGGCGCCAAAAAGTGTCAAAAAAGGTGCGCAAGCGACGCGCGATTTGGCTCGCTCGCGCAACATTAATCATGGGAATCGAAAATCGCGTTATCAATACCCTTGTCAGGTGCGGGAATGTTATTTCGTTTTTGGTCTTGCGCGACGAAAAAAGCTTAATTTAACTTTTAACGCTCAATCTTGATGCGATAAATGTCGTACAATTAGATATCGGAATGAATTGGGGACTGAATTAAGATTATTTCTTTTTTATGGCTACGGATAATGGAACAACGAAATTTTCGCCTCGATTGTTGCCCGTCGACATAAGTATTTGCTATGTAAGTAATTGACAATATTAACTGAAACTAATTCTAAGTTTTCTATCGGACTGGTTGCTTCAACCGGGGCTCCTCTTTTTCACTGGTAAGCAAGATAAAACCATATCTGATAACTGAAGGAGACTAAAAGTATTTTTACGATAATCTAGCGATACTTCACTAGTCAACGTTTTGATACCTTATTATAACACCAATTTGTCTTTCAACGGTACAGATGTAATTGCAACAGTTTTCAAGTCAGTAATGGATGCGTATAACAGTATGTAAGGAACGAAAATTGCCTTCGGGAAAGTAATTGGAGGGCGCGACGTGCGCGCGCGCAACGAACAATTGATCTGTGACAACTGCGGCGAGGATTAACATAAAATGCAGGGGGCGGGGCGTGTGACATGGAATCATAATGCTCCAGGGTTCCGTTGCACAAGGTCAAAATTATTTAGCACTAACCATTGGAATTCACAACCGTTAATAAAAAGGATATTGCCAACCACAATAAGTAACATAATGGATAATGTTGCAACAAGGTCAAATGTGTACCGTATTATAAGTCAAGATAAATATAGTATTTAAATTTTACAGTAATAAAATCATTGAAAGTAATTATCACTTTGATCATGAACTTTTAATGGTTATAATCATAATCTCAGCGTAAATTACACGTTTTAAAATGATTAAAATCTAAAGCCATTTGCATAAACATGAGAATGTCGTCAAAATAAATTATCTAAAATCACTATCAGTATTTTCAAATCAGACAATTAAATGACTTTATTGCTACCAAATGTGAATAAATTTATCCAAAGGTTCCCAAAAGAAGAAATGATGCTTTAAAGTATCAACTCCTCGTCGATCACAGGGCTGATTCATTTGCGACATGCTCTTGGAAGAAACCCATCAATAAACTCACCTTTGTTCTGTAGAGCGGATTGGAGAAGTCCCACCCTGGCGCCACGAAGAGATACCCGCATTTGGATATCTTTCGACTTGCCTGCAACAAAAAGAACTTATCAGGCGACTGAGATAACAGCAGGATGCATCATTGAGACACTAATGTTGTTTGAAAAATGAAGTCGGTTACAAAGTCGATTTATTTTCGAGTATCAGCTAATGGAAGTGCATTAAAGGTAATGAAATTGGAATATATACTTTAAATGTAATAAAACTCTTAACTCTTAGCAAATATTGTTTTGTAAATGTATCTTTCATGATGATTGTTAATTTTCATTTAAACTTAAGGCGAACTGAGTCATTCTGAGCGTGACCTCTTTACATGTATATTTCGGTAGCGACACATGTTTGAGGACGCTTTGCCTGACTTACAAGCTTTGAACTCTTGTTAAATTAAAACCGACACGTTTATGAGAACAAAGTAGATATTCCGCGAAATCCGCTAATGGCGTCCAGTTTTCGCGCAACACCTTCAAAAATAAAACAAATTGCTATTGTTGCAAAAAAGTGATGATAATGCGAGGAACTGACACCAGACGAAGGCTCGTTATTAATAAACACGATGTAAAACTTGAGAGCCCAAAATAAAAACGCTCTTTTTCGCTTTTTCTTCCCCACGTGGAATCAGCATTTTTACTTTTTTATCCATCGCCGTCTGGCAGCCTTATTTTTATTGGCTGCTAATAATATGCCAGTCCGTAACCGTCTGATTTATAGAGTTCGACACCTGTGTAAATTTTGCTACAAAGAAGTATAGGTTATTGGTATCGAGTAAAGCATTTAATAGCATATCTTGGTTGTATATCAATGAACTTTTAGCCCAATTATCGATATTGGCTTGGTTAAAGTTCTTCGAAGATCAGATAAGTAATTAAATTGATTTCTGTTTCTTAACCGATCAGCGTAAAGAGATAACGTTGTGTTAGGTCAAGTATTTGATAAATTGAGGTAAAGAGAAATCGTAATTAAAGTGCAGTAAGGCAATGCATTATTACAGTAATCTCAGTAAATCTCAAGTCTGAGATTCTTAGAAGCATAACAAACATTATTGATGCAAGTGCAAAATGACAGCGTTGCTCAATCAACCAGATGGATTCATCGAACTGGAATTGCCTTTGAATGCATGTATCATTGCATTTTTCGAGTCCATTGACATCGGAACAATGGCCACGTCCCTACTTTGTATACAATATCCGCGAAAAATTCCTTTGTAATACGATATCGGATTCATTGAATACTTTGTCGTGTCTTTCTGCATGGGTACTTCAGGACAGGTTGGGCTTTCATACAAAAATAAAGTAAAGGCTGAGATTACTAAAACATTTTAGTACAAATTATTATAGTAAGTGTGAATGATAAATAATTTATAGCACAATTAATACGAAAAGAATAAGAGGACAGGCCAATTGTGCAGAATCTGACAAAAATCTGATCAATACGGATAAGTTATTCGTGATTCAGTAAAAGTAGTTCATAGTACTTCGTAGTGATCTTGATAATTTTAGACAGAAATTGTCAAATAAGCTAGCCGTCTACATCTTTACAATTCCCTTTTTCCGAATAACAGTACTAAATTAAGGGTAGTTAATATCGTGAAGGGTTCTCACGAGATCAAGCAGGTACCCTAAAAAGTACATTTCCGCGTATAATTTGAATAACGACTGAGTTGTAAAATCAGAAATTCGTATCAAATTTGCACTTTATTCCTTGCAAAATAAGATCGTTGCGCATTTGTTTGTATGGACTGAGGTAATGGACCTCTTATTTCTGCATCATGTGATGTCATGTGGTGATGGGCGATTACATATTGTATTAAAAGAGATTGACCTGTGTTTATGTTGTATCTGGAAATGGTTATTTGTTAAACTTCGTACGATGAACTTTAAAAAGGAAACTACTTAAGTAAAAAACAATATTTGCAATTTTCAATAACAATCCTAAAGAGCAAAAGAAGCATCACGCAAATAATTTTGTACATAATATAATCAATGATGTAATTGTTATCTATACAACGAATTTCGAAACCATGTTTAGGAAATAGATGATGATACTGCTCATGACGAACATAAAAGCAATCATGCATTCGAAGTAATAATCGCCATAAACACTTCAAATTTAACAAATTACAAGAATTCGATTGCGTGAGTTACAGCCCAAATAGAACTTTACGCCACCTTAATTGAACATGACTTACTTAATCTTTACAAACCGTGAACATGTAACCGTCAACCACATTGACCGTGTGACGTAACAGATAGGTCGGCGACCCCGATGACACATCGCCGAAACCGCGGGTCGAAGCTCTGCTGACCCGAAACTAATGTCACGGCTGGCAATTAGAGATTTGCAAAGACTAATTAAGATAACAATGGCTGTTTTCTATACGGAAGAGACGATTGTTTAGTGGACGAGGTCGATGACAGAACAGAAACTATAGCAGGATCCTTAACTGCTAACAATAAGGACACAAATGATTGTAGTTTCCACAACAACGGTAAACTTAATCGGCTTATGATTATACTGGGCCTTAAAATAAAACTAGTTTTCTAAGTTAAATAAATAAATCAGTACAACCATTGAAAATGGCTCGATAAAAATTATCGGTGATGAATTTATTTATTCATATACATTTAACTCAAATTTAGACAAAAACATTTTCAATAACTAAACTACAAGTAGTCTAAACTCTTGGACAGCGCGTATTTCATTTGAAATCTTAATTTCAAGGTGTAGATTTTTATCAAATTATGAACCAATAGCCAAAACATCGGATTAAGATTCAAATTCATGAATATTTTAATCTTCTGAACGAAAAGTTCATCTCATCATAAAGTCTCCATAAATTGATTCAGCTTCGACATTTTTATTGAAATTTAGCATGATAGCAATCTTTATCTCTTATTGAGTAGGATACATGTCTATCAATAACGCTTCTGGGAAACCGCACACGTTCACTGGGTTTCAAAACTAGCCCACAATTTGGTAAATTGTCGTCATTAAATACAGTTAAAGTTATGGCTTAGTTAGCTTGTAACGAGAAACCAGAAGAAGCAGAAATTATTATAATTAGATGGATTGCAGCTTTCGAATGCCTTAGATAAGATCATTCATTACTGCCTTTCCCACTTTATGGAGAGTTTGCGGAATTGATTTAAAATTGTTAATCTTGAATTATTATGATAAGAATTTAATCTGATAATTTTAGTGACATTGAGGATGTGAAAAAGTAAAACTGAATAATGTATGTATATGATATGGGTGTAATTTGCCTGAATAAAGATTATTATTATTATTAACGCTCGATTACTTTGACCATTTTAGGTTTCATAGGCTTGGTCATGTGAATTGACATTTATTTATACAAAGTATTAGATTAAGAAAGTTTTAAATACATAATTATACACGTGCTGGGTAGCATTTTAGTTCTAAGAAATATCTCATAAATGATTTAAATTATGTTGAAACGTTTCATGTTGAGCTAGGTTTACAAGCTATTATATCTTATATGTACAATTATGAAATTTACTAATAAATATTCTGCGCCAAATATCGTCTAGTATGTAAGAATCGGCATCAAAATTCAACTGATTCAATTTAGGAAATCACTAAGACATACAAAACGAAAACATCACTCAAATGGATTCTTCGAAATTTCTCTACAATCCAAATTGGCCCTAACACGACAAAACTGGAACCACGTGTAGCATCAAACGGTACCCTGCGCTTGCGCACCAGGGCCACACCGCTACGTTATTAAGGCGACAATGCCGGCGCGTATCGAATCTGCGCGTGAGTCGCTCAGATGGATATCGGCGTGTACCGGTGGGCTTATTTGCGCATGTTAGAAACAATTATTGGTGACAAAGATTTGCGCAACTGGTGGTCTAAATTCTATCGCCTCAATGTTTACTTCGACTTGTTTGAGGTTAGAAGGCGCATTTAAATAAGATTTGAAAAAGAACAGTTGAATATTTGGTTTTGAAATTGGGTCTTCAACATTCAATAACAATACTGGAATACTTACTATGTCAACACTCTCCTCTATGTTCTCACATCTGGAAGGCGTTTTATTTAGAAAGCTGCTTTAATATCATGCTATTTCTTCTCAATCCATCTTATTTTTGACAATGACAAGAGAGTCAATTATCAGTTGAGTTACAAAGTTTAAAGTTACTCGTAGTATTTTTAAGTTTATGTACGACCTTTTTAAGTAATTAATAAGCCAAAAAAGAATCAACGTTTCTAAAACCATCTACAAAATATACCACATTGAAACCCTTTACCATAAACAAACAAACGTTATGTAACCAACAACCCAATAAATACTCCAGAAATAACTTAACCGGCGTGTATTTCTACTCACAAATATGTGATGCACATTAAAAACCCAACTATACCCGGAGGCACATTAACAAAGTCTTTAAGCGGATTTAACTTTTTACTACCACATAAGTCGCCGACGACGTGTCGTAAGAGCAGCTGAGCACCCATTTTAACCGAATTCGATTTTACAGCCATGTCTATAAGTTACGGAGTTGTTCCATAAAAAGCACCGAAGGGAGACGAGAAGAAACAAGAAAGCAAACCATGATTATCTAAGAACTAGTAAGTACACTGAAGAAACTTTACATTCAAATGCAATAAAGGCACATACATCTAACCTCCAACAAAACAACGAACAAAATCCACAACTACCTGGTCTGTACCTACCAATAAAATGAGTATTTTAGAGTTTAAAAAATAAACTTTGCGAAGGTATGCAAAAATTCACACCTTCATCAAAGGGAACGTAAAAAAGCATAAACATTTAAACGAACATTTATATTCAGATGTTTGTCATATGACAGATAAAAAAATACAGCTGGAGTTAAGATATTTGACGCACCTTACGCTTCTGAGCATATTGCTGACTTTTCATTAAAGTTAATTGTTGTTTATGCTGCTACGAAACATAATATTGAAAAGTTATTGTCTGCAACAAATTGAAGTCCTACTAACCAGATTTACCTTTTATCAATGAAAGCTCAGCACTTACTCATAAATTAGAAGCATTCGATAGACTACCAAAGAAATTGAAAAATGTGACCACAAGACCCTAAACTGTACAAATAATTGCTATTGAATTCGTTTCGTCGGATTACCACATTTATGGAACATAAATCATACCAAGACATTTTCGAGAGTCAAAGTATTTGGTCGATTTAACTCAGAAGTCATAACTTTCGATAACCGAATCAAATACATATTTTAGAGGGCCAGCCATAAAACGGGTGCCTAATCTTTTTTTATGGGTTTTTAGTTAGGATCGTCGGTCACATGCTGAGTTCTACCAGGAATGTCGGACACAGCATTACCGCATAACTGTCTAGTCACTTTAAAATTTATATCATGCTTACATTTGACTGATTGGTTATAGATTCTCACGACTCTATTCAAATTTAAATTGCGTCATCATCTCATTAATGTCGATTCACTATCCATATGAAGATTTTTTGCTAACGATATCTCTTAAATTTGCAACATTTCTAAATCATGTTTCATATTTATATCTTCATACTGCAAATTCCACATCACAAATGTATGTGCAGCTATATAAGTTAGATCTGCGGCATTTCCTCGACTGATATTCTAAAACAGTACCCCTGACTTTCCTACTATGGTGTCGCTATCTCAGCCCAGTATCCGCATGCCTTAATACCCGAAGTCTATAAATTCGTCTCGCGACAGGCGTAAAACCACCGGGCTGGGATCACTATGGTATAATTTACGGTTATCCCCCATGTGTCGCTGATTGAAAGGCGGAGAGCGTTTAAGTTGAAGTCATAGGGGATTATTAAGTCTAAACTTGAGTTATGGAATCTAATATCCAATAGATATTAGTTTCCTTGGATGGAGTATAATGCTTTAAAGATGTGTGGATTACATCAGATGATGTGAGGCCAATTAAAGTGTTAAAACGTCGATGATATATTAAATAGCTTAAATGTTAGCAAATATCGTAACGTTAACGTATAAATAATAATAATTTTCAGCATAGTACCTTTAATAATCACATAATAAGGACAACAGAAATTTAATAAGATCCTTTATTAGGTTGTGTTGACTTCGAGTCAGAATAAAATCAGTTCACGGTCAGATGAAGTTTATCCCTTGGACCTCTATTAGAATGTTCTGCAGCTCAAATAAATAATTCATTCCTGCAACTAACGCCAGTAAACCAACATTATGGTGGCATATCACTTCATTAATCATCGGTTTGATATTTATGAGCCTTAATTAGTTCCAGAGCAGTAGCAGCTGTCCGCCTACGGGATTTAAGCTTGGAAATAAGGAAAAAAATATGCGCCTTGTCTAAATCTGAATACGGTTCATCAACATTCTTATTGTTTCCGTAAGTCACTGTTTATTATTTATGTCCTGCATCAGATCGTGTGAATGCGCTTCTACTCGTATTTCCATAACTAAGGTATTGAAACCTATGAGAGGTTCAACTATTCCTTATGCTTGCTTATAATAACATCCAATCATCTATCATTCCGTAGACCAACGGTGTATCGTAAAGATCTTAAATATCGAAAGTTTCATAAACGATCATGAATATCGTTAGGGCACGAGCCAATTTTGGTAAATCAAATTTGATATTCTCAGCACTAACAATGGACTGACCATATAAGGCTGTACGGAGCGGTATCGCGTCTCGATCTCATGCGCATACCAGATTGCCCAAGAGAGCTCAGAATACTAAATATTACTACGAAAGTGTAAATAATTCGGATTACAATAATCGATAGTTTGCTGGCGGTGGTGCGGGCGGCGGGGGTCGTGGGAACTGGGCGACTTGCACTTTCGTAGGCGCGCGCGCAGCCGCAACTGATGCGCGATAGCGCGGCGCCTCGGCGTCTGCACGAGCTAGCCGGGGATTAATCATTCACCGATCGAAAACTAGGATCAACGGAGAAAGTCAACGCTTGGATCAACTCAAACAGAACCCTAGGAATATTCACTTCACAGACTATTTTTGTGGAAATCTAACGATGTACCATCCATTTAACTTGCAGATTAAATGGTGAACAAATCACAAATTCCGGCAGAAACTGGTAAAAGACAACCTAGAAGTGAAACGGTAGTTAACCAAAGATATTGTGCTATGTGGGTCGTAAAAGGAGATATTAATAGTAAAAGTCGTGTTCAGCGCTAATTAAATGAATAGACAACACGATAAAATTAAAGTTATAGACTATAATAATTAAGTTGAATTATTTATGATTGGAGCAGGGCTTTGAACCAGGATGAAAGCTTCTTCAAATGATAAAATATCATGTTTGTTATCTTGTTATCGTGGACCTCATTGGAGTTCACTAGAACAATAAAGTTGAATCGAATGCCGATCGCAATGAAGTAAATTCAACCAGAGTAATAATTCTGAAAGTATGGGTGACTCGGAGAAAGGCTTTTAAATCAAGCCCTGTATTGGGTTGAATGCTGACGCACCTATCAATGGTCATTCATCAACGTTTCCCAAATAGGGCCTTCGACAATCAATGGTGGCTCGAAGCCGTCGGGAGGCCGAGTCGTACTCGTCACGGAATCGCTACCGACACAATTATCGAATCTAGACCACTCTCACTGAAGCAAAAAGAACGAGACGTAAAGAAAGCAACATCAGGTGCGCCCTCATTTCACTTTCCAATGACTTATCTGCGCGCGCGCATGGACAGAAACTCGACCTTAAGTGTCCTGTGGTAGAGCTCGGAACTGGTTGGCGGGTGCGTCCTGTGAGTCAGTGAGCATTTCATTATCAAGATTTACGAGGAACCCTTTAAAAGTCGTTAATTGTGAACGCTCATTTCGCTTTCTAACATTTTCCTTAGAATTTCAAGTATTAGCTGGAGTTATGTTTTAAGGATGTTGATAGTAACTTCCTAAAATAATTAAGAGATATCGTAAAAAATGCAACTAAATATTTATATAAGCTGCATTAACATAGATTTGACATTTCTTATCTCGAAAGGTCCTTATGGAGATAAAAAATATGTGAAGAATTAAATATGCGATTTCGAGTTAAAAAGAAAGATAGCAATACAATCTTTCTCTCTTAAAAGTATCAACAGACATTGAGAGTCGATGCTATCTCATTGTACACATCTCAATGGTGGATCATGAGCGAGCATTGTGGCGATGCGCCCGCGCATAGAAGCGCGCACGCAACTAATGACAGATCATTTAGTACAGCGTCTGCGATGCGATTGAGACATCCGACTGTCTGACTGTTCGTTTTTTATTGTTTTCTATTTGGACTAGCAGATTGTTCGGGTAGACAAACTCGTGAAGTGATAATGGGATCTTCAAAGAACTTATCGGGTATCTTGTATTTAACCTGCTTTTAAGTTTCAAAGTGCGCTTTGTGTTGCGATCGTGATTCGTTTCTATTGTGCATTTTGAGAGTCTATAAATTAATTCAGAATAATAGGTCAACTCGAAGTAACTAATTTATAACTTGTTAATTTATGTTGTCACCAATTTAATACCTGAAAGCGTAAATATAATTGTCCGTTTGTTAACACCAGAAGTCCAATCAGTATGAATAAGCATAATGCAATAATAGAAGGTAATAGTAATTCAATAGTAATTCTACAAAAAAAATACGACTCATAAATGAAAATGTGTTTATGACCGACCACATAATAGAAGTTAAAAACAGAATAAACACATAAACTTTGATTCTTAATTAAACAAACTAAACTGACATAATTATGCAAAATGCTAAGTTTCCATACAAATTGACGTTTGCATCTGTCAAAAGTAGCAAAAATGTATGAAATGATACATTGACATCTGTCAGTTTAGTTCACATAGTTAAAAATCAGAGTTTAGTTGAACCATTAGTTGAACTGTGAACTTCCTCGAAACCAATAAGGAATTAATTAAAACCACAGATAATTGAAAAAGAATGTCAGTGTCACACAGGTGTCTGATAACGTCCACGCGAGATCATGGCGACATCTGGTTTCGTAAGAAGTAACCTGATAGACACTGTACACATATATGACAAGGTTACATGTCTTGTCATAATACTATAGCCTTATCATGAACACCGTTAATAAACGAGTTACAATCAAGCTATGTGATTAAATAATGTCTTATGAGCAGATTGGTACGCCTCGTGAAGTAGATATAGTAAACAAGTATGACATTGTTGGAAAGGGCTACGAAAGAACTGAAGGTCATAATACTCATACAACAATATTGGTTTCAATTAAAACTGTAATTACTGTACAAGGTAAATACAGCCCGAGGGATGTAATCAGTAATCACTCAATCAGTGATTGTAACCTTAGATATTGCATTAGATCTGACAGTCGGGCATCAAGCTGAAATAATCATTCTGAACCATGAGTTAGTTGGTCTGGTTCTTCTGTTAAAGATTGCGAAGGTCAGACAGCAGTGGCCTCATTGCATTATCTATCACACTCCTTAAATTATGGATCATGGTCCAAGTGTACGGGATCTATAGCGACAGCTTTGGACCCAACCGGGAATGCGACGTTGAGATGTCAGACGTATGATATGATTGATATGAGACACGAGCATCCCGCATGTTGAATCCTGCGTAGCATATCTCATTCGCACTCAAGTGGGATCCTGTACAAAACAGGATCTTGCGAAAAACTGGACTTCCGTGTAAAGGGCTGTAATGCTTGTAAGTTAAATTGTTACGCTTAACCACTGATGTGGTGTCACCAGTCTTCTTTATCAGAGACACTTTGGCATTAGAAAGATACAAGTTTCATTTGAATATGATAGGTGAATTTCGACTAACATAAAGTGTAGAAAACTTGTACTAGAATATGAAATGTGCTAAACAATGCCCTCATTTTCAAGCTGTTTACATAATGCAGGCTAATCAACACAAAAGCAGACAATAACATCATCGACGTAAATTTTTCGGCATTCACGTCGCGATCGGCCAGCACCGCCTAATTTAACACAACACACATAGTCCCAATCAAGCCGTTTGTTAGCACAAGGCTAATCGCACACGATTCGTGTCTCACGTAGACGCCAGCTGATATTTCAATCTGCTATCAAATTATGACTTAATACATTTTCGCCTGACCGACTACGAGTATAGGCGTTGGACTCGATAGTTTTGACACTTAACCTTGATTGGTGCTGCTGATTTTGTTTGTCAGACGTTTCAGTGGCTGGTTCTGTTTGCACTAAATTAAATTCGCTATCACCTCAATCTTCGTTGCTATACGTAGTACAGTTGGACAAGTGGGATAGCCTACAACGAAACGCCCATTAACGAGAATATACCTGTCACATTGAAACAAAAGGAGCCGCACAGCGAATCTGAAGGAAACAGGGCTTAAATATTTGAGTTTGAATTCCATTTCGTTGCAGAACCTCAGTCCTAAATTTTGCAGACACGCCTGGAGAGAAATGGAGTTTTCTGCTTGTGTGCTCACAATTTTCATTATTTCAATGTCGGACTCTTCTGCATCTATAGAACAATGCACTCTTCTAACCTTAAAGCAGAGTATAGCCTCATTGGCTTGACGGCAAAGGCTATCAAATATACTAACACGTTAGGCGAATAACGTTGGGCCGGTGTACCCAACCTCTAAGACAGTCAGCAGCAGATAAATTAGAATTTCTCCGATCGCTGCTATTAATCAGCCCCAGTGTGGAAGGATCAAAGCGCCGGTTGGCGACACTTTCGCCGCTGCACTCGATAAATCGTCACGCCCACCGCTCGATGCAGGGTTGCCGGCGTGAAATCAATGCTATGGAGAGTTTCTAATACGCTCGTTGAGGTAAAATCTTGTTAGTAACTCTTAATCAGATAAGCTGCATTGAGGTGCGGTGAGGAGGTTTATGAGGAAGAAGATAGTGAAAAGATTTTTTATGGATGCTCCGCTTTTGATACACTTACAATACACATACAAATTATAGAAATTGGCAAGTACATTAATAAATAGACTAAATAGTCAACCTGACTATTTAGCTATCCGTTTATTAACAGAAAACCTCGATTTTCAATTTACTTTCCTCATTTTATACGCCTTACATGAATTTATTTTATACCATGACCCCTCATCAACGGTAAACGTGGTTCTTAAATTTTAAGTTAACTGATGATCCACTATACTTACCTATTTTTCGTTTCTCTCATCTCCATCTTTCATAACATTCGCTTAATTTTATACAACATGAAAATTTCAAAACATTCTACACCAAAAAAAATCAATTGCCTCAAAAATCAAGGTCTCACAATTTCACCAACCCTACGGGACAGGTCCCTGCGCCCGCGCAGCTCTCACGCGCGCCTTGAATAGCCGCGATTTTGATACGTGTGAAACTTCGATTCATTATCGTGCCGTAGCCCAAGGCCATTGTCAAGTTCCTACACCAATAAGTCGGTGAATGTCCAAACTGATACTTAATAACACTATAGTTGGAACGATTTGATTGGGGAATTTGAGAATAAAGGCATCAGGAAATTGAAATCGAATTGGGGACATAGAAATGAATAAGGTTATGAATACATATTAATATACCCAGTCAGAAGCAGTAGCTGAACACCTCTTTTGTCTGATATCCGTAACACAAGTATTTATTAACTTAATACGGAATCATAAATGTATGAGATGTAATTTGAATTGATATAAAAAAAGTTTAGTTTCGTGACCTTGAACACGAAAATTTAGTGAGGGCATCGGACGCCCAATAAGAGGATTCTTAAAGGTTCTCAGTCAGGGCACTTTTGATTCCACTGGTGTTGCACAAGGACACCCATGGACACGGGCGAGGTGCGTTACACACTACAGGAGGCCCACTCGGGGGGGAAGGGGATAAAAGGTTGGCAGCGCACTTGTAACTCCACTGGTGTTGCAAGTGTCCATGGGCGGCGGCAATTGCTTACCATCAGGTGATCCGCCTGCTCGCCTGCTACCTATCACATTAAAAAAAGGCGATGGCAATCGCTTACTATTACGTGATTCGTCTACTCATCAGCCACCTATCACATAGAAAAGGGAGAATATGACTCTCTCTTTGGTACCTCATTAAATCCTATCAATCTTTAAAGCTTATTGAAGCTTTAAATCTTGCACTGATGAATTAAGTTATCCATCAAAATTCAATCTATTTCCATTCAAACAGAATTACATGAACCATTAATCAACCAGAAATCGTTCATATCAAAGATGACATAGAGTTTACATAACAAAACATCTGTATGAGTTACATAAAAGATCTATTTATAGTCATGCTCAAACCGGACAAATGCATTACTACGACCACAGTGTAATTACTGGCAATGGAGTATCTAAAATTCTGCATATATTTTTTATTATTTATAATATGGCTCTATCCGCCTTTTGAGAATAACTTCGCCAATGTTAAATGAAATAATTGATATAATGTGAGAAGTCAACTGCCGAAGTCAGTCAAAGTCACCGTTACTCAATAAAACCTGGTGTTTAGCCTATTTATCGACATACGGATTCTGTCAAGACTATTTTTCACAAAATCGCAGATTTACTATTAGGTCAAAGCAAGTTGTTCGTGTGACAAACAACTCAACACATAATTTAGCAGTGTTAAAACGATACATACATCAACGATTCTTATATTATAGGTACACTCTTCTTTTATAAAAGTCACGAAACTTTAAGCAGAATTTAGTTAGGACCCGATGTAGAGTGGACTCCAGTTTACGCACTTACTTTGTTCATGCCACGTAATTAGACCTATTCTACTAGACCTATTCTCGACAAATGTTGAATTTAACTTCACTGTCATTCTATTGTATTATGCACGACTCCTGTAAAGCGGTCCAAGGTGATTTCGCTCGGATGCACCGTATGACCTACGTAATATGTTAGGTGACATATTACATATACCCAGGTAACTAGTACCGAGGCGTCATAACTCAATTTGAATGACAAACTGTTACCTCCTTCATAAATGTAGTGAAAGAAAGTAAGAAAGCTGCAAGTTTTAGTGTGGGATCAGAAAACATGGGAAAGTAAGGTGAGGCTTCTAATAATATTGGACAGAGAAGTGCTAAATATGATAAAGATTCAATCAACCGCCCACTATAAGTACAAAAATCAAAGCAGAGCTGGTCAGTAGAGACATATATAAATACAATCAAGTCTAAATGCAGGTGCAGTTTATAGTACATTTGAAAATGGGATGAATAAAACAATTAACGAACGACCGAGATGAAAGAACAGATAAAAAAAGTAAACAATATTTAAAAACCAAATTATAGATAACGCAATTTTTTATCTTAAGTGCAAGTATCAACAAGCTATGGCTAAAATAGTCTTGTAAAACAGAAAACGCGCTGAATGAATAATACCGATTTCCATACAAGACGTAATGATGAATACCGCCCTGTAAACACGCAAATGCATGTGACAGGTAAATTGTCTCGTAGTCGGACGAAAGCAAAGCCTTCCATGTCACGGACCTGATACTTTGCAATTGCAGAGAGAAAACAGTCATTGTCCTAACAACACAATATTATCGTGATCACAAGTAACTACCACTCATTGTCGACAGATGGAAACGCACGCAGATTATGCAACAAAAACTAAGAGACGACTAAAAGTGGGGCACGGCAATGACGTCACAAATCACAATGCTCAAGCGCGAGGAAAATCAAACAATCGTGGACGCCTCGAATAGTTTTCACTATAAGTGAAATACCTTTTCCGTCGCTTTCCACACATACAATTGTTGGGAAACGAGTTATTTCACTCACTTTCCTTACCAATAGAAATTATTGTCTCCCGGCCAAGCTACCTAGACCCGTGAGACTGACTACCACTGACCGTACTAGTGGAGTAAGTAAATGCTTCTTGCGGGTCTTTTTAAGTTGGTCGCAGTAATGTATTGACAATTGGTTTCTTTTGTAGCTGCCGTTGAGCCATTAACTTGAAGGTGTAATTGTCCATTGTTCTACTGTTAAGGGGGGTAATGTTCGCAATGTAGGTGATAACTTGTTTACTAAGCTCAAAGAAATGTCCGCAGAGTTGCAAGAAGCCGTTAAGATTGCTGGAGATAGTCGTGGTTGCATCCACAATCCGCTACGATTAGGCGGCGATATTGCAGACCAAACACCTGATGACAATTAAGATAAGTTGCATTCCAATCAGCACAATGACGATGCTAATGATACTAAACAATATGAACTTCACAAAACAAATTTACAACCAAATACAAAGAAAAAACATCCTCAGTAGAGCAAGCAAAACACTTCTCATATTTTAAGGTCATATTTTTGTATGTCAACAAAACCACGCGCATCGTACTTAACAAAGATAGGCGATGATGACATGGTTAATAAAGCAAATAGGTACTTCATATTAAGAAAATTACTGCAATGATAAAGGTCGTCGACCATTAGGTCACTAATTGGATGCTGAGTTAACGCAATCAAAACTTCAAACCAACGAAGCTATTTTCGTAAAGGCCCATAAATTACAATAACAAGGTGATAAAATGCTTAAGTAGGATAAAATTAAGCAATTGAATGTCACATCCGACGGCGAAGAATGTGCCGGGAACAAGACAAGAATAGTGGGGGTCTGGTATACAGATAACAAGATAGGTATTCCGATTGAGATTCAAGACATTTTTGTACTAATAAAAGATATAACCGAGACTATAAAAGCGATGTTCTACATATTAGTACTAGAGACCTCCCCGGGCTGTTGGCACAAATAAGAAAGTATCCAAAATTGACAAAAAAATAAAGAAAATGTTAAAGAAAACAACACAAGAATGATAAAATCTTTAACTTTACTCTCTACTTTAACATTCCACATTCACCATTTCAATGTTCAAAATTATTTTTAATTATTAATTCATTAATTTTTTTAAGATTTTCAGTTATTTTTTTACGATAATTGGTAAAATTCTCATTAGCACCTGCAATAACTACGTAGATTATCTCGAATGTACACACGAGTGTTATCACTGTGTAAGTAGCCCTCATCAGCGTCATCGTTTACTTCGCAAACTTAGCTCTTACATATCCTTTGTTGTATCTCGTAATGTCTCCAACAATCGTTACATAAGACTGATAAAGAAGATAATTCGAAGCGTGGGAGTCTCCAATTGTAGGCGTACTCTCTTATTAGCAGTTATTCTCGCGGTAACTATGATTAGTCATAATCATGGGGTTTCAAATTTTCTCACCCACTAAATCTCCCGTCGTTAAGATTGTATCAAGGGATCCCGGCGTGGCTCGCAATCATTTTTTTCTGGAACTGGGTCGGGTTCCTGGGGGTCGTTACGAGGTCTATTATTTCTCTAAATAGAGAGAGGTGCGCGGGCGGGAATTTTAATGGGCGTCTGTCACGTGCGCTATGCAGAAATGCTGGCCGTTTCAAGCGCCCGCGCCGTCACACGCATTCCATTTTTAAATAGCACCGTTTTTCGCACAAAAAAGGTTATGTAAGGCACCTGTCATAACAATCCAATCTCGATCGGGTGTGTTCGTGCGTGATGCGAATTTTCGGCGAAACCGATGCGTTCTGCATGCGGCTCGTCTGATTGGTCAATCAGGAACCGCGATGGCGTTATTAATCGGCGCGAAGTGTCCGACTGTATTAATTCGTTCTGACAGAGAACCGTTTTATGTAACGCGAATTTATGAGCTATTAGAAATTTTAAGGTTTATAAAAGCGTGGAAATTCTCAAGTGAGCTCGTTGCGCAAGCTGTTACATCTTTACTTTCACAAGCAACAATGTCGGAACTAATTAGGAAAATGTTATAGATATCTTTACAATCGGTTAAGTTTTTTCTAGATTATGATTTTTTAGAAAATTTTAGCGCCACATAATCTAGGCTAAATACTACGTGTGCCAATACGCGTTCACTTTTCACTGAAAATTCCTATCCAAGATTTTTGATTGAATCAACATACATCAACACTTAATTTGAAATTAGCCGATATTTATGCTTAGGCTTCTTAGAACAGAATCAGGTCAATGTGTGAGAATTGAGATGCTGTATGGCAGTTTGACTTAAATTATTATTTTTAAGAATTAACCTCTTAAATTTGGATGTGAGAGTTTGTGAAATCTCTTTCCAATATTATTTTACCAAGACGAAAAGCGCTATCAAGTTTGACTTCTCCGTGTGTTTAATTTACAAATTAACCCTCTTACACCTCTTGATTTATAGTTCCCAAATAATTGACATATTTTACGAGCGCATAAAGTGCGCATATCGAGTCCAAGTGAGAACTAAAAATAATTTACAGTCCAATACGGAGTATACTTCATCGCCAAATTGGATTTTGTTCATGACTCAACGATGGATCGTCCGGTTTGGACGAAGCTATTTTTGGAACAAACGGTAGCCGGTAACTAGAACTGGTCGTGGGGCCTACAACGAAACTTCACGACTGTATCGTTATCCACGTCCCTTTCACGTGCGTTTTAGGCTTCTTTTGTTAGAATGCGACAAGTATAGTCTCGTTCGTTACGGGAAGGTTTAGATTTTAGATGGAAAACCTCTATAAGCTGAAGGTCCCTAGTTCATTTCCTGGTTGGATATTTTTTTATTATTGTGTTGGTACTGAGCTGGGTAATAAGAATTAAATAACTGGCCTAAGCTAAAGCGTCACACCGTATCATAATTTTAAATTGACTACTACATTTAATCTTAATATTAAATAAAAAATTGCGCACGATTTTCTCGTCGCAAAGTAGTTCAAAATTGTAAAAAAAACAGATTATCATCTAAAAATTTACATAATGTAGTTAATTAATTAAAAACTAAAAAAAATCAGCTGCCAACATAACAATTAATTGTATAAAACATTTAACAGTCAATAAATCATTGTCATACATTTCTCAAAATGATCACGCTCCACAATGGCCCAAAGGGAATTGCGCCCATAAAGAGTTAAAGACGTACCATTAACACGTCCGAGGTCACAGCTTTATGTCGCCCGTAATCTGTCTGTCCATCATTGTTAACGATATTTATAAGCAATAAAACGGTCTAGAAAACTTCATAAACTGTATTAATCGCTTGTTTGTTTACATTATAGTTTAAGGCACAGATAAGATAAATGTCGAGGACATACTCTTAGTTTACTTTTTAATTACTAGATACCACTATAACATGGATATCTTTAAGGCAAGAGTGAACAGGCATCTTCTAGGCAAACGCGTGTCATCCTAGACCTCATCGTCACTTTTCATCAGGTGCGATTGTGGTCAAGCGTTGGCCTATAATCTAATAAGAAAAAATACTTTTCTTTTTTGACAGCGTTAGATAGATAGATAGATATTACTCTTTATTGCAGATTACAGAATTATTATAATACATGACATAAGTGAAACAACAGCTGTAAAACAGTACAATAATCGCTTGTAGAATTCTGTTTTGTTATTTTGTATTTTCACTAATGTATGAGATTTTTAGTTCCAGTTTTACCGAAAGATGACGCTGAGAGTAGGCTCCATCACGAAAGCGTTTGGTGTTTTCGGTTTACCTAAAACCCAGCGACTAACTAAGATAAGATACATTTATTGGCCACAAAAAAAGCCTCACAGATATACAAGAAGGACAATAAAAAGAACAGAAAATAACAAATTACAGAAGGAATACAAGAATTACAGGAAGAATAACAAATTACAGGAGGAGCATCCTGAAGCCGCTGCAACGCTGATTTTCAGGCCGAGCCTTCACAGATATAAAAATACTGTTTTCATGGAGATATAGGACAGACGTGACCAACGATTGCATGTGACCAAACTTGTACAATTAGGCGGAATTGACACAAGACCGAATAAAATAGCGAACTTGGACGTCGGACCCCGAGACCCATTTTGGATCGCCGAGCTATTACGTCATCATCATCATCAGCCTGTTGCAGTCCACTGCTGGACATAGGCCTCTCCAAATGCTCGCCACTTTGATCGATCTTCGGCTACTCGCATCCAGCTCCAGCCAGCCATCTTGGTTGAATATCAATTGAGGAAATTTGACAGGTTGTGGTAAACCTGATGTGTGGCTGTCTGTACATAGCATTTGCCAAAAAGATGTCGTCTGTTGCATAAATCAAAGTATCTGACATTCGTACGACATGTTTTGGATTCACTGGGATATAAATAAAATTTGCATGAAGTATTGTTTATTGTTAACCAAGAATACACCATACTTTTGCTTTTGAAAGCTTTATTGGAAAAGGATGTCGTTTAACGACTGACCCGGAATATGAATACACATACCTAACCGAGCGGTGACCCGACCCACTGAGGTGGGTAGTTAGAAAAATGTTTAAAATGTACGACGGGCTCTGTTTGAGGTGACCGTACGTCCAATTTTGGGCGGAATTGTCCTACTTTCAAACTACATTTCCTAGTAAGAGCAAAATTTCGTGTTTTGGGAAAATATAATATCGTCAAAAAAAAAAGGTCGTGGGTTCGATCCCCACCCTGGACAAACATTCGTGTGACGAACACTTGTGTTTGTATGTATTGAAGTTTTATATTTGTGATCCTCTGTTGTCTGATATCTGTAACACAAGTGCATAAGCTTCTTAGTACGGAGTCAGGCCAATATATGAGATGTTGGGTGAATTTATTTATTTAGTTTCATTTTATACGTCACGAAGTAAACGGGGAAAGTCCCGATCAAAAGTATGAATGTGACCACTAAGTTCACCATTAAACCAATTTAACCACTTATGTGTGAAATTAATAAATCAAATTCTCTAGTGACATCAGATACCAAGTCCAAGGTAGCGAGTCATTAATTTGACATAAAGTCGAATTCGTATTATGTTTTTTCTTTTTTGTTAAAAACCAATAAACCAAAAAAGGATGGAAACTTGATTTGATTTTCATATTTTGACGCCTCCCAAAATCGCAATGTCCTATCTCAATGAGTCTGTCCTGTTGTGGGCAAAATAATGGTCACATTAGCTCCGCCTCGTTGGTGGCTAGTGATTTCTATGCGGCGTAAGTCCTTCAGCATACATTCATAATCGTCTTTAGGTCAAGAAAACTGCCAGTGTAAAATGAACCGCGTTTCTGAAAGCTATGCAGACTTTGAAAGCTAATTTCCTTATCGACATAAGTTTCAGGCAAAGTAAGAAAATAGCCAAGTAACACGAAAAATTAAGTAAAAAATATGAAATTAGTATAGTTCGAGACTTAACAATCGTTTAGTGTCTAAAGTACTTTCTGTAGTCTAATAATCGAATGCGGAGATTTTGGTTTATTTAACAAAGAAAAGTTGCTAAAAAAAAGGTTTATAAAATGGGCAAAAAAGGTTGTATGCACCTTTTTTGCCCATTTTATAACCTTTTTTTTTCAGCGGGCACTTCGAAAAAAAAAACCATATTAAAATACTTAGGGACCTGGAATCAGATACCACGCTTGCTTCTTGCCGCTTCTAGTTAAAAAAAAAACAAACTTTTTTACACAACGATGAGTTAGGGCTCCTACAACACTGGGTGCGTTGCAGCACGTCCCTTTTAAAATGGCGCCGTCTACGTGACAGTTGGAAGGCGGGAAACAAAGGCAGGCCGTTATGAATATTGAACATATTGAACGAGCATAGTCAAACCGCAAGCGCATGGCCCGTGATTTTGCGCGGTGACATGGGACACAGTCGGGGAATTCACAGTGAAGAAGATAAGGTGAGGACAGACGCACATCAATGTATACAAATTTGTGTTTACAAAGTTTCTTCAAACAATTCCAAACTCAATGTCAAACACGTTTGATTCAATGTCAATGAGGACAGACAAATTGTAGTAACCCAAACTGTCTGTACCTATGTCATGAGCAACTCACGGAGACGACACAATAAAATATATAATTTCTTTATTTATCTTTCTAATATCGCAGGCCAAGACACATTTTGGGTCGCGGAGCCATCGAAGTAAGGTAAGTATGGGTGTATCTGTGAATATTTACATCCCTTTAACCACTCGTTCTACCTACCATTCTGAACAGTCTTTCTTGTATGACTTTTCGAAATTCAAGAAAAAATATTATTCGACTCCCCTTATGAAACGACCAAGTCACGTGACCGACTGTGTATGAAAATTTGATTTTTTTTAACACCAAAAGATACTTATGAACATGTTTGGAACTATCCCACTGGTTTTCATCGCGGTGTCCCTCAGGGAGGAATGCTTGGCCCACTGCGATACGCACGGGCGCGTCCATACATTTTGGCGGTATTGTAATGTCTTTTTCTGGATTGTTTACGACGAATACCGCTAGCATTTGTTCATCGGGTTTCGTCGAGCCACTTCTGTCAGTTTACAGTTCGTCAATAGGAAATTGGTCATTTGTACGTGTTTTGCCATTCGGCTTTTTCTCGGTTGAAACTGTAAAATTGAATAAGCAAATTGCAACGTTTTTTTTATGTTTCTACTAAGCATCTTTTTCTTTTCATTTATCTATTTAAAAGAGCCGTTATGTAAAATAGACTTAATAAAAAATGACTTTTCAATTACGGTATGATTCGACAGCCTCGGTGGTGCAGTAGGTAGTGAGTCGCACTTTAAGCTACGGCTGCACTCGGGGTCCCGGGTTTGATCCTCGGGTCGGGTCCAAAAATTTAGTAGCCTGAGCTTTTCTGTTCAGCAATTCTCAATATCAGGCCGAAGTTTGACCCTTTGTCTTGATGATGGTCCTGCGCCCGATCTCTCTTCGGTAGTGCCACACTGGTGTCCCATTATGCTATCGAATTAAGAGGGTAAGTCAGTCATGACTTAGACAGTCAGGGAGTGAGTGCACCTGTGTTTGCGCACACACTTGAGCACCATAATATATCCTGCGTACGATTATTATGATTGGCCGCCGTAGCCGAATATCGGTCGAAGAGTCTTATTCAATTCGACAGATCGCTTACTAATTTTACTAGAATACCAAATTCTCCTAATTTAGACTTGTTTTACCTCCAACTAAAAGCAAAATAAATTATTCACATGTGTTTATTTTCGTATCCCATATCTCTCGGAGTTATTTGTAATTCTCTGAGTCAAACTATTGAATATTTATTACTAAATTTATGTCCTCGAACGACAAATATTCCTGGAAAGATTTGCTCAGATGCAAAAGTATATGCGTACAGGAAAAACTTAAATTTAAATGGAATGGGATTAAGACGATTGCTTCTTTTTATATAAGTATTTAGTTTATTTAAAAACTTTATTGTACAAAACTTCGCACAATAGGGGAATTTAATGCCATGCGGTATTCTTTACCAGAGAACCTTTATTAGGTCAAACAGAAATGACAAAGCTGCGGCATTTTCACTTATTATTTTGTTTTTCGAAATCGAAAGTAGGTAGGTAGACGTAAAGATTTCCCTCCAATGTGTAGAAATATGAAATTGAGAGTTTAATTTGAAATTAAAACTCTAAATAAGGAATCAACTTAATCGCTGCAATATTTTATCGACTACTTGTAACTATGTAAATACAGCCAAGCGATACCCAATTAGAGCATAATACCAACCATAGACTACAGATTTATGGGACCAATATAAAAACTCCTTGTTTATGACACGTGCTCGGGAGACGAGATCATGAAAGATTATGAGGGCTTTAAATGCGGGCAAAATGAGCTTTATTATCTGTGGATGCGTTCACAGAGTATATAAAAGTGTATTTTAACCATAAATGTAGAGTTTTTTCAGTGTAGATAGAATTAAGAGGACAAATATGTGCTTAGTGGTTTACTATTAACATGTAAGAATTCTACTTTATGATCGCTGTTTCTTTAGCCAATTTTCATATTTATCTCTTAACTATTATCTTGTACAACTTTATTGATAGCAACAATTTATTATATAGCGGTATATACTTTTAAACGGACAAAAATGTCACTATGTAAATGAGAAACATAAAGTTGGAAGTGATAATTATATCGCCAGTTAGCACATAAACCACGAACTTACCAAGTAGGCCAACTATAAAGAAACAATATCGCATTAAAATCAAAAGAAAAATAAAACTAGATATTTACCTATACGACTCTAATGAAACTAAGATAATCTTCGCCAGTGGGCTAAATGTCTACAAAATACAATCACAGCAGAATAAAATAAAAATAATTTAAAAATAATACATCATCAT
This sequence comes from Cnaphalocrocis medinalis, assembly GCA_014851415.1. Lineage (NCBI taxonomy): Eukaryota > Metazoa > Arthropoda > Insecta > Lepidoptera > Crambidae > Cnaphalocrocis > Cnaphalocrocis medinalis. The sequence continues at coordinate 15,847,985 of CM026279.1, forward strand.
CATTATTCAGCCAATAGACCGATCCGTATGGAGGACCGATCTGTATGGAGAACTTTGGGGGAGGCCTATGTCCAGCAGAAAAATAATACAATTATTTAAAAATAGGCAGGGCAAAGTCCTCCATCATATAAATCAATGTCATCACTACTACGATGAGGTTAGGCTTAATTTGGTGATTAAGCCTAACCTCATCGTAGTAGTCCTCATGCGAGTGGCCTAATGCGGATTGGTGATGATCACAAACCTGAGTTATTTTCGATAATTTAAAAATCATATTTTGTTCGACCCAGTAATCGAACCCATTGGTTTGGGGGTCCTACGATCCTGTACACACGGTGTCACGTGTAGTTACTCTTTTTGGGCCGTCTAGACAGAAGTGCTATTTTTACACTGCATGGGGATAACTCGTCCTGGTGCCGTCTGTCCATCCCATTTTCTATAGAATCTCAACAAACTGGTTTATGAACAAAGTTAATCACAATTAACTTAGCGTCGACCTATTTAAGCGCAAGAAATCAACGTCATTGCAACCCCGCACAGTAAAAAATACCACAGTACATCACGTTTAAATGAGATAATAAAGTAAAAAGATAAAGTCAGGATTGTCACTGTATAGATAACCAATAACTAACTTTAAAAAAACGAATACAAACGCTAACGTTTGTATTCGTTTTTTTAAAGTACCCTAATAACTAATTATTAGGGTTCTTTTGTTAGAGGACAAATGAGCAAGCAGGTCACCTGATGGTAAGTAATCAGCGCCGCCTGTGTACTACATCCGCAAGATTAAAATGAGCCGCTGATGCGTTGCCGGCCTTTTAGGAAATAATACGCTTGTCTCTTGCAGGTCAAGCTTATAGTCGCCATGCTTCGTTATATTCTTCAAATAATTACTCGTTAAATAGTCGTCTAGATTTGCTGCATGTGCCTACCTATATCTAGGATTTTGTACTACAATCTATAGCGTAGCGTCTTTTTTCCCATTTTACTCGCAATATCATCAAATCAAACATTTTAATACATTATTACGTTCACAGAATCGATACACCTTTGGTTGCTTTCGTCTCAACTAATACTACACCAAAGGTAATTTTGTATGTTACGACAGACAAGCATTTTACATGAATCACGTCTATTTTAAGCGGTAATGAGGTGGGACAAGCTAGCCCGAGAAAAGCGTATGCAAGGCCCAGGTTATAGTGTGCAGGAAATGCTTCGGCGGGAAACGAGTTCCACTCCTTGTTTGATAGGTATTAAGGCGAGAACCTAAAGATAGACATATTTAAGTAGTGTGGATTTCTGTTCGTTTAATTAAACAGTCCTCGCCCCCAAAAAATTATCGAAAATAGACATAATTACATCGCAATAACAAAGTTTTTATAGTTTAGCTTTATAGTTTCATGCGTAATTCGTAATTTTTCTGTATAGCGTGTGAAAAATTCACTAGATGGCGTACTGTAGAACTGAGCTCCATCTCCACACTCCACACGCTGATTGGTAATTTTTGACGTGAGATCTACCGGATTCTTCACACGCGATAGCCTCCATTAGTGGCTTGGCTGCACTGCGCTACAATTCACTGTGCCTTAGCCCCCGCAAAGAATGCTACACCATAAAAAGATTGCACTTATAGGCACGCACAGATGCCCATTAGGCGCAACGACTGGTTCCCTGCTTCTAATTCTAGTTCTAGTCTCTGTAGAGAAATATACTGGTTATAATAAGTTAGGAAGTTCTTCACTTCACTTCTACTAATTTGCCCCTCCGGAGGGGACGCCGCATGTACTTGCAAGTTCGATACCTACACGCGGAGTGGGACAGGCCTGACTTCACTGACCATTTGAATGAAGATAATCTCAGTCCGAACCAAGTTATACGTGCTGGTTAAGATAACGAAATAAACAGTTTATACTGTAAACCCTTCATAACCTCGCTTGGACTGTTTTTAGAGGTACATTTAGTTGTCATATTAAATGTTGTTTGTTATACTATATAATAATTATTTGTCGGTGTAACTGGAGCAACAATGTAAAAAGCAATCCTGCAAACCTTCAAATGATGAGATCCGCTGGAGATCTAAGGTCGCAGACATAGTCCAAAGAATTGTGTGGCTCAAGTGGCAAAGAACAGGGCACATTGCGAGGAGAACAGACGGCCGTTGGGGTGAAAAGATCCCTGGGTGATCCTTGGGTGGAGACCGCGTGCAGGAGGCCGCAGCCGTGGCGGGCCTCCCACCAGTTGGACCGACTATCGAGTGAAGATCGTGGGAGTCTCTTGGATGCGGGTGGCACAGGACCGTTCTGTGTGGAGAACGATGGGAGAGGCCTATGTCCAGCAGTGGACGTCTATTGGCTCAAATGGTGAAACCTTCAAAAAGCGACTGTACTATTTTTTAGAAGGTCGACAGCGCACTTCTGACTCCTCTGGTGTTCCGTGCGGTGGGCGTCCATGGGCGGCAAAGAAAACAAACTTTTCGATTTCAAAGTCAGCTAGAGCCTTCCTTCCTTCAATTCTTGTCTGTATTATTATTTCGAGCTTATACTGTGCTATCCCTAAGATTAGATGGGACATAGCGTCGCCTTTACATACATTAAATCAGTTGATTAAATAACTTTATGACGTTTAGTTATGGCCCTTGCGTAAACGGGGTGGATATGAAAGATGTATGCAAATGTTATTTCCGCGTAAGTTAAACGTGCATATTATCAGACATGATTACTGCACATCAACATAAAGATATAAATAGCAGCTAAAGGATATAAAGTTAAATAACATGCGTAATAAAACTAATCAAGAACGCTGACTTTTTCTTATTGGCCGTTTACCAGGTAGGAGTCTAAGTGCGGAAACAGGAGTCCACGTCTTTACATTTCATGGCATTTTTTTTTAATCTTCGAGCGCAATAGCGACGCCAAAGTGATTTTACAAATAATTCATTTAAGATATCTAAATTATAATAACTCTCTGCAGTGCACTTCACTATGAGATTTATAATTAAAAAAAATATTATAATCTTTTATAGATGTATTTCGACTATAATATTTATTATACTGAGGGCCTCGTTCACCACCTCCGAGTAAAGTGTCAAGTAATTTACTTGTCAATTATAGTGGGTTCGGAGAAAATTGGCCCCTGGTCCGCGGCCTAGTTTAATTTAAATATTTTTTTCAATACAAATACCAGGGGCCAATTTTCTCCGAACCCACTATAATTGACAAGTAAATTACCTGACACTTTACTCGGAGGTGGTGAACGAGGCCCTTAGAATTAGCGTATAACATACACAATTAAAATTATTGTTAAAAGTGGCCATTTCTAGCAATTTTAATAACAGTTTGGATCAAATACTATAGGAACTAAACTCCGCTCAAGGACCTATCCACCCCAAATTCCATATGCCATTTCGATGCCATACCAGACTTATAAAACACCGTACTTATAAAATAACAAGTACTAAAGACTTTATTTCTATCTGTGCATTTACAGAGTTTATTGCCTTCGTCATTATAATATTTGAATCGATTAGTAATGAATATAGGCTTCGAGTTAGCAGGTAAGAGATTTTTAGCCCGCTTATTGCAGGCATAAGTAATAATACAACATCCAGTACCTATAATAAATTTTGACGCTGAAACGTGCAGACGTTTGCAAGTAAAGACGGGGTGAAGTGCAGGTCTATAAACGTCGTATATGGGAAAGAGCCAATCATTTAAAGGAGTCGTTTTCCGTTTAATGCGAAAGATTATTTCTTCCTTAAGAGCCGGCAATGCATTTGTAATGTTAATGAGCGGCGGTGATCACTTACAATCAGTACCGTTATCTATAATTAACTATTTACAAAAAGCCAAAAAGTCCCATCCTACTAACATGTGGGAGAACGTAACTGTGGGAGAGCCACGCTTCGGCATGAATAAGCCAGCTCGACCGGAGTGATACCACTGCCTCACAGAAAACCGGCGTGAAGCAGCCCCTGTGCTGTGTTTCGCCGAGAGAGTGGGTACTAAGGCCCACTCGGAGGGAAGGATTAAAGGTTGGCAGCGCACTTGTAACTCCACTGGTGTTGCAAGTGTCCGCGGCGGCAATTGCTTACCATCAGGTGATCCGCCTGCTCGTCTGCTACCTATCACATAAAAAAAATCGACAAGCCTTGTAAGTAATCTAAAAAGGCGAAACGCTAATACGATGCAATCGACATCCAGCGCCATCTATTGCCTCAATTATGAACTATTTCAGAAAAGGAAGCACGTTTCGCCAAATTAAGTCCCAAAACGAAGTGAGGAATGGTCACTGATTCTTAACAAATTGGCAGACTTGTGCACCGACCTCTTCCAGCCCAGTAGATGTGCCGCAAAAAGCATTATTTAGATTTTTCGATAGGTAGCTCAGGTTTGTGATCTCCAACTGGGAATTAAAAGCTAAGATTAGGACAGCGCTAATGCAAGCAAACCATCACCACACCGATAAATTCGCTCTTACATCAGTAATCAATTAAAACAATAAACTAGCTAATTAATTACTTGAAACGAGTCTATCGGATCCTATCTCCTGCGCTAGGCGCGGTTCTCCGAAGCGCCTGCGCAGGGTACGTAATGCTCGTAAGTCCTCATTACTCGGGAGTTTCGAGATACTCGCCAGGAAAAAATATGTAACGACGCCATTGCGGTCGTAACTCAGCGGAACTATGATTAAAGGACCAGCGGTTAATGATGGCAAAGAAATTTAGAAGTGTTTTTATTCTACACTAGTAGTAGTACAACTTAGACCAGTACCAATAGATGGCGCTGGGAGTCGATTATATCGCGCAAGTTTTTCGTGCTTTTGTATTTCTTTGTTTCCGTGGGAGAGTCACGCTTCGGCATAAATGGGCCGGGTCGACCGGAGTGATGCCACAGCCACACAGACCGGCGTAAAGCGGCAAATGCGCTGTATTTTGTCGAGTGAGTGATTGTACTGGAGGCCCAAAAGGGGGTTAAAGATTGGCAGCGCACTTGTGACCTAATATTGTTGCAGATGTCTATGGGCGGCGGCAATCGGCTAACCATCAGGTAATACGTCTGCACGTATGCTACCAATCGCATAAAAAAATCTATAAGCCTTGACGTAGACCATGCGATGAATATAGATAGTTTAATTGAAACTATGCTACACTACGATGAAGAGTTAGATTTTTCTACGAGCGGAGCTTTATGAAAGGCGCTTCATGTCCACTGAGCTAACTTCTACCCTACAGGAAATAATATTTCCTCAAGTTATCAACTAAATTCCTCCAAAACTTTCCTTTCCAACCAGATCTCAATTACCAAATGTGGTATGTGGCCCTGGTCAATTACCCTATCTTCTTTCTGTGGTGCATATCATCAGGTAAGAGCGAGAGCGCAATTCGAAGAGCGAGACGGAACGAGCGGAATTAAGGAAATTACTGGAAGGTTTCATTGTAGGCAATCTGCGCCCCAAATGAGAGTCGGGTAACGGGCGTGAGTCCACTGCACCAGGTCCAGTTCAATGGGAGACATATCATATACAGGTATATTTATAAACTTTATTACAACACAACATAACAAGTAGAAAAAAAAACCTGTTAACAGAGCCAAAAGTATCAATGAGCGCTATAGATAACTTACAAGACTTTAAACAAACTTGATTTTAAATATCGACACAGGTAACAGGTAAGTACAGACAAACAAACGTTTAGGCTACAGATCTAGACCCTTAACAGCCTAGTGTAGCCTTTTTTTGTAGCCTAGAAAATATTTCTAATTGATAATTTGAATCGTCTCGTCCCCCACAATGGAACGCCACCACCATACTTTTTCGATCGGTCCGTGCCCCGGGGCGCAATTAGCCGGCGATTTGCCTACGCGCCCTGCGCCCGCGCCGCCCGCATCGTCTGCGCAAACGCATCACTCGATACAGATCACTGGTGTGTGGTAATGGGAACGACTGGACGCTTGGGATACGTATTGATGATGTAAAGAGATAATTATCGTAGTTCTTAGCCGTAACTTGTGGCCTTTCCCATATTTTTACTATTAGATTAGCATTTATAAAAAATATATCATGATTTCAGCGAGTCTTTGCCGGTTGCGTCCATAAATCGCCGCTTCGGTGTGCAGGGTAAGCTTGGGGTATAATTTAGGAATTTGTAAGTAAGGTTATAATGAAACGATTACCGACCTGCGCCACGGAACCACGGGCAGAATACACTAGTTCACTTGTAACTCTACTGGGGTTTCGGGTGTCCGATGTCCCAAAAAAGGCCATCTTGCCCAACCGTTTATTCAGCCAGTGAAAACAGTGGTCCAAAAAGTTGTTTTCAAAAATACGCCGCAATCGGTACCCACAAAGAGTCCATAAACTGGAAATATGGTCAACCGTCGCAAACCGCCGAAACAAAGAGGTGTACATGGAAATTTCACACGCCACCAAATTTATGATCAAATAAGGCGTGGGCCATTTCACTTGCAAAGTGGGTCGGGCACCATTTAAATTTTTAACTTATGTGAAAGAGAAAAAATACCTAGTGATGTACCTGAATGTGAAACCAAGACAGAAGTTAGCCATTCTTAGTTTTCTGTTGCTTTCGTTCCTTTAATAAATATCTCTGTCTGTCTTAACCTTATGCTATCACTCCCCATTTACTTAAAACGCTTTTTAACTTTCTTGCTATCACTATCTAAATCATCGTTAAAACAAGAGACAAAAACTTGCTAAGCAGCTCTCAAAGCGAGTATATTTGTTAGTCAACTACTCATACTGTAGAATCTAGATTAAGCTATCTCAATTAACAGCCTTAATTCGAACTGAATATAGGCTTCCAAGGTGCGCCAAAGTTTTCTATCCCAAGTTTTACTTTTATTCACTTACAAGTGTCAGTTTGCCTTGAACTGGCTAGAATTTGGCGGAATAAATCTTAATCTAACAAATATACAAAACATATACCAAGAAGTAAAACCAAACAACCGATTCTCGCCAACACTACTTTTTAAATATTTGAGAGATCCTCGGCTTTATAATAAAGTAATTTTATCTTTCCCAATTGAGTATTCTTCTTACGCTCGGAAGAAATCATTGATCCGTACCTGTAAAGAGAAAAAGACGTGTTAAAACATTCACATAAGATAATACAAAATGGCGCCTGAAAGTGGCTATAACCCTTTTACTTCTTCAATAAATAATCTTTAAGTTTCACTTCGTTTATGCGGAAGAAAATAAAGTAATAAGCGATAACTTGCGCGTTAACTTCCAAGTTATCGCACTAACACACTTGAACGAGTAATTTGATGTTATATGAAAAAGATGATATAAAGCAATGATAGTGCAATAAATGGATGAGAGAAAGAATTTTATAATATTTCTCGCTTCGATGTCAATTAAAATGCTCCTATTAAATGCTGTTAATGTAATTTATTTAGTAGATAAATAAAATTAAATTGTCTCACGTACGAGTACAACTGGAATACACAAATATAAAACATTTATTCATATTAAACAGGGTTTACCTACAATAAAGATATCGTTGTACAGAAAGACAAACGACAAACTTAAAACACCCTTAAATAAAAATTAAAAACCCTCGACATTGTGACGGCGGCCATATTGGATTTGAATTTATATTTTATGTATTTACTCAGTCTTAACGTCGTAAGGCCCAGGACAGCAGACACAATAGAAAATCAATTGTTTTTGCCTCGTATGAGGACATTGGGTCTTAAGACGTTAAACTGAGGGAATTAAGTAAAAAAAAAAACGAATTGTGGGAGCGGCCATCTTAAACCGGCGGCCATCGGATATAGCTAAGGACACTCCCGACTGTATAAACTTTCAAGCATAAAAGATAGGTACTACATTAAAACACGTCAAACTTATAACTCCCAGCCAGCCGTGTTTGCGTGTAGGAGGTTAAAAAATTAAAAAATACTTTCATCAGCTTTGTATGAAATGCCCATGCGCTACCCTGTGGCCAGATATTTATGCTAATGTGTGATCTAAGCGTCGATCGCGCCTGCTGAAATCCGATTGGCTCCGGGTATGATTTGTAATTGTCCGCTGTTCCAAGATGCTAATCTTATTTATTCCCAGCCCCTGTTCGAATGCGTTTATTTGTTCTAATGCCGAGATTTTAATGGAGATCTTATCGTTCGTTTTGATGCTAGCTTTTTGCGCTTGTTTGGTGTGGGCAGGTCTACTTCGGATATGGTGAGCGCAAACAAATACGTATATCGTGTCTTTAATAATATCATAGATATCCAGTCATCGCTACTATTATAGGATTAGCTTGCCTAGTAGTTTGGTGATCACAAACCTGATATAGGTTCGAAAAATGTAGGACCCCGATATCTCGTCTTTGTACTTAAACACTAAACCAACGGAGCGTTCACGAAGCGTTGGCAGGTACAGACAGCCACACATCAGGTTATCACAGCCTGTCAAATTTCCTCAATTGATATTGAACCTAATGTGTTTGACAGTAAGATGAGAGTCGATTGAAGAAATTTTAAATTTTATACTTTGATGTGCGACTGTATGTACAAACCAGGTACCATGCATAATCAAGCCAACAGAGACACAGCAAAATGAATCAATTTGTCGATCTAGCTAGCTCGATCTATTGATCTAGTCTAAAACCTTACAACATAATAAACATATCAATGTATGACAGAATTTATTAATATTTTCTACTAACATAATCCTGCCTGCACCCTTCACGTCCATATGTATAGCCAGTAACCGAACACTTGCCCAGGCGCAGATTTGTCAACCACACTTGCGCAAGAGTCGAGTTTAGCACCGCTTGCTGCTTCTCAAGTTGCTTGCATGTTTTGCAACGGTGTGTAATGTAAACATTTTTCAAATACGACATTTGAAGTTGTAATCGAATGATTTAACTTGATATTTCGCATTATTCGATTTTTGTATTTTTTTTGTAGTCAGCTTTTTGATGTGGTGTTTTAATAACTTACTATTTCTATGGAACAAATAGTTTATTGACCTATAAGAAAAATTAACATCATGCGTGTTTTTATGTGGTAAGTAACAGATGATCAGACGGATAGATAGATATTCTTTATTGTAGAGAAATAGAATACATGACGGATCACCTGATGGTAAGTGATTGCTGCCGCCCAGTCCCAAGTGCGCTGTCAACCTTTAACCCCCTATCTCGGCAAAACACAGCGCAGGCGCTGCTTCACGCTACGGTCTTCTACGAGGCTGTGATATCACTCCGGTCGAGCCTGCCCATTTATGCCGAAGTATGACTATCCCACGGTTTAACGAGGCGTATTAAAACGAGAAGTTACAGATGACGATTGAAGTCAAATCGACATAATATAACTCATAGCTAAATGCTTCGCTTCAATTTAAATAATATATGCAAATCCTCTTTATACCTCTCTCCTTCCTATAGGCCATCATGGCCGAATATTACAAAGGAATGGCGAAACGTCGCTGTGTCCATAGGCCACTTGTCACCTGTAGGATTAACATTAGCATACGGAGACGAGATTAATACTTTCAAACTTTGTCCATCAAAAAGCATTGCGATTACTTTAATGAATTTCTTAATCGTAATTTAGGTTTAGTCATTTGGAGTTGTTGGAGGAGTGATTTGACAGTTTTTTTTCTTTAATTGTCAAGTAAGCTGTTTAGTGTTGTTTAACAGCTGTTTAAAGTCGGTAAACTCTACTCTTTACTGGCTACGAGGCGCCATATTCGGCTTTTTGCGGAATTTAAACTAATTCCTTGGTTTAGGGTAATACTATATTTTGTATTACTACATTTTGTATCCACATAAACTTGCAATAAAAGTCATTCACCCCACTTGTACCAAGAAGTCGTCAAAACTCGCGATACAGATCGCTTCCCATACTAAACTGTCGATAAAATTACATTTGCCGTGTTTCATAATACCAAACGTCAAAGTTCGGTCTATGTGAAGTTCGCACGTCAAGGACTATGAAACACGGCAAATGTAATTTTATCGACAGTTTATTATGGAAAGCTATCTGTATCGCGAAATTTGACGACTTCTTGGTACAAGTGGCAAGTGGGGTGAATGACCTTTATTGCAAGTTTATCTGGCACGAAGTATAGATGCCATATTCGAAATGCAACATATACAGCAGTACCACTACAAATGACAACTCTATTAGGATCAGTTCTTTAAACGCTTTCATTATTATACAATGCATGCAAAATAAATAGATATACCTATCGATAACCCAGATGCATCAAAGCATCATCAAAAATAAACACCTACTATTAGTTTTCCTTATCCACTTAACATAGGTCCAATTAGTATTTTTCAAGTTAGCTTATACTATATTGCAAAACTAACTAGGTATCTATGGAATATAATAATAAGAGAAGCCATTCTCAGAAAACGTTTAGACAGCGTGTCAGCCATGATCACAAACATTTCTAACCACCATAAATCATCAGCTGTCCACACAAATTAAACTTCCAAAGAACCTTTGTAACACACTGCGACAGGCTTAAAATGCCACCAAATCCTACCTTATTTGGTTAATCAGGATAGAATGCCTGCTAACGAGTTGTGACAATTTCCAATGTAAATGATACATTTGCATCACAATACAGAGAAGCCGTTTAGCCCATTTAAATAATAGATGTCGCTGCGTCGTTTGATCTTGTAATCAATAAAACTGGTCATCGGACCTAATATAAGGCTAATGATATTAAGCATTTGAAGGCAACCGCCTAATCAAATGAACTGTATATGTAAAGTAGGTCGTATGATTAACAATGACATTATTTTTCTTAGACCTAAAATGAGACTTAGAAGACAACAAAATAAGAGGAGTCTAAATAGGGTACATGCGGTAATTAGTAAATAGGTGGCAGCACTTTGTAGGACTAAGTAAGTTAAAATTTCTTTCACCATTTGGCAGCACCGTCTATGTGGCATTAACTATAGATGGCAGCACTAATAGGGCAAATTAATTTCAAATACATGGCACTAGTTGGCAGTCGTCGATATGCGCGTTCTCTGTAGGATTATAATAAAGAAAAAAAACTACGATGTTGTACAGTTACTTTTCAGTCGACAAATTTATAAGCTTGAAGAAGTGATAAATAAATTTTACAAAACGAAATACTTCTTGTCTTCCTTTGCAGTCACGACTGGTTCCCAAATCCCCCCGAAAAGGCAGGGCAAACAACTGTCAATCTCATATCGAAATTTGATATCGCAAGTACATTTTACCGGCCCTTCCCGAAATGGATGCAAGAACTTGTCAATCCATCAACAATGTTTCGGCAATTCCTGGACCGACGTCAAACTGAGGACATTTTTCATCCTGACTGGTTTTTCAACTTGATATTATGAATTCGGTTTTCTCAAAGGTATCTTTTGGGTTCCATAAGTTGTGGAGGAAACGGTGATTTTGGCATATTTCTGTATATGAATGAAAGAATATGCTTTTTATTGCACAGAAAACGGAGGTATAAAACTTAAAACTAGTTATTATAGGAGTTATGTACAACAAAGGCGAAAGGTATATCAACGAACATAAGAACTATTCTATCGTCTATTAACCCCCGACACGCTGAGAATGTACCTTTGCGGTATGTACAGTGGCCAGCACATCAAGTTACTACAATCTGTCAAATTTCCTCAATTGATATTGAACCAAACACGTTTGACATAAAAGTGAGGATCGATTGAAGAAATTTGACAGATTGTAGTAACTTGATGTGCAGGCCACCGTACTTCTATCTGTTTATTTTTTTTGTTTTATGTGATAGGCGGCAGACGAGCAGACGGAGCGCAGGCGCTGCTTCACGCCGGTCTTCTGTAACGTCGTGGTATCACTCCGGTCGAGTCGGGCCATTCATGCAGATGTTATATTTTAATGTTACTTATATGTATTTACACTTATATTTTTTTTTGTTTTTTCTTTCATGTTGCGATGATAATAGTTTCTGCAATTCCTTCATACTTTCTCGGAAAGTATGCAATGTTTTCACGGAACCTGTTAGCTACAGGTCGAGTTTCAACTTGTACAATCCCTTATTTACTGCGATGCCGAAACAATTTCGTAATATTTCACCAGCTCGTATGATTTAATTTCTCGACTGCTCCCTGACCCACTGAGTTTTTTTGATAATTGTGATTGCCAGTATACTCAATGCACTCATACGCAATCTCAACTTTGTCAGAAAAGAGAAATGCCTTACATATTTTTGTTGCAAAACTGAAATGTCAGAGAAACATTCATAATGGTTCTGTTATGACGACTTCTTGAATGCTGAGAGAACGTGACATTATGATTTCTTTACCAAAGAATTTATAAAAGTACTAGGTATAATTAACTAATTTTCCGACAACTGTTAAGACTTATGAGTCTTAACAGTCTGGTATGCCACACTGATATCGCATAATCGAGTAGTTTGAGAAAATTATAAGAAAATTTTGAGATTTTTTTGTGTTAGGTTACAGACGAGCAGACGTATCCCTGGGTGGTAATCGATTGTCGCCCCGCCCAAAGGCACCCGTGGAGTCACAAGTGCGCTGCCAACCTTTTGAACCCCCAGATTGGGCCTCCGGTATTCACTTTCTAGCGAAACGCTGTTTGACTTTTTTTTGCTTTTTTATCTTGCATTGACATAGCTACCGCAGAAAATGGTAATTGAATTAGATCAGAACAGATTAGGCGCTAACAAATGGTTACAATCCGGATTAAGAACAGAACAGTATGTAAATTTTAGCCATAAATTTCTAGATCACTAATCTATTCACGCCTACGAACGAATGAGGTGATGATTTTACAGTTTACAAACACCAAAAGATTTTAAGGCTATATATAAACCTAAAACGATACTAAAATATGGAGTTTATGCATGAAACTTCGTACTGATTCTGTCTACCACCAGCTCTTTTTTTTTATATTATAGGAAGGCAAACGAGCAAGCGGGTCACCTGATGGTAAGTGATCACCGCCTCCCATCACATATCAGCTACACCAGAAGGAGTGCGGATGCGTTACCGGCCTTTTAGGAAGGTATAGTTTAGCTCGTTTTCGGGAAGTTGATTCCACAATGAGGATCAAATGTCTCTTTCAGAATGATTAATCCAAATTGATTCGGCGGTGTAGGTATGTAATAATATTGCACAAGGGCTGCTCAAATTGTCGCTGACTTGTCTCTCCCTAGTCGGCTTGATCCTCTACGGAGCGGGATATAACTTATCTTCATCATCATGATAGTTGGCGATACTGTGCGTTTCTCGAGGAATTTCTTCAGCGAATCTCTTTTTTCTCGAACAGTTTAGCTGCAGCAATATTTCCCGACAGTACTTTTCCTATTCAGGTCTAAATCATCATCATCATTTCAGCCAATAGACGTCCACTGGACATAGGCCTCCCCCAAAGTTCTCCACACAGATCGGTCCTGTGCCACCCGCAAACCATCCAATGGACTCCCGCCCTGGAACTGAAACGTGGCCGCTTACAATGGGCCGCTTAAGAAGGCTCAAAGTCACTCAGAGGGCAATGGAGAGGGCTATGCTCGGAATCTCCTTGCGTGATCGTGTCAGAAATTATGAGATCCGCAGGAGATCTAAGGTCACGGACATAGCCCAAAGAATTGCGTGGCTGAAGTGGCAATGGGCAGGGCACATTGCGAGGAGAACAGACGGCCGTTGGGGTGGAAAGGTCCTTGAGTGGAGGCCACGCGCAGGAGGCCGCAGCCGTGGCAGGCCTCCCACCAGGTAGACCAACGATCTGGTGAAGGTCGCGGGAGCCCATTGGATGCGGGTAGCACAGGACCGATCTGTGTGGAGAACTTTGGGGGAGGCCTATGTCCAGCAGTGGCCGCCTATTGGCTGAAATGATGAATACCTTATTTAAAATTATCTTTCATGTAAATGCGGCGCGAGCACAACGCAGAATTTGTCCTGCCAACACTACAAATGATTTAGGTATGCAAAACAATCGATATGGCGTCGATACGATACCCTTTTGTTTTTGACTGTGGGAATTGTTTAATGTTACGAAGAGATTTTATCGCTGTTTTTTACCTTGCGTATTATTTTTATGCCTAACAAAACATGTGTGTTGAGGTCCGGTTGGGATACACGGATGTGGTTTTGATATCTTGATATTTCTATTAATAACATGTCATAGAAATAAACTCTTGAGTTGCAAGTGAAGAATCAATAGTCGAAATAGATGAGAGCTGATGAGGCATCTTTTAAAGAAAAAAAGTCCAAATCATATATATGTATATTTTATGTGATAGGTAGCAGGCGGATCACCTGATGGTAAGCAATTGTCGCCGCCCATGGACACTTGCAACACCAGTGGAGTTACAAGTGCGCTGCCAACCTTTTATCCCCTTCCCCCCCGAGTGGGCTACCGGTACCCTCACTCACTCGGCGAATCACAGCACAGGGGCTGCTTTACGCCGGTTTTCTGTGAGGCAGTGGTATCACTCCGGTCGAGCCGGCCCATTCATGCCGAAGTGTGGCTCTCCCACAGTTAGACATACGTTCGATCAAATAAAACCTAGATACAGCGTGAACCGCAAAAAAAATCGCCGCCGATGAAAATGAAGACTCCATTCGTAAAAGATCGCTTCAGTGCATTTTCGGAATTCAAAACCAATTACCTACTACGGATACGCAAAATAAAATACTACATATTGTTTTCGACCTCACAGGCATATTCAAAATATCTATAGCTATATTAAAACTACTAGTGGCCCGCCTTCACTTCGCTGCGGGACCGTAATTCAGAAATGAACCAATAGATGGCGCTGTGCTAAATTACATCGCGCAAGCGTTTCGTGTTTTCGGTTTACCTATAAGCCTTGTCGTTGTCTATAGAAGTTATCTCTTTATAAATGGCATAGAAGATAGATAAAGACAGCTCTATTGGGATCACTTTTAATTGTGTATCCAGAGATTATATCGATGTTTACTACGTTCAGATATTCTACGAGTATGCTATAAATCCGGTAAAAGGCGACCGCATGTTTTCCATCGCTACCAGTCTTTACAAAAACACGTAACCCGGGAGCTGAACCCCTGACCCCTCTCACCTTTGAGGTGTTCCGTTTACGGTGTTGTATTAATTAGGCACATTACGGGAACTACCAGCGCAGAAAATACCACTGTACTTATGTCAATGGGATGAGGTATAAAATTGCATGGAGCTTTTGGTAGCTATGTAGCCAACAGTGAAAATTGTAAGTCTTAAACTAAGGGTTTAAGGTTCAGTTTTGGGTTGATCTTTTGGAGGTCGTGTACGCAGGTCGTCGTGGCTGTAATTGCTAAGATTACAATTTACGAGTCCATGCTATCGTAAGTTAAAGCCGATTATTGATCCACTAATGGGCAGAGGCTTACGCCTTACGCCATCGGGATCAAGTCATCAGTTCTCCGATTGAATGTCATCATCAGGCCACTAAGTGGGTTATTTATATTATTTGAAGGAAAGATGAGGTAGCAGAGCAGATGTTCTATACTGAATCAGAAAAAATACGCTTAATAGTAAAGTAGGATTTGGGAAAGGCTAGGCGGGTAGTGTTGGACGCCCTGCGACAAGATAGGATGATGACATTCGAAGGCTGGCTGGAGTAGCTGGATGAGAGTGGCCGAAAATCGGAAGCGGTGGCGTGCATTAGGGGAGACCTATGTCCAGCCGTGGACAAGTCTAGGTTGCTGATGAGGCTCGGTGAATGCAGGTCGAGCAAAGGTGAGAAGACTGTTGAGGATCGACGGCTGGACCAGTCTCATTTTATATTGTTTATGTTTATTATGTCTGTACTGTTTTTGATAGATAATTGTTTTGTTTATTGTTTATTTTTGCTGTGCTGTATTATTTGATTTGGTTTGAAACGTGTCCTAAAAAGTATGTTGTTTTTGCTGATATCAGGCTTTTTATTGGCATCATCACCAGTGTACAGTCCAGGCCCAACAACGACAGTTCCACTGTAATTACTAGACTCCTTAAACCCTAGACTATGGTCCAAGTGTAGGTACCTGAAGCTCCAGAGCGAAAGTTTTCTACGCAATCGGGAACACGCCAAGACGACGATGAAAGATAGAATAAAATAAGCGATCAGGAACCTAAATCTACCAATTCTTTGGAAACGCATCAACTTTCATGAAGCATAGAGATAAGACCCATCACCTTCGGACGTGTCTGCTCAATATTCATGGACTATGGCAGCTATAACTGGAGCAACGACTAGACATACGAGTTAAAGGCAATGAATGAAGGGCACAAAAAAAATTTTTTTAGTTTTAATCTTTACCTATAGCGGCTTTAAAGACTAGTCTCTAGTATCATCTTTTTTAGGTTACTTAGAAATGTTTACTTTAACAATATAATTTATTTCTTCTTCTTCTACTTCTACCTCAGCATTCCTTAGCCCACCGTTGGGCATATACCTCTCCACAACACCACTCAGCTAGGTCGTGAGTTTTCCTGGCCATAAGTTGCCTGTGTGACTTCGTAAATCATTTGACCATCTGGCTGGTGGTCTGCCTATGCTTCTCTTGCCCAAACGTGAAAGAATGTATTTATGTTTATAGTATTTGTAGATATTATCCACGATTTAAAGCCTTTTTAACATTGATTCCTTCGTTAGATAAAAGTAAAATTCTGCTTACTGCTACTATTTTATTCAATATTAATTACAAATTGAATTAAGATTTATCGGCTATTAACCGTAATGAAATTCAAATCAATATTATTAATCCAAGCGAAGAGTTGCTGGTCGACGACGTACATTAATCTGTCTCATAAATTGTAAAGGAATAGGGCAACCCTAGCCGGCCCGTTACAGCGCACGCGTAGGAAATATGAATGCGCGAAAATCATAAAGCTCGGGCGTGCGCGCGCGCCGAGCGACAGGCGACACGTAGAGGGAACACTGCCAGGGTTGCTAGCAGGCAAAAAAAAAATAAACGATAAACACCAGGCTACGAAAAAGACCATAAGGCACGTGCAGTAACTATACATGGACGCACTTTGTATTGACTTACAGGACTAATTAAGTTCAAACATGGCACCAGTGTCAAAACTGAAACATGGCGGTGTTGTACCTCCGCTGTTGGTCCTGCGCCTGAACCGTTTTCGGTCGTGTCACACTGGTGTCCCATCAAAATATGAGGGTAAGGGAATAGGGAGTGCACTTGCAATTTCGGGTACGTGATCCTAATAAAGGAAACTGTGTATTTGAACAATAAATTGTGAATTTAATTTACGAGTTGAATTTCCTATGAACGACGTCAATCGAGCTAGCGAGTCACCAGATCGTAACAGATTTTGCCCGTCCATGAACATCTGCAAGATCAGAGAAGTCGCTGATGCATGCAGGCCTTAAGGAAGGAGTGCGCACGTTTTATGTCACAAAGAATAAGAACAACAAAGAAAAACAAATAAAAACAATAAAGAAAAATCAAATACAGAAGTACAGTACACACAGTAGTCAGAGTCACATAACAAACAATCGCTTGAAAAGTAAAGACAAGGTACATTGGTGCGAACGTGGAACATGAAGTAACAAACCGTATTGGAACAACAAATACCTACCTTCAGAGATTGAGCAAACTTCATATCCCTTGGTTTTTGTCAAACTTATAAAACCGTGCCTTTATACCTTGGCAACACCAAGCACCGTGTACGCGGGTGACAAAACCACCACAAACGTAAGCCACTTTATTTCGAACACGACAAGACCTATTTTCAATTGTGCAACATAAATTACTGATTTCGCATTTTGAAATTTGCGAAACCAATGTTTTGTTCCAGTCTTACTGTGTTTACACGGGCTGGAGTACAATTGGACTCATATAGCTCAACCCACGCCAATAAAACATTCTTTCAATTTTAGTACCTGATAAATCATGTTGAGGAATATTTGGAAAATGTATTAGCTAATCGTAAAATGTGCTAAAGAGGCTAAATATGAGTTTATGCCCAAACAAATATTAAAATTATCGGGTATGGGATATGGTTCTTCCAAACAAATATTGCTTTATTTTTCATTTTTTGAGTGTCTCAAAACTCAACCCTTTATTTTATGAGGTGCTATGAGGTGGTATTTGTATAATTTATAAGATACACACTTATGTACCCTAGCTATGGCAAAAATTTAGATGAGAAGAAATTGACATCAGAATTTAAAAAACAACTCTAGATCTGTAATTAACAGAAAATGACAGAAATAGAAATAGAAATATTCTTTATTCAATTTAAGTCCTTATAGAACACTAGCGGCCGCCCGCGACTTCGTCCGCGTGGAAAAGTAACTTTTTACCCCCCCTTTAACCCCTTACAACCCCTTTTTCGCAACAAAAAGTAGCCTATATCCTTTCTCAGGGTCTAGATCATCTGTATACCAAATTTCATTTAAATCCGTTCAGTAGTTTTGGCGTGAAAGAGTAACAGACAGACAGACAGACAGACAGACAGACAGAGTTACTTTCGCATTTATAATATTAGTATGGATTTATGAATGTCAAATACTATGTAAGCTACCGCTGATTCGGAAAGTTGATTTCTACCTGAGAAGAATCAGCAAGAAACTCAGTAGTTACTCTTTTCAAATTATAATCATTACAATTTTCATTCTGTTAATAATTATAAAAAAAAACATTATTAAGATTACAGTTACAATATGATAAACAATGCTTTTATCGTTTAGATAATCGTCAAAGTAAAATTATGGAATCAAATTATACATATAAAATAATAGGCATAGAAATTAACAAGTCCAGGAATCCACTTCATTTAAATAATCTTCTACATTATAGTAGCCTTTCTGCATTAAGCAGTTTTTAATATGAATTTTAAATTCATGTAATGGTAAGTCAATAAGTTTTTGTGGTAACTTATTAAACATTTTTATGCTCAATCCTACAAATGAATTGCCAATTTTATGAAGTCTTAGATTTGGGACCGCAAGCCTATGTTTATTTCGTGTGTTAAAGCTATGAAAATCAGATTTTCGCGAGTAAAGATGCAAGTTTTTACGTACAAACATAATACAATCAAAAATGTATTGAGATGCTACCGTTAAAATATTTATTTCCTTGAATAATTCTCTAAGTGAGTCACGTGTTCTAAGGCCATAGATGGCACGGATTGCCCTCTTCTGCAATATGAAGATAGCTTGTAAATCAGCACCGGATCCCCACAGCAATAGACCATATGACATCAGACTATGAAAATAGCTAAAATAAACCAGTCTTGCAGTCTCAATATCAGTCAGATCTCTTATTTTTCTTACTGCGTATGCAGCTGAACTAAGTCTTCCTGCCAAGGCAGCGATATGGGGGCTCCACTGCAATTTTGAATCTAAAGTGATACCTAGAAAAACTGTGGAGTTTATAATTTCAATAGGTTCATTATTCATGACTATATTAATATTGACCTGCGATCAATGGAGAGACGCGGGGGAGGTCTTTGCACAGTGGTGGACAATATAGCCTTAGTAAAACACTCAAGACTTTGTAAAACACTAACAAGCAATTATCAGAACATCACTGCAAAGATGACGTTGTCAAGTCTATAAGTTAACATAAGACAGGTTCCACAGTTGAAACATCTGACACGCTAAGCAGATACTAATGTTCAGTCATACGCTTTCTTACAAACGACAGTACAAGCGTCGTAAACTCTCGTTCTGACAAACGGCCATGTATGTGAGGAAATGAGGTGTTTATGAGAAACTCCTACAGAGCTAATTGTCCAGGATGCAATAACTCCTGCCTTCGACACCTGAGCCGATACATTGCGGGATGCCCAGGACATATATCATCAGGTATTCAAAGGCAACGGAATCGGTTAAGACAATTTTAGTGCCCATAAATAATTTGCAGATTGCTGTTATAGAGGAAGATAGGTTTTGAAATTTGTAATTAATATAAATAACATCTTTGTAAATACTTTCCATATCATATAAATATTGTCAATGCTAATGCAATAAGGAAATGATTAACTTACTTGCAATAAAATAGTCTAAAATTTGCACTCTGATAAATGTAATTGTTCAATCTTGAAAGGCGGCATGCTCCTGCATGAATGGGCCGGCTTGAACATACCATAGCCTCATATAAGACCGGCGTGAAGCAGCGCCTGCGTTATGTTTCGTCGAGTGAGTGATGGTGGGTACCAGAGGCCCAATTGAGGGGAAAGGGGGTAAAAGTTAAAGTAAAACTGCGGGCGGCGGCAATCGGTTACCATCAGGTGATTCGTCTCCTCGTCTACCACCTATCACATAAAAAAAATAACGACGATAGTAAAGATATAAATTTGTATAACTTTATATCAACAATTCAACGAAAACTCAATATCCACAAAGCATTTATTTTCTTTATCCACAGTAAAAGTGAAATTGCAAAATCTACGATTTAAGAATTGAATCTTCTCACAATTTTATTACGTGGGTATAAAATGTAAGTGCTCAGCTTTAAGGTAATATGAAATGTAAAATGGGGCGCAAGCGCAGGCAGACAGGAGGCTATGGCCGGCGCGCGCGCAGAGCGCGTTAGACCAGCCGTGATAATTGTGCGTATACGTCTGTGCTTAGGGTTATCGACCAAGATTTAATGTAACCATTATACAAGAATTTGAGAACCAATACTATTTTGCACGACAAGACGGTGAGAGCCTTTCTAGGTTCAAGGAACAGCTGATGTTTATCGGGAAAGTCGAAGGCAAAGTGCACACGGAAGAAAGAATCCTGTTGCGATGATCTGACCACATGCGTAATAACTAGGACTCAACACTTTTCGACGCCATGTAGCCAAAGACAGACGCCGATGGAAGAATGTGTTAACAGAAAAGATATTTTCAAAAAAGTGGATCACAAACCTCAGGACTACCTACTTTTAAGTTTTTTTTTTATTTGTTAAATTACATTCCATAGACTATAGGTCCGTGCCGTTGGCCTGCTAGTTACACAATAATATTATAATTTTTCACACTTTATTTCGTTGCTCGCGTTACATCTAGGTATGCCTATTAGATATAGTTGTTAAATACTATTGATAAGTTTTCCGAGGCAAGGCTTGTGATTAAGCCTAATCCCATCATCGTAACGGCGATGACTTACCTTCGATGATGGAGTCCTTTGCCCTGCAGTGGGACAGTACATAGGCAAGTAAAGTGTCATACTTTCACCAGTAAGGCCACCCAAAATTCATCAAAATACTCTTACTCACCATAACCAAGATATGGTATCTCCAGTTATCTATCCTATTTAATATGCAGTCGACCCTGGCGCCACTTACCTGCAACAAGAGATAAACAAATGAGCGAAACAATTCATCATTATTGTATGCTTATCGACATTATCGCGAGCTTTGCTTGAAACCATTATCAAGTTACTAGGAAATGGAGAAATATTTGCACCTTGCGAAAGTACGGTGAAATTCCTTAGATTACTTTTACTTTGTATTCATGTCAATTCGGGTTTTAACCACTATACCTATTTTCAGAAGAATATTATCTTCAAACGTCTATCTAGTTTTTAAAGCTACAGATAGAAATTATAAAACTTACATAGAAAAAAACGCTGATTATCTCATACATTTTAAACGCTCGTTGCAACAGACAAATAATTGACATTAATATAGGACTTGTTTGACCCGTTTTTCTTCTAAACTTTCGCGTTGAGGCCCATAGATATCAATTTCAATTCATTATTGTATTAGTGAAGTAAAAAACAAACAACAGCAGAACTGCAGTGCTTCGTAAATGTTATTATTTCTAAACCAACAATAAGATCCATAGAATCCATATTTACGTCCAGAATCTATTATGCTTTATCCATGACTATTTATAGTACGGGTTTAACTCTAAATATTCCCAACGCACACATTTCATTACACAATATTGTTATCGCTATCTAACGTTTTGCGTAAACAATTCAAGTACAACAGGACTAAGCAGGAAGTATCGTTTGCCACCAATCGTGGGTCTTGTATCAGCTCGAAACCTGGCACTTCCTCCGAGCCACCGACGTTCGGTCCTCAATCAATTACGCGCGATGTTGCCAGGTTCATACTGAGAGTATGATTATTAGTATTGATGGTTTTATTTTTTATGACATGTGTCAAAAGAACAGGCGGATCACCTGTGGAGATACCAGCGCTCATCGAAATAAGCAAAATAAAATTGAACCGTTCCATACAAACAAGAATATTGATCAGGCAAATATTATTTTTATTATTTTGATCTCCTTGTGTTATCGATAACGAAATACTTACAATTTTTATTATTTGAACTAACTGTAAAATAAGGTTTATTAATATTTTTAGAAGCTATAAAAATATTATTATTTTAAAAGGCTTTATTCGTGTTGCCTATTATGAGGGGTTCGGGATTAAAGGACTAAAATTTTACGATCGGTGACAGATGTTTCAGCAGAATCGCGCGGAACAAGAGAAACCAGCTGCGTTCATGGCTGTAAAGAAAGTCTCCTAAGCGAGAATATTTTAATTTTTTAATCATTACCTTAGTAGAAGTTGGCAACACAGCCTACGCACACAAGCCTAATATTACGGTAGCCGCTTGCATTCCATTCATTCGCGCCTTCAATGAAACAATGTTGCAGCTAGAAGTGCATTAAGGATGAATAGGGTCTGTTTTCGAATAGAATGCCAATAAAAATAGCGAGGGCACGGTGAAACAGAAAGGAATCGCCAACGAACATTTAAGTGAGGAAATTTAAATTAAACCAATTAACGATTGTGAGCAGGATTTACATTCTACACCTAGGCAGGCATTTACGATGTTTACTAATGATGAAAACTTTGAAGGTGATGTAAATAATAATAAAAAAGGAAAAATAAGCAATACTTTTTTTCGAAACAAATTATTAAACTAAATCGTTACTACTAAATAATTGAAAAGAGATAACAAACCATAAATTGTGAAAAGATACAATTAGATATACTCAGTTACAAAGTGAGCGTAATAAAAGTAATGAAAGCGTGTTAAAAAATCAATTACAACGCATGAAGAAATGAACAGAGCAAAACCTCGGAATTCCGTAAGAGAAATCACCAAACAATTTAAGATGGCAGCTATCTGAGGTGAATCCGCGTTTTTCTCCCTCTAATCTCGAAAGAAATGCTAAATTCTTCGAAACCACAGCTCGCAATTCCGTCACTCCGGGGACGCGGAAGAAGCGACCGCAAGAGGTGCTCCGAGCGAACAGTAGGGAGGAATGCGGTTCGAGCCAAATGTAACTCGAGTCACTACGGAACCGCACTCGAACTCATTTCTTTTGTGATAGGTGGCAGAGGAATAAACGAATCAACTGATGGCAACACTAGTACAGTCTTGTGACAAGTGCGCAGCCAAACTTTTGACCACCTTTCTCACGATTTAGCGTCTCCCGATAACCTCACTCACTCAAAGAAACACAGCGCAAGTGGCTGTTTTACAACGGTTTTCAGTAAGGATGTGGTTGTCCCCCAGATTTTTCGCCTATCGAAGTTAATTAGAAATTAAATGGAGAGATTAGAAGGGAGACTTGCTCCCTTTACCTCTTCCCTCCTCAGCAGCTACGTACAATTTTATGATTCCAAATTTGCCTGAGTCTAGGACAATTTCATCATTCGAATATATTTTTTCTTTGTAGCTACACTCGAGTGACAGTAAAACTTGGCATCACTACCGGCGGGTATGATAATGCGGCGTCGTGCTAAAATTACACGCAAGATTACCGGGGAAAGCTGTGAAAAATAACCCTTCGCATTACTCGGAAATTCAATCTGTGACAATAAAAAAAAGTTGACGAGATAACCCAACTAACCATGGAATCGGTTTTGTGATGCAATAAGTCAGTGGCCCTAGAACTGCTCCTTGCGAAAGTCCCTTGCATAATGGCTAGGTATAAAGTTTTATTCATGTGTTTTGTACGCGGCGTAGTTAAGAAAACACATTAAATAGCATTACGTTGAAGAAAGCATGAATGCACCTTTCGATTTGTGTTTGTTAAATAATAAAGGATCAAGAACTCAAAATTAAATAGGATAAGCAGAAATGACATAAATAATAAGGTGTTAGTTAACCTTCTTTACGCTACATAAATAAAGGTACCAGTAGGTGTAACATTATTCACTGTAGAAGCAAATGACACATTCATAGCTCATGATATACATACAGTTATACCAATAGAAGCTGATGACATATTCGACCTGCTTCCACATAACTTACAAACCACGTATCCCATAGCAATCGAGACTGGCATATTTATATCAAGTCTAAACTACCCGTTAACCCGACCCAGGGTTGTCAATCTACGTGATCGCAATTAGCGGAGCGCACGCGCAACGGAACATGTCGCGATAGCGGGAACAACCTGCGACAGCCCTGACGGGGCGATAAAGTGTACGTGACGGGTCGTGTGCCGGGTCATACGGACGACGACAAACATGGCAATTTGTATAGTCCTGTTTTGAGT
This sequence comes from Cnaphalocrocis medinalis, assembly GCA_014851415.1. Lineage (NCBI taxonomy): Eukaryota > Metazoa > Arthropoda > Insecta > Lepidoptera > Crambidae > Cnaphalocrocis > Cnaphalocrocis medinalis. The sequence goes on from CM026279.1 coordinate 15,872,432, forward strand.
TTAAGTACAATTAAGTGGGAATCTGAGACCCTGAGGAATGGGCTTGGATTAGAGAGGCGAGTGGAGGTAAAGTTAGTACAGACATAATTTATTACCCAGAGGACAGGACTAAAGAGTTGCGCATTACCGACATTTAGTGTACTATTTCGGTGGTCTTATTATATTCTAACTAGGTATTGATTCTGACGAAAAAGTACATTTAAGCATTGAAGATTTTTTCACGTGATAGGTGGCAGTAGAACAGACCGATCACCTGTTTGTTAAGTGATCGGAAGCAATAATAGAAATCACAGGTGAGCTAGAAGTTTAATTTAAATTGGTAGTGTTGATGATGTCAAACGCATTAATGAAATCGAAATTCATTACTTTCTTCATGCGAATGGAGTTTGAAGAATTTACTGCTGTTTTTTTAAACATAGCATTAAATATTAAATAAACTGTAATACTATATAAGACACTGAACCAGTAAGTGATAGATATAATCATGATGTCATTGTAATAGCTGCAGTATTGTCCACATAAGTTCAAAACCTGATTACCAAGCTGGTTTAAACTATGGGACTAGTCAGGTACTCCTACTTCGTCTAGCAGACGGATATGCTGATTGGATAGGATATGTTGATCGCGTTGCCCACGCGCAGTCAGTCGATGACAAGGCAGCTCGATGCAGTATAATAAGCGCTTTATTATGGTCCACTCTTCCTGGTAGATACTTAGATATCTCTATCTACTTAACTATTGCAGTTTACGCCTTGTGGGACGAAATGTTTATCTCATCCACCGGATATTTTGTTACTTTTACAAACAAACTGGAAAGCGCCTCTTTCTAGATATTTTAGATTCGCGTCTATAATGTGCAGTGTATCTCAGTGAAATATGTTTAAGATATTCCATTTACTCTAGGCCAATATTATGTGGGTGTTAAACGACTTTTATGTATGTTATTAATACAAGTAGTATTTAGATAACAAGCGGCTATTAAATTAATTCAAAGATATATCACTCCTTTTATGTGACACTAGTGGCGCGCCCTCACTTCGTTTTGGGACTTTTTGCTTTTCTAATATTTGCCAATAGATGGCGCTGGGTTTCGAATACATGGCGCAAATATTTCGTGTTTTCAGATCACGTATATAAGCTTTTTGATGGTCTATAACCGTGGTCGTCAAACTGCGGCCCGCGGACTTTAGTCGTGCGGCCCGCGGTAAAGTAGATTCCTCTAATTAATAGTAACTACACATCCGTACTTCACATATAATGCGGCCCGGATCTTAGTGCTCACATTGTTATGTGTGGCTCTTGAGCAGTAAAGTGTGACGACCGCTGGTCTATAATGTAATGGTGGAGATGTGGCGGATCACTTGACGGTAAACGATAGCCGATGGACCACAACACCAGTGGTATCACAAATTAATGTCAATCATAGCTAAGAACACTCCCGGCTATATAAGCGTTGAAAGAAAAAAATCTAAATTCAATTCGGTTCATCCGTCCGGGACCTACGATGCCGCAGCGAGACCAACACTTCAAACTTATACCACAAAATAATTACACACAGAAAGTAGACTGCCCACTAAGAGCTAAAAACGTGTCATGTACTCACGCATGCGCACTAACGGGGAAATACGCCTTTTCGACCACATTAATCCTAACCTGACATAAGATTGACGAACTGTCGAGGAGGTAGAGGCCGCGCGCTTATGTACTCATTCCGGGCAACAACCCTAGCATAATAATATGTCAACGAACTCTTCTAAATTCAAAATCAGGCTGAGTCTACCTTCTGTGTGTAATTATTTTGTGCTTATACCACCCAATCGTTTTAGCGTCAGGTTTTGCAAAAACCTCTTATCCGAATTCACTTCTTCATTTTTAAAATCCAGGCGTGTCCTAAAGATTACACGTTAGGCCATCTTCAACACCTCCGCTACCCGTTCCCAGGCCGAAGGATCTGGTCCCCCGATCCTATACTTAATACAATTGAGGAGTATCCGTCGGCAGGCCACAGGCCGTCATTAGCGTGCATCCATCTCTGTCGCGCCGATAATTACGCGCCTGCGCATAGACAAATCACTCCGGTTTGTGGCGCAAGCGACGAGCGGAGGTGTGACGGGCTTCGAAAGAACGCACCAACTTTTAAACGCACTTGGATTACAAATAGTTAATTAATTAGTTCCAGTAAATTTCTGCATTCCTGGTAGTTTAAAATAAATAAATGTGACAGACAATCACGCCAATCAACCTGGTCTGAAACTAGGGCAACCCCTGTACTATGAGTACCAGGTGACGATAATTAACTGGGGCGTCAACCCAGAACACCCAGAATCCAAGAAAACTTAGAAAATGTAATTTACTAAATTTACTTGACCGGGAATCGAACCCGGGACCTTTCGCGCTTCAACAATAAGTCACAAAATTATTTTTAGAAATATGCACAATGCACATACAATATGGTAATTAGTAGGGTCTGCTTCACTTGGTGTGTTCGAAACTCCTGACCCAATTCTGGTGTACTCGATATACATATCGAATGACAGGTTTTCATACATTCGTCCATGCAAGATTCCGATTCGACTTCAATGTCGAGTGCACGAGAATTGGTCACCTGGTGCGTTATGAGAATATCTACGAGCGCTGCAGTCATGCTCGTGCGCATCTCTTGCTTGTGGATAACGGATATATTTTGAGATTATTGAACATGATTGGCTGAAAGATTAATGAAAGTTGAGTGTAGATGGTTTTTTATTGGCTAAAACTTTAGAACTGTCTAAATTGATATGTTAAACAATGGATCTTTAACACTTTAATGGGGGCTATCGCATGTGAATAATCCACTAGGTAGCGTACTGATAAACTGAGGTCTAACTTCAATCTCATTGGTTGTGAAGTGACATTTTGACATCTCACATAAAAAATAACCAATGCAGGGAGCCTTTTGGGGTAAGAGAATTGCGCTTCGCAAGCTTTTCCACAGTGACAACAAAAAAGTGTAGGTAGAACTGGCTTCATAATAATTATTACCCTCATTGCTATTTTTAGGGTTCCGTAGCCAAATGGAACCCTTATAGATCCGCCAAGTCTGCTGTCTGCTGTCCGCCCGTCCGTCCGTATGTCACAGCCATCTTTTTTTTAAATTAATCAACTCGCGATTGGAAATTTTAAGCTGACATTATATCCCGACTGAGATCTTTCTGAGAACAAGCTAGTTAACAAACAAGCAAGCTAGTTAGCAAGACTGTAGTAGTTGTGTAATAATAAAATATTAGAAAAAGTAAATATCCTTCATCCAACTGCTCCCATTTCACTCAAGCCCTCCGTATTTATCAAAGGAAACTAAATATAAAATCCGCATGTTGTAACATAGAATTGTAACTGCTCATAATTCTAGTTTTAATAATACGAATTACATCAGTTCAAATACGTGTAATAATGCCAGGTTTCTAGGAGAAATTGCAGTCGAGACGAAAGCAAAACTAGCTAAGATTAGAAATGAAAGCAATTGTATAGTTTTTTTAGATTCAGCTAAAACTGATTTTTAATGAGTTTTTTTGTTTGGCTCTACCCTCCACTCTGGGAAAAACTTTGCCTATTTCATGACAAATAATTTAGAAAGGTGGGTAGTCAACTGTCGAAGTCAGTCAAAGTTACAATGTGTGTTAGCGTGTGTTTAGCGTTTTATCGACATTCACAACCTTCTTCTTTTAAGTGATTGGTGGCAGACGAGCAGACGGCTTACCTAATGGCAATCGATTGCCGCCGCCCATAGGCAACTATAACATCAGTAGAGTCACAAGTGCGCTTCCAACCTTTAACCCCCTTTCCCCTCAATTGAGCAGTCGGTACTCTCACTCACTCGACCCACATCACAGGCGCTTGAGGCGCTGCTTCACGCCGGTCTTCTGTGAGGCCGTAGTATCTCTTTCACCCATTATTCCTAACCCTTTCTTATTAACGGAGACTAAAGTTAGACATGGTTTAAAACTGATGCTGTCACTTTTATTAAAGTCACAGATGAAAGTGACAGTATCAGTTTTAAACCAAATTAACATTAGACCATGTTTTGTACTAAGATGGTATTAGGTCCACACCTCATAGCAGCAGTGTAAAAACGAAACAATCAACGACTCATATTCATCACTTAACGGCACTCAACTGCACAAAAGAACAACCTATTTGTACACAAAAAAGACCAAATACTAACATAAAACCTTTGAACATATAGTTCTGTAGAAGGTAGTATGTAGTACCTTCCACAATCTGATGACGTTTGCGAACGAATATTTACGAACAAAAAATATACCTAAGCATCAAAACACATTAACTTTACCTGTCCAAAATATAACTCTAAATATTAGCGAAGTTTGGTTTTAGCATTTAGCATCATTTAAGGAGGCACGCCCCGTTGGTCTAGTGGTTTAAGTACTGGGCCGTGATCTCGGGGTCCCGGGTTCGAATCCCGGGTCGAGCAAAAGTATGTTTCGTATTTTTCGAACATAGCTCGGGTTTGTGATCACCAATCCGCATTAGGCAAGCGTGGTGATTAAGCCTTATCCTATCATAGTAGCGATGACTTGATTTCTATGATGGAGGCCTTTGCCTGCAGTGGATGTGATGTTGTCTCAATTTATTATTATGAAAGAGGACAATCAAAGCCCGTGTGTTTAGACCAAGCTACGCCGGCATGAATGGGCCCGGCTCGACAGGATGGATACTTATAATACGACGGACTAACAAAAAACTGGCGTGTAGTAGCGCCTGTGCTGTTTCATTGAGTGAGTGAGGGTACTGGAGGCCTAATTTGGGGGAAGGGAAAAAGGTTTGCAGCGTTACTTGTGACTAAAGAGTTGTGGGTGTGTGTGGTACCTAAGTGGTTACGTACATAAGTATTAACAAACAACCCATAGGTTCTGGGATTTGAACCTATGACTCCAGTTTACAATGCGTGCGCGCAAACCCACTATCGCTACCGCTCTTTCTCTCATGAACAGTAATTTGCAGAAATTACGACTTTCGCACGCACTTTCATTTGGTATTACATAACTTTAGTGCCGTATTGTCAATCATCTCATAAGAGCAATAAACCAATCATATAACGCGGTTAGAAACAATATGAGGCACCGCAAAAAGTTTTCCATCCTTACCTTACGTCATAAATGAGGAAATTCTTATAATGAGACACCGGATTTCCCAGTTAGCTTATAAAAAGGTACTTTAGTGGAGTCAGCCGGGTCTTGTTAGAAGTTTCATAACATGTCACCTTATATAATATAATATATATAATATTTCACTACATCACATACATTGATCTGACTCTGAGATAGGTAGCTCAAGCACCTGTGTTACAGATATCAGATCCAACAGTGGAATTACAAATATATACGTATAATACTTTTCTTTTGTAAATACATACTTATAATACATAGAAAACACCCAGACCAATATAAACAGACATGTTCATGCACACAAATGTTTGTACTGTGCGGGGATCGAACCCGCAACCCTTAGCCCAGACGCAGCATTCACTACCACTGAACCAACCGGGTCGTCAAACCTTATGACGAAAGTGTCAGGACACTGTAAGATCAGGGACCGGAATAGGTAGCCTATATTTACTTACAATTCTCGATGGGATATAACATGGTGCATGTTAATACCACCGAATTTGAATTCCCAAAATCTGAGATTTCTAATTCTACATAAACCATCAAAATAGACAAAATTAAAATCAGCTGTTCCATACATTATACACTCTTATACATTATACATATTTTATATTCTACTCTGTCTATTACATAGCACTGTAATATACAGAGTAGAATATAGAATACGAGTTTTTAGGGATAAAAATTCGGTGGTATAACGCTCCCCATGTTATGTCCCCTCGAGAATTTTATGTAAACATTCTACCTGATACCTGGTAATGATGATTAAGTACAGTTCTACTTGAAATTTTCCACTAACCACCGTAATACTGTGGGAGAGCCATGCTTCGGCATGAATGCGGCTCGACCGTAGTGATACCACCGCCTCACAGAAAACCGGTGTGAAGCAGCTCTTGTGCTGTGTTTCGCCGAGCGAATGAGGGTAACGGAGGCCCACTGGGGGAAGGGGATAAAAGGTTGGCAGCGCACTTGTGACTCCACTGGTGTTGCAGGCGCCATGGGCGACGGCAATTGCTTACCATCAGGTGATCCGCCCGCTCGTCTGCTACCTATCTCATAAAAAAAATACAAATTTAAGGATTGTAAAAAAAAAATACAAGATAATAGTATAGCCCAAGTAAATTTGAGAATGTGTTGAAATTAAGACGGAGCATAAACGTAATACCTACAAGAGTCCAAGGGACAGTGAATGATGAAGAATGCGGAGTGCTCCAACCGTGCGCCTGCGCAGGAAATTTCTAAGGCTAAATGCATTGCGTGATTTACTGTAATAAACACGGGACCGGAATACTAGATGCTTAGGAATTAGGTCTATATGTTTAGAGAAAATCCTAGAGCACGGAAAGTTAAGTATACTTAAGATGGAGAAGTAAGGTGGTAAATGGAACACTATGTTTTGCAACAATAAATCCTGAATCATGGTCAAAACGTACCCCAGGCTCTGAAGGGACAACTATGGACGCAACCGGGAATGACACGCTAAGATGAGAGAGTTTCGTATCAAAGGTGAAAAGGTAAAGATGCACTCATTGAAATACAAAGTAAAGTGAAAACTAATCAATTTCATACTGACGATAGATAACTATATGGTTACAGTTATCTATACTTATCAATAGGAAATAAGGAGAACGGGCTTCAATCATGTTATGAATGAACGGATGAACCCTAAGCCCAAGAGGTCAGACCTGCGTAAACAGACATGAATGAGAAATGTCAATAATGTCACATTCAGATAATGACGTCATTGCTAATTGCAAAATTGATAACTCATATTTAACGGCGATAAGGAATAACTTAATAGACACAATAACGCTACAGCATCCTTGTCATATAAATATGGTCTCGGATACAATATTGTAACTAATATTAGTTTCTCCGCCTGATGTAAGGGGCTGTAAATTTTTCCTCGCTTAGAGATAGGATATATCGCAGTACATAAAAAGCTGAATTTTATTATAGCTGGTAATTTAATAACAATTATTATGTGCATATTTTGTCTTCGTATACTTTAATACTAGTCTCGTGACCTTATCAATTGTTGGACAAACGCACGCAGCTTATCGCAGAAATATTCCACAAAATTAAGCTATTAAAATTAAGTGAACAAACGGACAGTGATAATATTTCAAAAGTGCAGTAAACTTTATAGGTTTTAAATTAATTGTCCCCTTTAATTAGAGACTCGAAATCTCATAATAAATCGCTTTGAGAAATAATAAGTTTACAATAACTAGAGTTATTGATTCGAATTCCTGAAATAGAAAAGATAAAAGCAATATTACTAAAGTCATAAACAAGTCCCAATATAAATTCCACAATTTCCCCGATAAGAAAGAAAGAAGCACAGAACGGGAGCCGAGAAACTGGAAGTTAATCAGAAAACGTACAACAAATCGGCGATATGATCTACAATCTACAGACACGTCTTCTTTACACTTGCTAGGACTGGCCATAAACAGAGACACAGTAAAAACAACTAAAGCAATAAACAAATAAAAGAGAAACCTGGGATGAGTTATAGCAGCCAGTCGAAGGGCTGGCCACACAGACCCTAAGTAACAGCCGGCTTGGAGCCTGGCAGGCTGTAAACTAACGCACAGCATTAATGTCTCAAGCTAATGAAAGTTTTGAATTGTTGCTGCGCAGGCGCATGCGATTTGCGCCGCGAAGACAAATATATGCAACGTTTTACTTGTAGCGAGAGATTCATGGAACTTCCACGGTGTCAATTAAAGGCTGGGAAAAATTATTCATTTGTATATCTAATGCGTCATTTATCTATCCAAGATATTTCTAAGAGGATTTGCTCCATAGTTAGTTTATAGTTATGTCAGGATTTTATATATTCTTGAGATTACTCGTTTTGGCTGAACATGAAAACAAGGAACAAACATGTCAATCCAATGTTACCATAATGGGTACTATGTCCAATTTTACCACGCATCAATGTTGACCATTAACCATTTTACGACCATCCTTTAACAGACTCGTAAAGGTATCGCTAAACAGACGGGAAAATAGCTAATTTAACGCCAATTCGGCACACAAAGGCGCTAGAACGGCGGGGATTTCTGATTTCTCACACTCGTTTTCCTGAAACATCACCGCACAAATGGGACATGGTTCTTGAGAATTTCTGCAGATCAAGTGTTTAAGTACCACCCAGGATAAGACAGTCTCGTTGCAAACGCGTCCAAGAGAAGGTTCACAAAACTAAAATAGGATTTAATAGTGAAAACGATAGCATTAAACAAAGGGTATATAAATTAAATCGATTTAAGTAGAAAGCTATAAAAGTCATATTTTTTAATGAAAGCTATGAAAGTGTACGAGTTAAGTCCATAAATTATCCAGTTTATATTGAACCATAACATATTATTCATTACTGTGTGCAATTGAAATAAATTCCTTATGAATTGTAAATCGAATAACAGTGCTGAAATAGAAAAACTAATTAAATGTAAATCAGCAATCGCAGGAAATCATAGACTAGAAACAAGTTAAAGAAGTAGAGGTTGAAAAAATGAAACAGATTAATTAGATAAATGTACAGCTAGTTCCAACGTAAGATGCTGTAAGGCAGCCAGCGGATCGGGAACACCGCCATTAGTGATATTTGCTGCGCTTGCGATTGCCACTGTATGCTTCAATGGGTGCATTAAATTGTAAATATTCCAGCAGAAAGTGTTTGCGTGGAGCACGAAACCCGAGACGGAGTATTAGACCGTGGTCAGGAGGAAGCAAGTTTAGAACTAACCGCGTTGCTGTTACTATTGAAATAATAAAATTAATTATTTCACTTCATGAGTAACTAATTCAAAGAACTTTTATCACTTCTAATTTCAAGAACCCTGTAAACATGTGCAAACTCTGAAACCGATTTATAGATCTAAATAATCTTATTGACATAAATACTAATTTAATTGTGGAGGTGACAATGCGTTTTGTATCTTCATTAAATGAAATTTTATAAGCAACTCCCATGAATTCTTTGCATGCTGTAACGAAAATACTCAACTATCAAAAAAGTATGCATATTTATGTATAATAACAACAAAATGGATTAAACATTGACGCAATTACTATCTAATCAATTAAAGAACAGATTAACTGATACGTCAAGGTGCTGATATATTTCATATAATCTACGAAAACAGTTAAAAATAAACAAAAATGTGACATTGCACAATACATTTACATCAAATGATGCAAACACAGTTGACCTTTTTTACAGAACAATAAACGCTATTGTTTCTAACTTGAACCGAATACATCGCATTCAGAGTGTGAAGCAAATAGAGGAAAAACATATACCAGTAAGTATAACATTTGCGCCACATAATTTTGTAGCTGCCATAGATAGCAACGTCTAAAGAGCTGAGATAAAGTAAATTAAGGTAGTATGTCGCTGAATTAATGAGTGCATCGAAGGATGTAATGCAAAGTGTGATGCCGATCCTAATTCTGAAGTTAAGTCGGGAATAAATCATAAAACTAGTTTTTAACTAGCAATAAAAATCACAATTAAAATACAGTTTACGTTAAGCCATAACCGTCGAGCATATTTACGACCCCCATGTCTGAAAATGTAGCCTTTTAAATGGTGACATAAAAATGGTGCGGTGTCCCTCAAGGAACAATCATGTCACCAGTGCTTTAAATGCAGAAATCTTAATTAAAACAATTAAATTGTGTAATTTATTTACATTTTCATAGGCGTTTTGAAATATGATAATGGAATCGTAAATATTTATTAAACACGTAAGCATTCCAATCAATTACTGTCTCAATAAAATAAAATTATAATCTCAGCGATCTTGAGATTAATCATAATTTACGCTTAAGTCTGTGATTAGCATAAGATTTAAGTTTTCTTGACGTTTGGTGTCATGTTCAAGCCTGTTCAGGTTAATGAAAATAGATGAACAGTCCATAACGGATGTTTCTGGTTCATCATGTTAGAAACATCTGGAAACAAAATACAAGCAATGAAGGCTTCTTTCGAATATTTCCACTGTATGTTTATTAACATTTACGTGGGTTAAAGGTAGGAAAATCTTCATAAGTCTTTTGAGTCTCGCAATTTCTTTTTATGTGATAACCTGGTGATAAGCTATTCCTGCCGCCCATGAACACCCGTAACATAATTGTTGTACCATTCTTTAAACGTTTCTCACCCCGGCTTGGGTACCCTCCTGTATCCTTATAGAGAATCAGACACTATTTGATGCCGGTTTTCAGTAAAGCCATGTAAGCTTTTTATGCCGAAGCGTGGCTTATCCAAGGGAAATTGCTTAACGCTTATCTAGAATTACCAGTGCCATTTCAGTTCACTCATAAGTTCATAACATACTGCTAATGGTTCTTCCGTGTATCCAGAAATAGTTCGATATCAAACCGCTGAATTAAACTGCTATTTCTAATCTCCGAGGCGGGATTACGCGAAAACTAATAAAGATACCATGTAATGCTCCGCGGAGAAAACTGCACAGTTTCTTGCATGAAAATGTTAATTAAGATAAAAAGGAGAGGCTGGTATTTAAATTTTCACCAAACAGACCTAACTACTAATTGCACACAAAAATTATTAATTACACACCAAAATACTTGCTTTCCAATATGACTAACTGTGCACCAAACGTTATTCTTTGGTGTACGTAAAATCACAGAATATTTAAGTAAAATGCCATTTTAACAAGTTTGTTTTGTTCCACCCAATAAATATTAAGACTGAAAGGGAAATGATGTTCCATTTTTAATAAAACGCCTATTATTTCAAAGACATTTCAATTTTTTCAGATGTGAAATGAATTGCATTCGGCGGTTTTAACAGCTCCTTCTTACGTCCCCTCGAGAATGTAGGTAAATATAGTCTACTATTTCGATCCCTGGTTATCACCGTTTGATGGTACACCCGCTTATCAAAGGTCCAGGCATTATTTCATAAGCTTATCTCTACTATCGGCGCGATAGTGCGCGCGCGCAGGGACAATTAAGCCGCGATACTGGCCAATCAGCGGGCAGTTTTTATCGACCATCTATTTTGTAGCTACAGTTATCTGGGTGGACGTTTGAGATAGTGTAATGTTAAGTACTGGAATTAAAAGAGACGCTCAGCGTGAGAAAGGGATAAAGAATTGGTGGTGAATTCTGTTCCGTTGTAGGCCCTCAGGTTTTACCTTATAGGTACTCTGGAAACCAGGAACAACGAAGGTATCACAAACACCCAGACCTAACACACATTGCCTCATTTACAAACACTTGTGTTGATGCTGGTGGCTTACAACGAAACCGTTCCGCAACAAATGAGAATATTCCTGTCGCATCCAAACAAAGGTGACAAACCGCGCTTCTAAAGAGAGGGGTAATTCCGGAAATCGTAACGTCCAGTTCGAATTAGGCTCTCAGCATTTGAACCCGCGACCCTTGCGTCTCAACTGGCGCTGTAACCACTGCGCTAAACGGGTCGTCAAATCGGTGTCTTGTGTTGTGGTGAGTGACCTGTCCATATGGACTAGTCACTAGTCCTAAATGACGAACTACAGCCAATCACATCCTTTGTTAAACACAATAATATAAATCAATCAACACGATATATTGTTATTCGAATGTGGCGGTATCCATAAACATGTAGTCTTTATTTACATAATAACATTAATCAATTGCGGTTTTGATTTAAAGGAAAACAATAAACAGGAGAGGCTTGCACATACCTACAACGTAACTACATAGTTCTGATAGTAGTATTCATATATGATTCATTTAATTTTGTATACAAAAGTATCAGTCTACTAGTGGCCCGCCCTCACTTCGCTTCGGGACCGGAATTCCGAAATGAACTAATAGATGGCGCTGTGTATAATTACATCGCGCAAGCGTTTCGTGTTTTCGGTTTACCTATAAGCCTTGTCGTTGTCTATTGAAGTTATCTCTTTATAAATAGTATAGAAGATTATCCCACTGCAGCGCAAAGGCCTCCATCGACATAGAAATCAAGCCATCGCTACTACGATGGGATTAGACTTAATCACCACGCTTGCCTAATGCAGATTTATGATCACAAACCCAAGTTATACTTTTTGCTCGGCTCCGGAATCGAGTCCAGGACTTCAAGATCACTGCCCGGTACTTAAACTACTAGACCAACAGGGCGTCCAATAGGTCATTGTACCTTATAATATTGGAATTTATCGACTTTAAATAAATTAGATTCAAATCCAATTTTGTCAAAGATTATTAACTTAATATAAGCAGATGAACATTAATAGGCAATTTAGCTAATAATAATGGCGTTTTATATGGGAAAGCTATGGACTTATTTATTAAAAGGTGTTAATGAAGCTATAATAATGACTTATAGCCATATCACCGATTTGTCACCTTTAACACCTACACAGTAAGTTCAAATTTTAAGAAACGCATACCTTCTGCGAATCTATACAAGCCTAATAAAGCATCATGGGATAGAAAAGTCATACCGCCAAACAAAGGTATTTGGGCCATCAAAATAACTTTCAAAAACCATAAATTTACAACTTGACGCCCAATTTCTGCCCACGCGCAGAGCTGTCAATCGTTCCGTTCAGCGTACATGATCACCCATCCTACACGATTGGATATCGTCTTTGTCGTCTGTAGTAGTTATAAACATATGCTTAATATTAATTAGGTACTCAATATAGATAGAGAGCAATATGTTTGCTTCGGTAGATGTCAATATTATTTGCTTCGGCAGATGTCAATATTATTTGGTCTTTGGGTATTATTTAACTGTTCACCATATTAACCTAATCTAATCCACCAAAGTACTAAATTTACACCAAAATTACTAAAATTACACCAGAATTACAAAATTTACATGAATTACTAATCCCTATCTAAAACTATCGTATTTAGTGAATGACACTGCTTTTTACATTTCTCCACAAAAAAGAAGTAGTGCCTTTTAATTTACTTTAAAAATGACCCTCATTATGTTACGCTACTAATTAAATGTAAAACTCTATGTCACTATCCAAAATATGATCGTTTTCTTAAACCTTGGCTTCTAATGTAAAAACAATCGGAAAATATTCTACGCTACACTATTCACCAGTAATCGTAATTGTTTCCTGAGTGTGAATCGAATAAATCAATCGATACAGCGACAGGTGGGAAATCGATTCGCGTCTCGATGTTTTTGTGTTTAACATTCGCTTTACATTCTTGTAGGCTTTTAAACAAAGCGATATTGTAATTCTATTCAAATTTTAATATTAGTAGTAGCTACGCGTCTTGTACTGCGTAAAATGGAGCGCTATTGATATGAAAATAAGTAGGTATATATTGAACATGTAAAAAAAAACAGAAAACTTAACAACAAATGACTCACGATTAGATTTTTGACAATGTTGCAAGTCTGCAAAAATGTCTAAATATCAGTAGCGCTACCATGAGTTGACATCGAAAACTGACATAACGTAAACTATTGCTCTGTCTCTTTCAAATGCATCACAATGAAAGAGACAAAGCGATAGTTTTCGATAGCGAGGATAGTATTTCAAACTCATGGTAGTGCTACTGTTAAGACGCATACTAAGTACTCTATACTTTCAGACGACAAAATTATTGGGCTAGCTGAAACGAGCTTCACGCCGGTCTTCTGTGAGGCCGTGGTATCACTCCGATCGAGCAAAATTTAATGTCCAAATGCCGCACTCAGACACGCCATTTAACCTTAATGTTGACTATGGAGGCTTATTAAAATAAGGCTTAATTATTTTTTTTTAGCTATCCTATAGAGTCCCACTGCTGGGCAAAGGGTTCCCCCAAGTTCTTCAAATCAAGGCTTAATATTTCTTTCTTAAATAACAATTAAAGTTAATTGACGTTTCTGACTGCAGCAGTTAGGTTTACGTTTCGTACCTTTATAACAGTAAACGGCAAACTAGCAATTTGAAAACAAACCATAAAACAACAAACTCAACATTAGAAGATATAAAACAACATCCAGAGAGTTAATGACAAAAAATATTGCAGTAACTTAGCTATAATAAAAACAGTATTGCATACTATCTCGAGTAATTGAAAACGTAATGAAATGCCACCCCTGTGATGCCGTTACCTCCAATCCTGTTGTGATTACAATGATTCTAATTAGAGTTGTACTAAACAGTTCACTCTTATGACTGGCGTTGGCCGATCTCGCGTTTGAGAGAACCAGGAGACCTATTTTTGAATTTTCGATTCGTCTAAACAAAACTACTCGTTTTGCAAGTCACGTCGTCTCGTGAGTCGCATGATTTATAATTTTCCCTATTTTTGAAATCACTCGCTTAGTGTGTCGCCAATCTTGTCAAAGTATAGTGTTAACTCGTTAATATTTGACGCGTGATTTGACGTAAATGCGTCCACTCGCTTCACGGAAACGAGTGGTTTATACCACTCGTTGCAAATCGCTCGTTTTCGAATGATTCAAAAATGCGGATGTCAAAAATCATGCGAGTCACACATTTTTTAGTGAGACGACAATTCAAACCTATCTCAAAAACTATAAGAGATACTTTGATCAAACCAAAAATCGTTGAAAGAGTTAATTAGCATGCATCACCTCTATTTTTTTTAGAATTTTATACCCCGTAGTTAAAAATAGAGGGGGGGGGACATACTTTTTACGACTTTGAGAGCTGATATCTCAAAAACCGTTCACTTTAAGAAAATGTTTTTTTAGAAAACTTTATATCATTTTAAAAGACCTTTCCATTGATACCCCACACGGGTATGTACATCGAAAAAAAAATTTCATCCCTCAGTTACATGTATGGGGGGCCCCACCCCAATTCTTTTTTTACTATTTAGTGTCATATTTTTGTAGCGGTTCATACAACACATATTCCATCAAATTTCATCACTGTAGTACTTATAGTTCCGAGTAAATCGGCTGTGACAGACGGACAGACGGACAGACGGACAGACGGACATGACGAAACTATAAGGGTTCCGTTTTTGCCATTTTGGCTACGGAACCCTAAAAATAGGTCTCCTGCTCCTCGTATATGCCAATGGTTTGTCCAAGGTTGGGAGCGAACCACGCTCCCCACCTTGGACAAACATGTGTGAACACATTTGTTGAGCGTCTGGATGTTATACCTATAGGTATTTAAGCATTGTATTTGTGTTTTCCCTGTTGTTCGCAAATCTGTGACACTCTTGTGTTAGAGCTTTAAGTACTTAGTTCAGGGTCAGGTCAATGTAGGTAGGTATGTAAATTAATTAATTAATTTGATAACACTGAACTGTACACGCCTTATTTCAGTTATAGCTGCCGCAGTGTTCAAAGTTAGGTTGATTAAGTGAACTAATTAAATTGAACTCATTCTAGGACTGCACTAGTCTAATTCCGAGGAGTCCATGCCACAATAATGGGTAACAACCAGAAAATGAGTGTCTTAGATTTTATTATGAGCCGATCAGCGGCATTATCCGCTAACTGTTAGTAATATCGGCCCAACTATCGAGATGGACACCACTACTAGGGTTGCCTACCATCCTTCCTACTACTATTATAAAGGCGAAAGTTTGTAAGTATGGATGTATGGATGTTTGTTACTCTTTCACGTAAAAACTACTGAATGGATTTGAATGAAACTTTACCACAATATAGCTTATACATCAATATAACACATAGGCTACAATTTATAAAAATATATTGTGTGGATTGTCCAAAATATGACGGTAAGTGTCAATAATTAACTCCACGCGTACGAAGTCGCGGGCGGCCGCTAGTTATTTATATTTGTCTAGAGTCTGGGTGTTTGTAGTTCCTTCGTTGTTTCTGGTTTCAATAGCACAAGGGAAAACCTTAGTTTGGGACCAGGACAATGTATGTAATGTTGTGTCAATTTATTTATTTTTATTTCATCATTTACTAGTAATGAAAAAAAGGTTTCACTATCAACAGTGGGAGAGCCACGCTTCGGCATGAATGGTATTTGTGAGTGCACAAATAGTATTTTTAGTGCACCAAATATAATTTACCTTTAAATAAATGAATAAATAATATCAGCACAAAAATATTAAGTACTGTAAATCATAATCCTGGAATAGTCATATTGGTACGTATATATCCGTGTACAGTACAGCTAAAGTTATTTTGACTTTGAAACAAAAAACTACTACTTAAACAAACCCAAGAGGTAATATTTTAAAACATTGCATGACACTCACATTCTCACTCAAAACACATTTATTTTCTAACGAATACAAATTCTTTGATGAAATTCCAAGATTAATACTAAGTCATGTAGATTATGATTAGTGATAAATGATAAGATTGAAATCACAAATATATCTTTTATCTAGCAGAAGATAAGATTTACAATCTGACATCGATAATTTTAGAAATTCTTCTTTTAATGTGAGACCTACACGTAATCAAATCGAAGATCGATTATTGCGCTACACAAACACACGTGTTCTTCCCACTAATGGTGCTGATATAGTAGGTAGAACCTACGGCCTTTACTGTATGACAGAGTCATTTGAGCCAGTCAATGTCAAACAACTGTTTGAGCAGCTATTTTACCGTGGAAAAGCCACGCTTCGGATTGAATTGACCGGCTCGATATGATATCACGGCCCCACGGAAAAGTTCTAAAGATCAGGACATGTTTGAGGGGGCGTAAATGGGGATACCTAAGTTCTAGAAGATTCGTGGCAGGGCGGTGTTATACAATGGCATATGAAGATGTATGTATGTAAATACTTTTGGCAGGCGTTGTCAATGATATATGACACCGACTGCAACGAGTTTGCATTTAGTATGGTACTTATACTAAAACTTAGCAAATGAATCACAACCCTACCAGCCCCGGTAATGTACCGCACGGAATATCGATATTCGATAACGAGTTCGTTACGTAACGTAACATCTATAAGCTATTTAATGTAACGTTATATGGAATGAAATCTGCGATAAATGCAAGAGTATTTTATTTGAAAATTTGATTTCATAGATAACACAAGCGTATAACAGTAGTCTTGCTGATCAGCCCCGTTCGTTTGTCTAGTTTTTTAAGTACCGGGGCGTGATCTCGATTTTTTTCGGGTTCGATTCCTGGCTCGAGCAAAGAGTAACTAAGTTTCGAATTTGTTGAAAATAGCACGGGTTTGTTATCCACCAATCTGCATTAGGCAAGCGTGGTGATTAAGCCTAATCCCATCATAGTAGCAATAACTTGATTTCTATGAGGGAGGCCTTAATTGCCCTGCAGTGGGACAGTATATAAACTGATACTTAAATTTCGCTAGTCAATAAAGTTTCAAGTTCTATAATGGTGTTAAATGGGCCTTGAAAGAAACTTGAGGTTGTTGTTTTAGTTTTCTAATGATGTTCCATTCAACGGTTCGCGTGAAGAGTGAGTTTCGTTTTTTATGGTTGGCGTTTTTTATGGTTACTTGTGACTCCAATGGTGTTGCTTGTCTATGAGCGACGGCAATCGTGATCCGTTGTCTCCCACCTATTACATAAAAAGTGATCACCACCATCTAGAAACATGTGCGAAATCTAAATATGTCTCGTTACCGACCTTTTAGAAAAGAGTACTCATCGCACACTGGCAGAAATACCCATAAAAGTCATTAGTTGACTTGAAGCGATATTACCAATACAATAGAAATAGAAATATTCTTTATTCAATTTAAGTCCTTATAGAACATTTATGAATGTCAAATATTATGTAAGCTACCGCATTCGGAATTCGGAATCGAATTCGAAAATGTAGTTTCCTAAATTGACTTGACTGAAAATCGAACCCGGGACCTTTTGCGCTTCGGGCGAACACCTAAGTCACTGCGCCATCGAGGCCGTCATAATAATAGTATTTTACAGAAACACTTATGAAAATAAACGAAATTGGAATGAAACTGAAGTGCAACAATCAAAACATATCTTAAACAGTCATTTAAATTATTATACCGCAGGAATGCGGCCGATTCGCACGCTTTTCCTATTAAATAAACTAGGCCTATGCTATGACCATCCATAATGTTATGAGCAGAGCACTTATTTATATTAGAATTGAAATAGTTAGCGGGATCTCATTTACTTTAAACATTATTACTTCAGTTCTAGGGTTGCCACATGAAGGGACTTAAAAGTCTGATTAATTGAATTCGTCCGTGTAGAGTCATCTTTTTACAATACGATATTGTAATCTCCAAGATGCTAAAAACCTGATAACGTATATGGATACCTTCTGGTGTAGTGCATGTCCATGAGTATGGCTTTTTAGCCTCTCGTAATAGTCGCAAATGGGAATAACATCAAGAAGTCGGGATTTCGGAACTATTCTGGCCACAAATCAACAAAAAAAAACCTATAAAACATAAAACATAAAAATGTAATAAGGATAAGAAGGTATGTTGTATATATAATAATAATATAATATTTCCCTACATCACATACATTGATCTGACTCTGAGATAGGTTATAATATTATTATTATAGGTAGGTTGTAATATTATTTTATACATTAGTCAATTAAATCCATAACAAATCTGTCAACCTCATATTTGAATCTCACGGCCGCTTACGATCAGGCGGAGTGACGTCATCTTGATAGTCCTCAATATAAAAAAAACTGGGGTGAACATCTAGCAGCCCTAAGCCCTGCCCTTAGTACTTGCCAAGTTGTTAGCGCCCCGCTAATTCTATTTTCAGTGTACAAGGACGTACCTGTGAACAAAACAAATGGATATTAACATGTTGTTTCATATACTCAACAATACTCGTCGTTAACATATTATGCATAGGAGTACAGTCGACTCCAAAAATATGTATACACTTTAGGATCTTGTCACAATACACATGTATAAGAACGACTTCTATTTTCTCTATACATATGTATTGTGACAAGGTCCTAAAGTGTATACATATTTTTGGAGTCGACGTAAAAGCAATGTTACCTACATTAAAGTTCTGAACTACCACAGCAGGTGACCCGCTTGCTCATTTGCCACCTTTAATATAAAAAAATTGTGACACAAACTTCAAAACATAATATCCAAGACGCCTCATTGAGCGAATGCGTGACGAATGCATGACGGTCGCAAGACGCGTTGTTGCACTTTGGACATACGCTTCGTGCACACAGATTTCATTCGTAAGTTGCAAGCATTCGTCTTGCAATCGTCAATTGGCAAAAGCGTGCATGACGTGCGATTATATAGAAAATGGGCTTAAGTCAACATCACATTACGAGTCAAAATAAAAAAAAAAACCGCCTTAAAAATATCACGAACTAAAAAGTAGAAAATTATTTTCACGTAACACTTTTTATAAAAGTTGACGCGAAAAGAAGAAGTCACTGAGGTCGGCGCCATATTTGTTATTAGAAGCATTATCTTATCTACTGCGAAGTATGAATCTTGATCCCAAATAAATCACACAGAGCAAAAGTATGCAATCTACTTTACAGATAGAAATTGTTATTTTATTTTCAATTGCGGATATTGCCTCAAGTGTCAATAAACCGTACAGTCTGTAACCACCAGATCGTCGAGGCGTCGGATCTATCATATTTGGGTCAAGCAGACCACAAAACTTGGTAAAAAACATTACATCACAAACCACTAAACTAACAATGTACTGTTTGATCAACAAAAACATTAATGTACCGCCGTAAGACTTTTTGTTGAATATACATTTCTGTAGCAATAACAACGTTATTGGTAAATAAGTTGCAAATGTTATAATTTAGACAAGATTGAATTGTTTGAGCAATACGCTGAGAGTTTGTCGTTGTTTTATTACTTTCGGTCAATTGAAAGAGAATATAATGTTATAAGAAGTGAAGGCTGTTATAAACATTGAAAAGTCAGAAATCAAAGGATTTTTTCTATAAGTGTCTCACTTAATATTTTGAGGAACATTGTTAATTAAAAGGGCCATTACGTATTGGGTTTGGCCACAGACATAATTGCCAAAAGTCCAGGATATGATTTGCTAGTAGTAATATTGTATAATGATGTAGGTACTCAAACTAATTTAAAACAAGGCAACGACCACGCTCCGAATCAAACAAGATAACATTTTGCTGCCATATATCAAAGCTTTACCGTTAAACCTTATCGTATATGTTCTACTACATCTGCATACATAATCACAGACAGAAGCATACGAAAACTAATTTAAATTGAATACTTATTACAATGTGCCAATCATTTGACAGCCCAATTTAACTGAAGCATCACCGCTAAGCGGATGCATCGAAGTCTACAGGTCCTCCTTCAAAACAGTACCAGGTTTTGTCAAAAGATGACAGGTGCTTGTCACTTGTACCACAGACAAAAAACCAGCATAAGAGAAGGTGAGTCCCGTTAAATTTGTTCTAACAGCTAACAGAACCTGTCCGCTTGTAGCCCATTCACAAAAAGCCGCGTCCAAAATTCGCCGCACGCGCAGCATGGTACGGTGACCATGCCCAACTCGGCCGTCACGTATTTAATAATAAATATTCTTGTTACTTTTATTTTGAACGGACTTATTAGCTGTCCCGGTCGATTTATCAAGACATTTTTATGATCTGATTTTGGGTCATAATTATCTACGCTCCCAATATGTTCAGTGAGTATTTATAATTGAAAAAAAAAAACAAAACCTTAAATTATCCGTTAGTCAAGAGCGTAAACCATGTTATTAGCATGCATTGGGATATTTTTTATAGATTTGATGAAAGCATTAAGAACACAGACCATGTAATTACTAGTCTTAGTGCATTTTAGTCCCGTTTTTTTTCATTATGCGTCTTATATATCTACACGCATATAAAAAGAATAGCCTGGTTAAAATATACAAAAACTGTCTGATAATTAAGACATCAACTTATTCAACTGCGAACAATTCTAATGGCTCGCAAAAAACTATATTAATTGCTAAATAGCTAAAGTGCGCTACATTACTTACGTTGCTAATGCGTCCATTCGAACTAATACAAATTCATATTAGGATAGTCTCCAAACAAAACCGGTTACGAAACATGTAATCTCTTAGTACCGTTTAACTCTTAAAGGTACAACTTAAAATGATACTTGATTATTATACTTCTGCAGCGCAAATTATTCCTTTTACTACCATAATCTTGCATACATTAACAAATATGAATATTATTAACGAAAGCTGCTATCGAACTGCCATAGTAACTTCCTTGAAATCAATGTGGTAATTAAAAACACTATTTACAGCTAAACATCGCTTATAAAATAAATGCTATACTTAGTGAATATATCTTTTGGAATATAAAATGGAGTGTATAATTTAATCCATTCGTTTTATAACAACAATCTAAGGCAGGAGCTAAATCAAGAACCGTTTATATAGACGACTTTATTATACAAGGTTACATTTACGAACCACCAATTTGAACTTTTAACACCGCTAAATCGCTATTATTCAAGCGAAAGCACCTGAGAATATTTCCGAAAACCCACCAATTTTGTACAATTAATCATCGGAATGGCTTTGATCGTAAAAAAACTTGTTTACAATTCATCAAACATCGAAAGCGATACGAAATACCCACTGGCCTATATTCTCCATAAATTTTGAGGCCACGCAATCAAGTTTTACATTAAACGCAATCGGAGGCAGTTGGCGCGCATTTGACGCCGTCGTACAAAAGCAAATCACCATTTGCATAAAATTAGACGCGGTTCTCGCTCCAAATTCTAGCACATAAGTCATCCAGATTCTCGGCACTGGTTATTGAAAGTAAAAAATTGATGCACAAACAATCGAGAAGCCATTACGACGAAGCAATGCAATTTTCTTAGTAAGATGACTCTATAGTTTTAAACGTAATTACATTGTTTACTATTAAATACGTAATGGATGTAACAACAGAGTATGTGAGTAACGAGCCGGAAAGAGTAATATTGACAATAATAGAAGAAAGTTTTAATTCTCTGTTGATCTCAGATAGTCTATCAAGGCAGGATTACGCCAATCATTCGACGTGCAACATTACGTCACGTGATTTTTCCTGCCCACCTGCGCACGAGCACGTGTTTCATATTATCGTCGCAAAATATGTTCTTGCACATACTGGCAGCTGTGGCAATGATTAGCATGTTTTGTGTAACTTACAAACAATTCCTCACATCATTGTAGGTGGTGGATAATTTGATGTATTTTGTATTTTCCATGTTATGTACCTACATACTTGTCTTAATTTACGTTGTTGTTTTATGGCTTCAAGAGTCCTTCATTAGGACAACAATGTATTAGCTGCAAAAACTAAGCAAGGTATTTCAAAGTCCATTTGGATCAGTGATTGCTTACTTGTAAGTTTTATGTCGTTTGACGTTTTTGCAGACAGTAAAAATGTTTGAGTTTCTATTTTAATATTCCTGGACAAAATTCGTGTGATGAATACTTGTGTTCAATCATGTCTTGGTGTAAAATAAGTATTTAAGTATTATGTTATTGCTTCCTCTGTTGTCTGATATCTGTAACATAAGTGCTTAAGCTACTTAATACGGAGTCAGGTCAAGGTGTGAGATGTTGTGAGAATTTATTTATTTAATATGGTTTCATATAGCTAAAAGGTATCAATGAAAACAGTCTACTCGACCTTAATTTTCAATACATGTATCGTATTTCGATTTTTACGGAATCAACGGCTGAGGACAGCCGGCTCCCCTTACAAGTATCGATACAAGGGTAACTCGATCCGATACAGACGAGGAAGTTTTTTTATCGAGGATATCATGTCCAGACGCTTGTTTGATTACAGACGTGTCACCTTTTCGGGTTTAAATATTTATATACGATGTCGCGTACTTGTTAAGGCTGATGGTAAATAAATATGAATTGACGGAGTCATGGTCTTTGTGGGATGAGAATAACGGGTGGTCTCGAGTACATTTAATTTTGTGGTGGGTGATCATTGAATTCATCTTATCATTTAGTGTACTTACCTACGAGTTGGTTTGGTTTTGTAGAAAAATTATAAACGGGGACGAAATGATGATATATTAAGTACATGATTGATTATCTTCTTACTCCTTGACGTTTTTGGTACGTTAGAGCAGATGTAGTCTCAGGCGCTTTTACTTTAAAAAATAAATTAAGATAAGGTGGTTTTTTCTTGTACTATGGAATATGAAACAACGAAGGAACCATAAAATCCCATACCCAACACAATATAATGGAAACGCCATAATCTAAAGAGTATTTAGTTCCGTAAAATTTTCACAGAGCCTAAAAAGGTATAACTTCGGAGAATGAAGATTCACGACCACCCAAAACTTGATTGTTAAAAAACAGTGAATTTCCTGTTTCCATTACTCATCTTTAACACTTTTACAATAAATCATTAATTTATTATTACCGCAATCAGACAGATCTTGAAGGTAATTATACGGCTCAGCGGGAGCAAATCTCGCTGCGTTAGTCAAATCAAATCTAAGTGTCAAACGCTCGCCAAACGTTGAGACGTCTCCACAAAATAAAGACTTTTGACACAGAAGGCTGACTTAGCCTTGATTTTGAATTTAGAAGAGTTCGTTGACATATGCTAGGGTTGTTGCCCGGCATGAGTACATAAGCGCGCGGCCTCTACCATAGACCTCGACAGTTTGACAATCTTATGTCATAAGTTAGGATTAATGTGGCCGAAAAGGCGTTTAGTGCGCATGCGTGAGTACATGACATATTTTTAGCTCTTAGTGGGCATTCAGCCTTCTGTGTCAAAGTCTTTATTTTGTGTCTCATGTCCACAATAGCTTTAACGGTGCATCGGGTTCTTCGCTATGTGGATTTCCTCTATTTGTGCCTGATATGTAGGCCGATTTGCTTTTTACCAGACAGGTTTCCGATTGGAGATGAGCATTGAAAAAATATCGGAACCGTTGGTTAAGCGAAGATTTGCGATTCTACGGACAATTACACGGTTTGACATGACACGAACGTTGATGTCGAATGAGTAATGATGGAGCAATGGAATCCGTTGCAGCAAACCTGTTAGTGTTAATAATACTTTAAGACTTTGATTAAGATTCGACCGATCTTTACCCGAGGATAAATCTATTCGTATGGAATGACAGCCTTATACCGTAGATTTACTGTCGGATTACGATTATCGAATCGCACCTGTTGGGCGTCAATAATATTTTATTTAGCATACTAATTTGCAATAGCAATTCCTTGCAATTTGGTCTTAAGTAAATAATAATAATACTTAAAAAACATTGATTTGTTCAGGTGTAATCGAACCCACAACCTTCCACTTTCCGGGTGGCTGTTCTACCTATTAAACTAACCGAACACAGCTTAAATTTGTCAGTTCATGTCGAATCAAGAACTTACAAAAATTCTTCAACTTAGTACGGGGTTTGGTTAGTTTAATGGTAGAATAGCCACCCGGAATGTGGAAGGTTGAAGATTGTAGTCCTACCTGATCTCTTCGATAAATTTTTAAGTGCATTATTTAAAAAACAAAAAACATCAATTTTCTTCTCAGACTCATTGCAGACACTGGAGAGTCCTACAAGGATACGAAGGCTTAAAAATTTCATCGATGTCCGCGTCGAAAGCACTTTACAGCTTCATAACAATACAATGCCCAATATGGAGACCTTTACAGAAAAATCAAACACAAAACAAGATGATCGCAGTCTCGCACAAGTGGACTGGACAGATAAGGACGTAACAGGCTAACTGCTTTGTGCACGTGTCGGCTTGCCGCAAAGGAAACTATGTAGATGATCAGTTGTGTCAGCAAGTCACCATAACGTTAAAAATAACAGTTATAACTGACCCTAGTTCAAGTTATTCAGAATTTTATTGTTCAGTAGTAGGCTAACACTTTTGGGGCATAATTTTCCCAAACTGTACCAATAGATGCCGAATAAATAACTTGAGTATTTCATGTAACTTGAGGTTTACATATAACTATTATATCGCTTTATATAACTTCTGTGGTCCGTCTCTTTACTCCGTTTCTGGATGATTAAATCGCGCATGTGTTTCGGTTTTTATGTTTACCTAAAAACTGTTTAGTTAATTTAGTAATATCACATTAAAAAAAACTGTACAATAATCACTTTGTAAATAGTATAGAAGAAGAACATAGATAGAAAATATTTAAGACAAACGGCTAACCAAACTCATTAGATTTAGTCTTATTTGATTTATCAATTGTCCGAACTAAGAATTGTTAATGAGGCATTGATCATTTCATTCATGAGAATTCTTATTTTTATCACATGACTCATACCTACATATTGCTTCTCAACTAATGAATACACATTAAAGTCATTTGTGTAGAGTAAGGTTTAATCACTTATATTATTATACAAGGGAATAAACGCGACGTTAATTTTTAAGCACATAATTATGTACTTAAAGTCGCGTTAATTCCGTGTAAAACAATATTAGTTATAATAAGGCAACGCGGAAATATAAAGAACTGTTAAACGTTTATATCAGTTTATACTTGGTATAGAGAATGAAACCAATTTATTACGATAGCGAAAGGTTTGTATGTATTTCGTAAGTTGACAGAAACATATTTTTTTTACTAATCGAAAGCTATAAATACTAACGCATTTATTTTATTTTTGCCAAAAAAGACAAGCCCGAAAAAGAAACTAGAAAATAGTGTTGTGATTCGGACTAATTATTATTTTTTTTCTTTTTTACTGTAATTCTGCCAATGTCAAGTGAATAAAGAGACACGTTACGTTGTGTTGAAATTGACCGGTGATTATGAGCTATATCTTTTAATGAATCGAGTTCTTTAAAGAACTCGATTCATTAAAAGATATAGTTGCTTGAACTATATAGAACTTCTTTATAGTACAAGCAGCATCTATAAAAAAATAAAACGTACTACATAGAATTAAATTCAATTGTCCATCATGATTAGCGCTGACCATATACGTCAGTTGCACGGATTGCCTTGTTTTTGACGTTTGTCACTTCCCGCCATACCTCATCTGTCAGATTAACACAGGGAAACTTATAAATAATTCAAATCATTAATCATACCAGGCCCAAGATTATTGTATGAATATGCATATTAGAGGTTATAAAATGGATCCATTAATGTTTTGCATAAAATAGCACTGTTTCGAAACAGGCAGTTAAAGAGACAAATAAAACAGTTTTTTAATTAAGCCCATACCGTTTTAGGTAATTAAACATTTTAGTAATATGACAGTTAATTAACACGGAATTTTCATTGAGTTTTCGTGTTTATAGGTTAATTAACGTCTAAAATCTCATCTGATAGTAAGTTTTGACACTTCGCGTCATTAATTTAAAATTAATATGCAAATAAGTTTTGATGAGAAATTTTAAAATAATAATTCATAAACCTTGGATGTCCTTAATTTCTTCAGTAAATAAAGATGAGATAAAAAGCCCTCCTAGCAAATTTTAAGTAAGATTCGAAATTTCTATGCAGAAAAGTCAAAATCAGACTTAGATTCGACTTTAAAAATGTCAGAAGGAATCAAGTTAAGTACTATAGCAACTGACAATACCTATAGCAGCTCGACACCAAAACAAAAGAACTCAACTCAAAACTAAGGCAATTATAACATTGGGTTCACTCGAAACGCTGACTAGCCGAACATATTACGGATCAATCGATAGCCCTATCAGATAGCCCATCTTGGCCCACTTTGCGGCCGTCACTAATCCACACCACGTCTCTTTCTACCATACCATCTCGGCAAGTGAAAGAGCGAGAGGCAACACTTCCGAGATGTCGATCGCGCCAAAAGAGCCTCAAGCTCTCAATCGTGACTGCCTTATCAATATCGTTTACAAATATTTCGACATTCAGATAGCAATCGGCTGAACTCCGGTCCATTAAACAGTTCTCACTACCAATTAAATGTTTTTACAAGGTTTTATAATTTATGCTCGGATGGGCTTATTAGCTCATCATTAGGTTAATTTCGTAATTAACAGGCTTTCGTAGAAAGGTTGAGAAATTAATTTGATTTCTCTTATTTAAATGTAACATGATATCTGATGCAATATTTTTTGATAAAGGAAATTAAAGATGTTATCCTATACATCATTTTGCCAAGAAGTTGGGCATATCCTGTCTTAACTTTTAATAGCTCTGACGCATTTCCTGACTTGGGATTTTTTTAAGAATTTATGAATATCCAATGTGTCAGAAAAGATGAAAAGCCCAGTGTATACCTACTATTTTCCAAAACAACCAAGTCATCTTGTAATAAACTAAAACGGGGATTATTAAGTACATACATTGCTGTGTCCTCGCTGCCTGGACATTTCGGCAAGCGAAACCACAAATAACAACGTACATATTTTTAGTTATTTTATTATAACTTAAAATACAACGCAAAAATCTAATTGTTAAGTTTCATCAAAATCCATTAAGTATATTTTGCGTGGAAGCACAACATACATACTACATATATAATAGGCCTTTTACATCTTAGCAGATGATTTAAGTAGCATTTTAAGTAGGGACACCACACCTTCGCTCGTGGCTGTACAGACCAATTCGCGATTGTATGTTTCGTCCGCATTTGCGGCAAGCGAAACTAGTGTCGTCGGATGGGGGGTTTCCAGCATGACGTCTAGCACTACATACATTCTCACAAACTTATTAGTTTAAATTGTTTAACAAAATTACCTATTAGTAGGATTTAGGACAAAATTATTGATAGGAACAAGGATATTATTAGTAGGATAATAAGGCACTTGATGAAGGAATTATTTCCGAATTCATTGCAAAATAATCACCCTTTCCGAAGTGTGATTAAAGTGAAGGTGCTTAAAACGAGTCAAGCAAGGTGCAGAGATTTTAATTAGCATCCAGGCGCCACGCTAAACTAGTATAACACTTAAATTCGAATTAAACGTAAATAAGTTTCTAGTTAAAGTGGCCAATGGCCGAGAAACGCCCATTTTTGTGTACCGTGAGAATTTATCAAAATATTTCAACGAGTTTTGTATATTGCTTTAAGAGAGAAGAAATTCAAGTTTTTTTAGGCCTAGAATGTTTGATAAAAATTACATTCTACAACTTAAAAGACACAAATGACCTCATCACACTGTAAAATAAGGGCCTTTATAATAAACTAAATTTATCAGCTATAGACAGGTAATTCTTGGCTTTTTATGTCGGTATATAATCAAATTCGTCGTAATCAGTGACTAATATATCACGTTCCTTGTGATTCTTGTGACTATAGGTACTCATATGTAAAATAAACATAATAATATATCGTTGTTTAAACTTTAAATTCTAATATCGACTAAAAAGCTGATATATTATAGCCTATCTCAATTTTGACATCTTTTAATTTACAACCTTATAACAGGAGACATTGCAAAAAGTCATAAGAAATCTTTGAACTTCAATTTATTTGATAGAACATACATAGGTATTGCCGGTTCCCAGTCAATATATTCATCTCCTGGCACACGAGACATACCAAAAAGCGAGCCGTCAATCACTAAATGAGGACATTACTTTTCAACTACCTTCAATCAAACAATTTAAACTAAAAGGACCGATAAAGCCGGCCCATATTCGGCCTGCGTGCCTCTAATAGGCTGAAATGGTCCGAAAAATCGCTTCTATCAATTAAACCGTACATTCACCTGTACAAGCTTGAGTTTATCTACCGATCTGAGTATTCGAAAATAGACTTTAAAGCTACACTGATAAGATAGGTTAGACAAGTGTGGAGTCAAGTTTGGCAATAGGCTGCAGCTATTCAGTTTCGTAAGACTTCGTAATGTAGCAGATCTGGTTTGGATCCACGTGATTGACTGAGAGTACCAAGGTCCCCGATGACAATCGTGGTTTTCCTATTTGTTTATAAATATCACAGTGAACTTTTGGTAACGCCGATAAAGGTATACTTGTTGTATAAAAGAATGCGCCTTGTCATTATTTAGAGATACCAAATGATAAAGTTCAGCGATTATACTAAACCTTCCAACGTATTTATTTAACCGATTTCGAATACCCTTTTGTAACATTTGAAACATTAATAAAGTGTTGGCGAATGTCAAATAATTTAACCTTTTTCGGCTATTCGAAAAACAAAGCACAATAATTCTTTTTATAAATAATAAATAAAAACAGTTGAAAGAACGTTTTCTTTTAAAAATAATTCGAGGTGGCCAGTGCATGTAAATTATTTATACAATTTGTTAGTTGTTTTTTTCCATGTTTTAGACTACGGACGACCTGTGCGAATACTGTCTCTGAGGAAAACAGACAAAGAGAACGTACTCCTTCATTCGGCGGCGCACTTGACTCCTCTGGTATTGCAGGTGTGCATGGTCGGAGGTAATCCATTACCATCAGGTGATCCGTCTGCTGCTGCCCCCTATATCATAATAAATACGCCCATAAAAATGACCACAGCTCTCATTCTTCATAGCAAAAGTGGAGCGGTAGCAATAGCTAGGCGTGCCTGGCCTCTAGTTAATGTTCGGCTCCTAAAAAAAGATTTACGTCAACGACTGGGTAATGTTATATTCGCCATATAAAGGTGGCAGGCTGGTCGTATAGGCTGCCTTTTTTGTAGGTAATTCCTTCATCGAGGTCGGTTGCTACGATTTCTTCACAATACATATACTTAAGTCGCCCATATGTTGTGGCGGCTAAGCTTAGTCGTAAATGTTGAATTTGTCTCATTAGTTGTTTTTGGTAAGTCGTAATAAATAACACATGTTAAAATTCTAGTTGAATAATATAGATAAATTGGTACTCCTTTGCACAAAAAAAAATTAAGAACTAGGGAAACAGAGAATCATTTTATTAAAAGATACTTTTTATATGTACCTACAAAAATTTTTTTATAGTTAATCATTCTACAGAAAAAGAATCCTATACTAATCTCCTACTGTAAGAACTTTAAATTTCAGGATTTTAGAATTTTCAACTCGAGAACATTATTATAGGCGGGTAACAATATTCTACGAAAGATCTTACTTTTTGGAATCGACATAAGGTCAAATATTTGTTGTTACCTTTCCAGAATTAATATTTCCAGAGCGAAAATTAAAGCATGATAAGGTACATCTTGGACCTGCCGGGCTACATGCGCACCACGAGATAATTTTGTCGACACTCGTAATTGTGTCGGCGCAAGTTGCTTCTCGCTCACCTGACTGAGCGATGAGCGGGAATAGAAGGATGCGCTCTCGCGAACGAGAGTCGACAAAATTTTGTCGTGGTGCGCATGTTAGGCATACTGAATTTCACATGAGTCTCGAATACTTTCCTTTTGCCATAAAAACCTCATCATCCATATAGGAACAAATCAATTTGTTTACTTACTTGCGCGCACAGTAGAGAAACCACAAGTTTTGTTCCAGAGTTTGTTTTAGCACTCGCACTCCTGTCTGTTTGCATGCACTTGTATGTTTGTTTGTATGTCTGTTCAGTGCGGTTGATGTTACAAGCGATAGCGGAAGTTTGAGCGGAGCTGTTAGCGGAATATTCAATATTTAAATGTCCTATGCCAAAGCCACATCACGTATCTACCTCAACCTGAATCCTTTAAATCTCACCACTTCATAACTATTTTATACTCTTTGAAGTAGGGAAATATGGGACGGCTCAACCAAAGAAGCTTACAGAAAGTTTAAAGGTTCGCACTTGTTACTCCACTATAGTCCGAGGCAAGAAAGTGTAGTTATGACCTTGAGTGCGCAGAAACCAATTTTGATAGAAAGTCTTATTTTTTACAAGTGCGCAAAATAACGGTCATCGCTATACTTTCGTGCCTCCAGCTATACCCATGGACAGATGGACACGCATGGGTTACGACAAACGCTTACCAGGATATCACCTGTTGTTCGTCTGCCGGCGTACACATAAAAAACCTTAGATAATGGACGTTTGATCACTATAGTCAAATAGTATGCTCGTCTCACCTCTCAGTCAGTTTAACATCTTCTTCTATGGTCGGTGGAAAAAAAACTATTCCTCTAGTCTATCTACATTTTCAATTACTTCTACCGGTGTCGTTTATTTATCATTCAACAATTTTTCGTAACTTCGTGTTCCTCCCTCTTCCTATAAAATTGAGCATAACGCCATCCGCTTATGTCTTGCACCAAACATCCCGTCTGTCTGTTTGTAAGCCCTCGCCTGTTTACAATACTGCGAATCCCGTGTTCACCCATTGTTGAAGGACTAACGTTTATTTAGAATTTGAGTTTGCTATAGCTTTGTGGGCAACTCAAACAACAATTTACATGGTCTTTTTTGCAATGGACGTGAAAGAGGAAACTTGAGACCTGGCAAAAGGAAACATTTATGCTGTTAAGTAAACAACGAGTATGGCAAACGCTGGTTTTATGGCTCCAACTTTAAGGTTTGGTGTACTGTCTCTTCATTTTTAGACTGGTTTACATTTTTTACAAGAATACGATTTACTGCCTAGTGCGTAAATCAACCAACTCTTAGATGTCTATTAATTCTCGGCACTCTACATTGAAGTCGAATTTAGAGATTTCAAACGTTCGTACGTACAAATCTCTAATTCGACTTCTTTGTCGAGTGCAAGAGAATTGCCCCCCAGTGTCTATTTATTTTATGTCTCCCGTATGTATACCTACCTACTAAGTAAGTTTCAGACCGCCAGAGTAGCTCTGTCTGAAACGTGCTACGAGTATATCTTACTTATATGGTTTGCTTGCTTCACGCGTCCTTACAACTTTATACTGGAACACAAACAAACGTGTGTAAACAAACATTGGTCGAGATTGTACGTACAGACAGCGTTAGTCCAAAGAGTTACACCATGCAGTGCAAAAATAGCACTTGTGTCTCAGACGTAAAGACAGTCAAAAAAAAGTAACTCCACATGACGTTGACATACTGGCATATCACATTTCCGTGCTAACGACAAAGAGGGCTAACTATTATCATATCATCAAAGTAAAGATTTTTTTGGGTTTTGGCACAGAATACTTAATAGTACAAGTACAGAAAGCCCACTTCTAAAAACCGTTTATAGAAAATAATGGCTCAGGCTATAACATAAAGTTGAAATTCCGACCGCCCAGCGTTCAACACCTACAATTATTCATACCTAGAAGTGCGTTCTCTTTCTATCGCACGCAACTGTCGCACATGCGTCGCCGCTCGCTCGTGATTTTCTAACTGATTGGCCCCTCCGGAGGGGACGCCGCATGTACTTGCAAGTTTGATACCTTCACGCGGAGTGGGATAGGCCTGGTTTTGGAGACTCGTTTCCTACTTGCAATTATGTCGCTGGAATACATAAACGCTTCTCACATTAATTCATTTATTATATTACTTTTTCTTTGGCTATTTAGAGCAAGCGTGGTGCTGAAGCCTAATCTCATTATAGTAGCGATGATTTGATTTCTATGATGAAGGCCTTTGCCCAGCAGTGAGACAGTACCTAGGCTATACTGATACTTTTTTAGGTATTGCTCAAGGGCATTCTGCGTTTCTGGATTGATTTCAAACATGACTTGAAATTTGAAGAAAAAAAAATCTCTTTCATTTTATTCGCACATATTTCCTTTAAATGAAATCCAATAACACTGATTACCAGCTAATTCAATGTACCATCAAATTTAAATAACGAGATCGCAAGCATGTGTCGGACATGCTCCAGCCACAAATTAAACATACTTAAACATTTAATGGTCGGAAATAAGGTCAATGACAGGATATGATTATGGCTGGTTATTTAAAAACGACCTTCTTCGACTTGTCATCGGTGACATTTAAGACATGGCAAACCGATCTGCCAAATTAAGTACCACAGTACTATCTCAGCGAGCGCCCTACGGCGACGAATTATTATAATCTAAGATACACAATCCATACTGAAAGTGTTTGAGAAAGTGGTCCCAACAGTTGTCCTTAGTAGTTTAAACAGCTATAGGTATTTTGAATTTCGAACATTTTTGCAGAACATTTGAGCAGATCTGCTAAAGTACAAACAGTACTATCTCAGCGATATAGTCGCTCTACGGCTACGAATTATTATAATTTCTAGATACACAATTCCATAGTTAAATTGTTTGAGAAAGTGGTCCCAACAATTATTGTCCTTAGTAGTTTAACAGCTATAGGTATTTTTAATTTCCAACATGTCGAAGTCGAAAAAAAATTTAGTAGGTAATTAATTTGCGACCGTAATTCAGGGGAGCGATTCTCGTGCATTCGACATTGAAGTCGAATTAGGGATTTGGGTGGACAAATGGGTGAAATCTCTAAATTTGATTTCAATGTCGAATGCACGAGAATTACTCCCAAGTAATTGATTTAAAATTCCGAACATGCCACATAACGCTTTTTTGCGAATTGAGGCTTCATTGGTGGAAATTTTAACGCTTTCTTGTTGTATCTAGAGCGTTTCTATGCTTCTGGATGTAATATACATAATGTATTTAAGTATCATAATTATTTGTATATGTTAGCGTGTGCGCGCATTGTTGCCGTTTTGGCTCTTCATGTAGGCATCCACCGTTCTGTAGGTTTATTTTGCTAATACTGTCTTCTTACGAAGTCGTATTAATGACTCTCTTTGAGCAACATCTACAGTTTTTTTTTTATGCGCTTACAAAGTGAAGAGATGAATGATGTAATTAATTCAGTTTTAGCAATTAATAAGTTATGTCGCATCTTGTGTTATTACTATGCTAAAGGACTAGTCCTTACTAGGTTCAAGTATTATGGTTATTCCATACCATCTCATCAGTTAAAATAGTACAACGGAGAATGTTGCAGCTAACGAGCCCTAAGATGAACTAGTAGTGATGTGACTTGTTAATAAATTGTAAACAGTTACAAAGTTGTGACTAGTTAATAACTAGTGACTAGTTACAGTTAGTAACTAGTCACTTACTTACTAGTAGTTAGATACTAGTTACGAACTTGTGACTAGTTACGACGAACATATGACTAGTTACGAACTTGTGACTAGTTACTAATTGAATTCCGAGTGACAAGTCGCGTCAATGATTATCATTTAAGGCGAAAATTAAGCTTTTTGCGATTACCCCTTCATTAATCAAATGTAATTACTCCTTAAGGGCATTTTCGGGGTAGGAATGGGCACATTTCACTTTTGACATTTAAAGAATAAAATGCAAAATTGCGGACAGTTTTGTTGGTATTTTGTAGTTTAGCAAAGACATTATGTACCTTACGTATTCCCACTTCTGCTTACAAAAGTTTTCCTTATCACTATAAATAGCAAAATACCTTTTTTTCTCTCCCACGACAACTCAACTGGTGCTAACTCGAAACGTGTTCATCCCAAGTTGGCACATCTCTAAGAGCAAGGCATTAAGGTCGCGCGGCACCTGCGCCCGCGCCGCGTGTCAGAGTGCAGGTGCGCAGTGGAAAGCGCATTTCACCGCCCAGTGACGTCACTGCGCAGTGACCGCGCACCTCGCGATGGGCTTTTGTTTTGCATTCTTGTTCTTTTTTCGGAATTTAAACCGCGTTTTCGATGGTTTATTTTTAATTATTGGATGACAGTTGTACTTGTACAGATGTATTGAACATATGGCACTTTTTTGCGTCTTACCACGTCTTACTAAGTAGATTTGCAACATTTACTTTTAATTTTTTTTTTGTAATGAGAACCTATGAATTTTAAATTAAATAGGAAACTTTTTCAATAAAATACTTTATTAAATTTATGTACAATTTATTAAATTTGTGTTTTTTTAATGTATGTAACATTTGGTGCAGACCTCTTTATTAAATACTCTTGTCGGTATATTTCACGATGTGTGTGGTGAAACTAAGACGTAAAAAAATAACTCGTTTATAATAATAATGTCAAGTAATTATTACCTGTCATTGCAATAATACTTTTAGACATAATAATCTTTTATTTCGGAAAAGAAAATTACAGGGTTTGTTGTACCCAAAATTCGCACGCACCTATATTTAGTGAAGTTGGCAAAAAAAAACTTGGAATAAAATATCTTTGCAATCATAATTGCAGTTATTTTACATACTTAATTGGCAAGCGAATTTACCTTACACATAAAGCTATTCTCGAGGTGATTAATCAAAAAGTTTATTTCAGCGGCAGTCCGGTAAAAAGGCACAAAAGAAGGTTAATGTGCCGGTAGGTAGGGCTGCCAGAATAAAAAAAAAAATTTTTCACTTACGGTCCTTTTGGACTGTACATCTATCCGGCTTGAAGGACCAAAAGTAGACAATTTTGTAACTCAAGAAACAAATGAACGGAGCAAACTGCACGTACCAATCTATACTATTTATAAGAAGGATTCTATAGACGACGACAAGGCATAAAGCTAAACGGAAAAGTCGAAGAATTTGCTTGAAATCGACGCTCAGCGCCATCTATTGGTACAATACTAATATAATAATACTAATAATGTCCCGAAACGAGAAGAGGGCGGGCCACTAGGATCTTATACACATAAAGACAAAGAAAGCAATCATGTTAGAGACACTTTTTTAGCAGCTGACGTCCAAAGGGTCATGATGAAGGAGATGTTTGTATGAAAATGGCGAGGGGTCCAAATTTTTTTTCCGACCTAAAATGGTCGGAATACTTAATTATAATGCAACAGAGGTTCAATGATACAGACATGATCACATTATGCAAATACAAGCTATTGATCTAGCGTGAATCAGGTGAGTGAGTACTCTTCATTAATGTATTTTATACTAACTAATTAATTATATACAGTATAGTAAATAATAAAACTAAATAGCACTGCATCAGACAGACGGCGACTACTGAGTGTGATTCATACGTAGAGATCAGACAATCGGATGCATATTTAGTAGAAGTGACTTATAGGATATTTTTACGATAGGATTCCAACTTTGCATAAAATTAAAGATCTCGATAGCACGCTGAGTAAATTAACACCTCAGCCTACGATTTTTACGTTTAAGCAACATTTAATTGTGGGAGAGCCATGCTTCGGCATGAATGGGCCGGCTCGACCGGAGTGATACCACTGCCTCACAGAAAACCGGCGTGAAGCAGCTCCAGTGCTGTGTTTCGCCGAGTGAGTGAGGCTACCGGAGGCCCATCTGGGGGGAAGGGGATAAAAGGTTAGCAGCGCACTTGTTGCATGTGTTCATGGGCGGTGGCAATTGCTTACCATCAGGTGTTCCGCCTGCTCGTCTGCTACCTATCACATAAAAAAAAATACGAGAATAGTCCCAAGATGGGTGACCAAAAACTTACTATCTCGATGTAGGTATTGAAAATGAAAAAAATATTTCTGATCTCGCAGATGTTCATTGGCATTGATGGTTACTTACCAACAGGTGACTCGCTTGCTCGTTAGTCGCCTCTAGCTAAAAAAATGAAGGTAAAAAGTTTCCGCGACAACCCTAAACGCAGGATCCGTATCGCGGTGCGCGGGCGCCGCGTGACCGGAACACCGACGCAAGCGCAAGGTCGGCGTTTATAAGCAAACAACGCAGAGATAATTAGCCTGTATTAAATGATCATCACGATCCTTTTTAAACAATGTGGAAAAATATTGGCTTACCTTAAGTAGCAATTTTCCTGTATTGTATTGGAATGGAACAACTTGCCGGCTTCTGTATTTCCAGAGAGCTACAATTTGGGTGTCTTTAAGTCGAGAGTGAATAGGCTTCTTCTGGGAAAGCACGCTACATCTTAGACCTCATTGTTCACTCTCCATCAGGTGAGATGAGGTCAAGTGCAAACCCATCTTATATAAAAAATAATGCGTTTTTAAGGTAAATTGTCACCACCGCCTATGGACATCAGTTACACCAGAAGGAATACAGATGCGTTGCCAGCGTTTTAGGAAGATTTAAACCCGTTTGATAAAGATATCAATGTCATATCTGTTCAAAAATTCTGAACTTGGTTCCTCAAACATCTTAGTGTTCTGTCTTTTCGGGCTCCATATAAACCTAGCGCATTTTACATATTAAAATATATCTTTATAAATAGCACTGGCATAGCCAGGTTTTAGTTTCGGGGCGTTCAAGAAAATAAAACTAACTAAACAACATAATCATGAGAAAATAACAATATGTTATAAACCGTTAGTCATAGAGTCCTCTTTCAAGCAGGGGATGATACTTAAGCTAAATATAAAAATGCAGCAGGCAGCAGGTATGTAGTTAATTTATCTAGTTACTAGCTTGTTAAATAGGTAGGGGGGAATGAATCCCCAAGACACCCCCTACGCCTATGACAAACAGTATAGATAGATGATAGATGTACAACCCTAGCCCGTTCCTAGTTATTTACTACCGTTGTCGCTCCTCGTGGAAACAAGGAACTCAACTGTCCTAGTTCCTGGGCATATCTCCCGGCCATCTGGCTATCAGAGGTGAGGGTCGGGGGGCGGAGGTGTCTCCATACGCAACGTGACAGCGGTAGGAGAATTTACAGCGGCCAGTTATATCTAAAGGTGGATGCTGAGTGAAAGCGGATTCTTAAGGTGACGAACATTTAGAAGGTTTGCAAATTTTGGAGGGAAGCTACCGTCATAGAAATCAAGTCATCGCAACTATGTTTTTTTATGTTTAGGTAATATGGGAGAGCCACGCGCATGAATGGGCCGGCTCGACCGGAGTGATACCACTGCCTAACAGAAAACCGGCGTGAAGCAGCCCCTGTGCTGTGTTTCGCCGAGTGAGTGAGGGTACAGGAGGCCCATCGGGGGGAAGGGGATAAAAGGTTAGCAGTGCACTTGTGACTCCACTGGGTGTTGCAGGTGTCCATGGGCGGCGGCAATTGCTTACCATCAGGTGATCCGCCTGCTCGTCTGCTATCAATCACATAAAAAAACAAAAAAGGTAGCGAACGAGCAGGCGGATCACGTGTTGATATTCAATTGCCGCCGCCCATGGACACCTGCAACACCAGTGGAGTCACAAGTGCATTGTGACACCACTGGTGTTGCAGGGTCTCCGGTGCCCTCACTCACTCGGCGAAACACAGCACAGGTGCTGCTTCACGCCGGTTTTCTGTGATGAGGTTAGGCTTAATCACCACGCTTGCTAAATGGGGATTCGTGAACACAAAACCGAGTTATGTTCGAATAATTCGAATCGTATGTTTGAACATTTAAAAATGTAAATAAGTAAAGTATAAAAAAAAATGTCTGGATTCCAAGTCTGATCCCGCTATGACGGACATTAAAAAAGTTGTTCACTACAGCTAAGATTTCTAAGGGGGGCCTGTCATGGGTATCACCGAGTGAGTGAAGGTACCGGAGGCCCAATCCGGTAGAAAGAGAATTTTAAAATTGGTTCCGCTGTTGTAGCAGTTGTCCATGAATAGCGGCAATACCATCATGTGATCTTACTCGTCTGTCATCTATCACATAAAATAATGGTACCAAAACCCTTGCATGGAATTAAAATTAACTGGCTAATAGTAGTTTGACTTTTAACCCACAGGTAGGGAAACTGGACACAGGTCTTAAATATGTTTAATCCTGTCTTAGTGATAACGGGACGGCAGGGTCGTTACGCCATTAATCCGCTAGCTAAATCAGGATTTTACACTTAAGATAGAGGAGGTAAAAATTAGCTGTGGTTTTATCATTAAGTTATTTACCCAAGAGAGATGGGCCGCTTACTTTAGGACAGTGGTTCTTAACCTTTAAGTCATGAGGGACCATTTTACCAAAATTCTGTCGTGTCAGGGACCACACACTTCGGACATGCGTCGCGGCGCCGTACTCATCACGTCACGTCAGTTGCTTATTACGATGTCTTCGCGGACCACTTGGAATGCCTCCAGGGACCACCAGTGGTCCGCGGACCACCGGTTAAGAACCACTGCTTTAGGAGAATTAAGGGGTTGTTTTGTATTAGAGTTATTTAAAGGTTCGTTATCTAATCAAAGACTGATGTTAAAGGATGATGAAACTGGTTGGATGGAAATGGATGATGAAAGCACTCGGCTAGTGCTTGGTGCGACAGGGATGGACTGCCTTTGGGAAATGTATGGTATTTGACGTTCTTTGGGTCGCCGGATCAAGTCCTCTTAGTCGGGGGAAATTACCAATTTTTTGGAATTACAGTATTTTTGTCGGGATACGAAAGATTATTCTATACCTATATTATTATTATCTATAGTCATTCTTAAGGAGTCTGCCGCCTTGCGCAGACATGTGTCGGATAATCTAGTAAGTACCTTGAATTCACGCAGAATAGACTTTAGTACGGTGGACTATCTAAGGAATATTCAGCATTTTTCTCCAGCACCACATCACATCTATGCGATCTCGGTCGGCCTTCCTAATTTTTCAGTAAATGACCACCACTATAACTTGGACATCTTTAAGGCAAGAGTGAACAGGCATCTTCTAGGCAAACGCGTGTCATCCTAGACCTCATCGTCACTTTCCATCAGGTGCGATTGTGGTCAAGCGTTGGCCTATAGTCTAATAATAAAAAAAAATGAATATGAAGAACACGAGACTAGGCACAAGTTTCATCTTGGTGTTTCGAAAAGTTACCTAAGAAAGATAGGCACTAGCTGCATGACTAGGTTACTTCTTTATAAATAGTATAGATAGATAGAAGATAGATATGTTCCGTTCCTTTATATATTTCCTTTTACCGCTTTATTGTTGGCACGACGAAGTAAACTGTTACTAATTTGTATCGATTTGCTTTATAAGGTAAAAGATAAAGCCGCATGTACCCATTGCCCGTAAGGGACTATCGACGCGGCTGTCGGGTAGAGATGAACGCGTCGATAAGTCGATATCCCAAGCGGGATAGGTGTCGGGCCTAGCGGCAGCACCGTTAGCGTAGTAATTAGTGACGTTCCGTGAGTTATCGATAAATATCTCTGATTGAGGAGACTAGCGGGTTTTCGAACAGGACAGAAGGCTGAAAACCTGTTGGAATGAGTTAATACGACTAACTTTAATAGTAGGAGACTAGTTTATGACTAGTTTTGAATATTTATTCAATTCATTATCTTTATGGTTTATGACCTTGTCTGGCGCTTCGAATGGTTCCGTGTTCTATTCCAGGTCAAGTTGGTTCAAAAAAACGTTTTATGAATTTAGATTTGTGTTTTAAATTATCTACTCTAATAAAGACATAAAATTATTTTTATCAAGCAAGCGGTTGGCTGGTATGGTAAGCGATTGCCGCCGACAGAGTGCAACACCAGTGGTATCACAAATGCGCCACCTACTTTTTACCCTCTTCCCCCCGTAGGTCTCCCAGTATCACACATTCTGCGAAACACAGCGCAGGCGCTGCCTGACGCCGGTTTTCAGTAAGGCCATGGTATCACTCCAGCAGGCCCATTCATGCCGAAGCGTGGCTCTGCAGTAGGCTCTGGTGATCGATTCGTCTTATGGGGGAATCTTGCCTGCGTATATAAATTATATGAGGAGCACGCATAATTTCCAACAATTTCCTAATGATAAATTATTAAAACGGGAATTAACGCGACGTTTATTTTTAAGTACATTGTATGTACTTACTGCTTGACGTTTCGGCTACGTTGCAGCAGCCGTGGTCACAAGCGAAGCGTGGTTCGCTTGTGACCACGGCTGCTTTAATAATTTATAGTTATAATGCAACGCGAAAATCTAAAAAAATAATTTCCTAATGATTTTAATTAAAATGTTTAATTGATAAGCGCCATTTGTTATTCGTAACGGCGCCGGCAACTCTATAAATCATTTTAGCTATTAGATATTTATAGGAGATAGAAATAACATGCGCATTTCATTAGTTCTGTATCATATCGGGTTGTAGTGGTACTTTAAGTACTCTAAGTGGACTGGCATAGATTTTTGGCGAAAACCTGATTGAAGTCAAGTACTATAAATAAGTATTTAAGTGTAGTTTAGTTAAGTGACCGATATAAGATATCGAATCAGCATACTAATATTTTAAACTTTTAATTCAAAGGTGGTCACTTGTTTATCTTGTAGTGGGACCTCTTGTATGGTATTGGGACATACAATACCATTTTCCAGAATACAGATATGTCAATTTAGACACAGATTAGATATGGTTTTATACTTCGGTAATTTGACGTGTTCATTGTCTTGACTCGGTACATCGTCATAGGAAAATAGTATTTTTGCTAAGGTATTTTGTGACAATGATTGATTTAAATCAATATTGGACATTGCAATGTCGGCTTAATTCATGTAGCTATCAAGTACGAATACAAACGTACACCTAAAAAATTGTTTCACGAAAATCAACCTTAAACGCTTACGAAATAAAACCACGAATCTAAAACACCTCGTTAAGAATTAATCGTAATACGTGCCTAATTAGCGTTAGAAACAAACTAACTCATTGATATAGAGTTATTTCAGTTTAACACGTTATCGAGTTGAACACACATTGTTCCGTTTATGGTCCGCACTCAATAACGTTAAATTACTTATAACTTTAATTTAAAACCTAGTCCCGCTTAATACTGAGGACTACGCCAAATCGAGCGATTCGGAGCGAAGGAGCTAAGCTAAAGTAAGACGTTATTAAATTAATATTATCAAAATAAAAATCTGCTAATTGCCTGGTGAATATTATTTGTTTG
Organism: Cnaphalocrocis medinalis; assembly: GCA_014851415.1. NCBI lineage: Eukaryota > Metazoa > Arthropoda > Insecta > Lepidoptera > Crambidae > Cnaphalocrocis > Cnaphalocrocis medinalis. The sequence goes on from CM026279.1 coordinate 15,914,149, forward strand.
TATAAAACAGCTGATCATTATTTGATGATCAAACACGCTAAAGGAGATTACTAACTAATTCGTGTTATCTATTATGAGGTCATTTGGGATTAAAACGACGAAACATTTAATGGCATACTACCCTCTGAAAATTAACACATAGAAATGTTCATCAAATAAATGTTTCCCAGACTGAGAATCGAATCCACAATCTTTGGCTACCAAATGCACCATCGGGTCATTGACCGATATGAAGAATTACTACATTAAAGGCATTTTAAATGATGACATAACCCTGACGCGGTATGCTGCTCTAGGAAGACCAGTCCCGATACAGGAGCGAACGGTAATTAATAGAAGGTCACCCGTTGCCGTTATGCGCGGGCGCATCCCGACATATACAGCGACGCGTCCGCAAGCCTTGTATAGCCGCGGTGAGATGCGCCCGCGCGGGGACGATGAAGTGTTGAACACTTGAAGTTTAGTCGCGGGAGCTTCTTGGATGCTTCTTTCTTCTTGCATAAGACCGATCTGTGTGGAGAACATTGGGGGAGGCCTATGTCTAGCAGTGAACGTCTATTGACTGAAATACTTGCTCAACTCAGATGGCTCAATTACCAAAAATGTATCTTGGCCTTCGATATATGACCAGTGAAGGAGTCCACTTTTGTAGAGGGTCTTGATCATTCGCCGTTTCAATTCATGCTAGTCGCAAACCTGCAGCTCACGTTAGTAAAGTTTACGTAGTCGTAGAAAGAACCACAAACAACCAGACCCAGCACAAATATCTGTTTCATCAACAAACATCGCGACCCTTGCTCAAACCATTGCGCTAAACGGGTCGTCAAAAAGAATTAAATGCTAAAGACCCCGACAGAAGTGCGTTAGTGAGATCGTCGAGTTGTCACGTCACTAGTAGCCATATTTGAAAGCAACAAGATCAGCAGCTACGTTTAATGTTATGTGAGTTTCCGAGAAGCGTTAGAGCTTGGACTAAAGTGAGACTTTTTGTTGAAATATCTATAAATATTGCTCGCCTGTGGACTGTGATGAGCTGATATCGTTCACAGATCTGTTGATGTGGAAAGAAGAAGTAATAGAATATTTTGTTGATTGAATATTTTTATTTATTTACTAGTGGCCCGCCGTCACTTCGCTTCGGGACCGTAATTCAGAAATGAACCAATAGATGGCGCTGTGCTAAATTACATCGCGCAAGCGTTTCGTGTTTTCGGTTCACCTATAAGCCTTGTCGTTGTCTATAGAAGTTATCTCTTTATAAATAGTCTAGAAGAAGTATAGATTGGGCACATCAACAATATAAATACAAACATTACACATATATTTATTTAGTGTAAGACGGTTGAATTTTTCACCGTTGGCCGGATGGTGCATTTGGTAGTGAATCTACCTCATACGACAAAGGTCGGGTTTGATTCCCACCCTGGACAAACATTCGTGTGATAAACACTTGTGTTTGTTCAATGTCTGGGTGTTATTCTGTTGTCAGATATCTGTAACACTAGTGCTTAAGGTACTTAGTACGGAGTCAGGTCAATGTTTGAGATGTTGTATGAATTTATTTATTTTAAATTCATGTAGCTGGAATAAATTGTAAATTGAGAAATCAGATACCTAGTCCTGATCCTAAACTAAGGTTCTCGTGTACTATGGAGGAAATATTTACCAATCACCGATTTTTTTAGCTGCCAAATGATGTACGTACCTGCAAAGAAATATACAAAAATTAAAATACTGTTAAAACACATACTTAGGTACTTGTAAGACGCATTTCTGGTGAGCAGTGGTAGAGAATAGTTCCCCTGGCGATATGTAGTGAGGTTATGTAATATCCCTTAGTATGATCACGTGTACTTTGTGTTTTGTACGTATACATAAATTAGTGTAACAATTATTGTTATTACGTGAAAACCGTTCGATCGAAATTAATGCCAGAAAAAATTGTAACCGGTTGAAGGAAAATATTGCAAGATTCTGAATTGAATATTAATATTACCTATTTGGACTTCGAAAATATTTTTTTCTGGTATATACCTATGGTGACCTTTGGTAATATTTTTTCGGACCCCTACCCTTTGGGGGGTAACGTGATAAATGGATGGCCTCTATGACGTTGCTCATTGTATGTGATCCGTCTGCCAGTTATCGCATAAAAATAAAGGTACCTTACTGGTACCTTTTATAATCGTACGGTATACGATTGGCCTTCTCGACCCGAACAGGCCTGTCCCACTCCGCGTGTAGGTATCGAACTTGCAAGTACATGCGGCGTCCCCTCCAGAGGGGCAAATTAGTAGAAAATCACGAACGAGCGGCGACGCACGCGCGACAGTGCTTGCGATAGAAAGAGAACGCACTTCTAGGTATGAATAATGGTAGGCATTGAACGCTGGGCGGTTGGAATTTCAACGTTAGATTATAGTAGTCTGAGTCTTTATTTCCATAAACGGTTTTTAGAAGTGGGTCTTCTGTACCTTGTACTATAAGTATTCTGTGACCCGAACCGGGAAGAGATACCGGATGCTGTACTTAAGACCGCGTGACAAATTTCTCACGCGTCAACAGGTAATTAGCTATTATATCTTGCATCTGCCTTTCACCAGAAACACTCACCGAAACTTATCGGCGTTTATTTTCAACTTTTTTCAGAGACGTTCGTCATCGGCTGCCTATGTGAGAGATTTCTTTCCGGAATGCCTCCATAAGAATTGTGGGGCCGGTCGAAACGCCGTCGGCGAATGTCGACAGCAAATTATAGAGTTGAAGATGTCTTCGGTATCGATTGGATGCTGTAACTTGTAGTTGCGTTCTGCATGATTTAAGTTGTTCACATATTTAAGCTTTAAACAATAAGACCACGGAAATTGAATATTAAATTTCTGTAATGTCTATTCTTCATTGATTTTGTGCATGTACTAATTAATAATGTATCAGACGAAAATTAATATCTGGCAACTGGAACAAAATGTACTGTACGCGATCCAGTTGTGATTTAATTAATTGTAATATTATCATTCTAATGGAAATGTATCGCCTTGGAACCCGGTACAGTTTCGAGTTTAAAACCAAAAAAAATGTCTAAATTAAAATTTTAAAAACAAAAAAATCGCGATCAATTGGTAACGCTACTTACTCTCCAGATAGGTCGCGAGTTCTTTGCCTAAATCTAAAAATATTGTTAAAATCCTGTTACCCGACAAACCGCTTGTGCACACCCCGCTGCACACCCGCCCCCGTTACAATACCTAGTCCTCAATTACATGCAGTTACATTTGTGCATCCAACCAGCTGATTACATGCAGGCTGCGCTTGCGCACCGTTCGGGCAAAGCGATAATTGACAATAATTGTTATGTGATTGATTTTAACATACGTAATTACAGCCCGTGGAGTGTTAAGTTTAATGAATGAATAATTATTCAAATACGGGGTGTTTGTCAAGTGAGTTTTGGCTACTTATGAACATGATGTTAAGTAGGTACTGTCGAGGAGAGAGAGGTCCTAACTACTAGATGATATTTAATTGGTTTGATTTTATAAGTTTTCATTTTTTTTGTAGATTTATTAATCTTTTACCCACTGTACTTACGCTTGTGTTTCCTTTCGTCTGGTCCAGATTGCTTGACTACTTTACTTTATGCAAGCTCGGCGTTTAAGAGCATTTATATTCTACCACTGTAGAATCTACTTATAATGCTCATATTAAATCTACTCCCAAAAGTATAAAATATTAATAGATGTATTTAAAAACGATGTTGATGTATATTTTGTACTTTAGTGCCATCTATTGGTACAACTTGGAATTCTCCACAGTTATCGTTTAATTTTAGGAAACGTTTGAGTCCACTAGTTATTTATAAACGCTTAAAAAGTCGCAACACTGGCGTGTCAGACAGACAGAGCTGATGATTGGTGCCATATGGCGTTCCCGCAGCTTCGGCGGAGCGCCTTCTGCGAAACCTTAGGGTTGGCAGCGCCGGGAAATCTACGAGTGTTGAGCAATGATGAATACTTGGCAAACGATTACGACTTCAGGACCTTTAATGGAAGAACCTACTACTTTCCAAAAGGTTTAAAATACCGGTCTTTTTTATCGTACAGACGACAAACAAAGCCTGCCTTTTCTATTGTGTCTGCTTTCTGGGCCTTACGACGTTAAAGTAAGGAAAACGTTCTTCTTATGTAGGTCCCTATGTCGTCGTAAGTATATTCTATAGAGGACAATCAGCCTTTTAGGTAATTCGAAAAGATGAAACACATGCATGGTGTAATTGACGTCTAACGCCATCTATGGTACTGTGTCGAAGTAATATCCCGAAACGTAGTGAGTAGTGAGGGCGAGTCAATAGTTTTCTACTAAAATAAATTAACTTCTATGGGCTGGTTTCTGAATTGAGAATTTAAAGTTATTAACCACTGCTTAATTTCAAATTCTCAAAGTTTGTACTTAATACAAACTTTGACAGTTAAGTCATACTTCTAATGTCAATTCAGAAACCGTATGTATGTTTAGCAACCCTACCCCATGCAGTGAGCGCACATGCGCCCGCGCCGGTACCGGGAACCGTAAACACCGCTGGACTATTTAGCGAAAAGTAAACACACCCAGTTCACTGTTAGATACTAACCTAATTTTCAGTTGTGGGAATCGGGAGCTAGAAGTTACGAGTTCTTTGGAAATGTGAAAGGAAAAATACAAAAAATTACAGGAACTGGAATATTCAGAAACTGAAATCATAGGACACAGAGCAACATTTATTTATACTAGAGGTGGCAAGTCGCGTAGGCGGGTCAACTGCTGGTAAGTAATCACCGCTGCCTATTAACATCTGCGAGATCAGAGAAATCGATGATGCGTTGCCGGCCTTTTAAGAAGGAGTAGGTATGCTATTTGGAACGTTCTTTTTAAGCGTATTCTTTTTTAAAAAGTCAGTGGCGCACTTCTAATTCTCCAGTGTTGCTTTGCGGGTGTCCCTCATCATCATCATCATCATTTCAGCCAATAGACGTCCACTGCTGGACATAAGCCTCCCCCAAAGTTCTCCACCCAGATCGGTCCTGTGCCACCCGCATCCAATGGACTCCCGCGACCTTCACCAGATCGTCGGTCCACCTGGTTGCGGGTGTCCTTCCTAAAATATTAAAATGGGGATTAACGCGTCGTTTATTGGTAAGCTACAGCAGCCGTAAACACAAGCGGACCAATGATTGAATAAGCGGAATGTACTTACAATCAGCCACACACCAGCTTACCACAAGATGTCAAATTTCCTCAATAGATATTTGAACCTAATGCTTTGGCATTAGGTTGAATATCAGGTATAAATAAGACAGTAAGATGAGAGTCAATTGAAAAAAAATACAGTTTTGTATACTTTGATGTGTGGCGTTACGTACTTAAGAATAAACTTAGCGTTAATTCCCATTTTAATGCAACGCGAAAATCTAAAAATACAACCTTACGATGTTTTCCCTCACCAAGGTAATGGTAGAAATACGTAGATTGACTCTAAGTGTGGAAAGTATCCACACGTTCTAATCCACTTTGATACCACCGCTTTAATATTTAAAATCGCATTACCGATACAATAGCAAACTCCCATCCAAACACTCTTTAGAGAGTCTTTAATTAAAGTTGTCATTAAACCTCAATTATCGTTTTTGCATCTGGGTGTTCAAATAAGAGAAATCATGCAAAATTTCGCATAAGTATGAGAACGAGTATTTCTTGATAGCAAATCATTATACATCGACACTCGATACATCGATATGTGATTACATTCCAATTAATGTCATATGGATGTAAAATAGAAAATGTGGCAAAGCCACAGTGGGAGAGCCACGCTTCCACATGAATTTGCCGGCTCGACCGGAGTGATACCACGGCCTCTCAAGAAGCAGCGCCTGCGTTGTGTTTTGCCGAATGAGTGAGGATACCGGAGACCCAATTGGGGAAAGGGGGTTACAGGTTGGCAATGCACTTGTGAGTGACTGGTGTTGCAGATGTCTTATGGGCGTTGACAATCGATTACCATCAGGTGATTCGTCTGTTCGTCTGCCATCTATCGCATAAAAAAATAGGGTATTTGACCGTGGGAGAGCTTGCCGACCTATGCAGCATACATAAATAAGCCGGCTCGACAGGAGTGACCCCTTGTCACAATACAATTTACAAGAATGTGGAAGTGTTTCTATACATATGTACTGTGACAAGGCCCTAAAGTGATAATTTTTTTTGAACCTGACTGTATCTAACAGAAGACATGACCTTTTTGGCATGAAGGGTTTCGTCGAGGCCCAATCGGGGAAAGGGGTAAAAGGTTGGCAGCGCACTTTGGCTCCATTAGCTTTTGCGGGTGTCTATGGGTAGCGGCAGTCACTTACTATCAGGTGATCGTTGCTGCGGCGACCAAACATCAATTATAAAAAAAACCCCCGCTATGAAACAGACACAACTGTCCGAAGACAAGGGAAACAGATTAGGCAGAGAAAAGTTAAGGGGCTATACGAATGAAACTAGCGCCGCCAACCTATTTACACTGATTGTGGCGAAAATATGATATTTTTGAAGAAAATAAAACATTATAGACTTAGATCCAAGTAAATTGACTTTTTCAAGATGCAAAACAATATTTTTACACGTGATAAATAAAGTTAATTTTTGCTAAAAACGGCCACTTTTAGCAATAATGAACTTATTGTTACTTGTCGCGTGTTTTATATATTGTATTGCATCTTGAAAAATTCAATTTACTTTCATATAAGTCTGTAATGTTTTGCTTTCTTAAAAAATATCGTATTATCGCCACAATCAGTGTAAATAGGTTGGCGGCGCTAGTTTCATTCGTATAGCCCCTTAAACAAGTAAATTTAAATTGGAACACGATCGCTAACAAGTTCATCTTGAGGTACAACGACCAAATGTGTCGCAATCAATCTAAGACTTCGCAAAAAGAGAAAATAGAATTTAACTCGTTCTTGGTGCACTGCAGCACAAAATAATTACACACAGAAGGTAGACTCAGCCTGATTTTGAATTTAGAAGAGTTCGTTGACATATGCTAGGGTTGTTGCCCGGCATGAGTATACATATACATAAGCGCGCGGCCTCTACCACAGACCTCGACAGTTCGACAATCTTATTTCATAGGCTGGCTAGGATTAATGTGGTCGAAAAGGCGTATTTCCCCGTTAGTGCGCATGCTTGAGTACCTACATGACACGTTTTTAGCTCTTAGTGGGCAGCCTACTTTCTGTGTGTATTTATTTTGTGACTGCAGTCTAAACGCATCCATACAGATAAAAGTGCAAACACTACATACCTACTTATACAACCGTCTGGAAGTATATGTCACTGTTAAGGGGAACGTTTCTATCCGTGGGAGAGCCACGCTTTGGCATTAATGGACCGGCTAGAAAGGAGTGACGCCACGGCCTCACAGAAGACGGGCGTAAAGCAACGCCTGCGCTATTTTTCGTCGAGTGAGTAAGGGTAACGGAGGCCCAATAGGGGGAAAGGAGGTTAAAGGTTAGCAGCGCACTTGACTCTATTGGTGTTGCAGGTGTCTATGGGCGGCGGCAATCACTTACCATAAGGAGATGTTTGCTCGATCCGTATCACTCCGCGAGCGGCCCATTCATGCTGAAGCATGACTCTCCCATGATTAAAGTCTCCGTCGAGCGGCGTTTTATTTAGAACACCTATTGGCGTTCCAAATAAGGCCACGTCTCCAGTTTGCACCGTATCTAAATTCGTTGGTAGGGACACGGAGAGTCGCGTCTCATAGTCTGTCTAATAGGGTATTTGACAAAAAATGTTTATGTGTTTAATCAAAAGACCTCTCAATTCAAGAAACATTATTGAGCTATATCAAAGGTTTCGTTTAAGTAAATGGTTTTATAATAAAAGTTGGTGGAAAATGTACGGGTAGTTCAATGATATATATATTTTTTTAAATGTTATACTTAAAAAATGGACTTGCCCATGAAACTTTGAATGCTCATAAAACCAGCTAGACGTTATATTTTTAACTGAAAATGTTGGCCATTGGTTATCATTTAGCAGTATTTGGGAAAAGTATAGATATTTTTTACTATATCAAGATTAGTCAAATACCCTATTCTTCTTCATCGCATTTATTCCCCTTAACTCAGTCGAATAGCGAGTGAGCCAAATCGATACTGAAATATCGCAGACGCTGTCTTTTTTCTCTGTCTCGTCCCTTGAACTGTCAAGTATTTATCGCACCCATTTCGGCGTTTTCCATCTATTCGAAGATTGGACACGTATGTGACACATTGCTCCATTTATATTAGTGGTATCAGGCTTTTATTGTTGATTTATTAAGGCCCGATCCGACCAATTTGTATCGGAGAATAAATCTATGGTAAAGAGCGCTTCGAAATGTATGGTACGATGACAGACACCATAGATATTCTCGGATAAAGATTGGTATTCGATTAATGACACATTTCCCCTAAGTGAGCTAGGAAGTGACTGTACAGGAATAAAAATAAGTTTTGAAAAGTCGGAAAAATTTCTGCAACTCAGTGTTAGTTGCAATAACTATCTTCAAAGTTTAACGTCGTAAGACCCAAAAGCCCTTTAAAGGGCAAAAACAATTGATTTTCTATTGTGTCTGAGCCTTACGAGGAGACGGTTTTTTTTCAACTCAAATGACTTTTGATAATGTAAGAGTATACAATGTAACATTAACTAATGCTGACTTTTAATCATTGACTAACATATAACTACATTGCAAGTAGGCGTGACTCGGACTATCTATGACATGGTGCGTTTTTCCGAAATTAATTAAAACTCGTAGAGGAGTTTTTTTATACCTAACTCGTAACCTAATACGAGCCCGGAAACGTATCGGCACTACCACTCAAAAAGGTTGTTAAAGCTTGATTTCAATTCGATAACAATTTATCTCAAATGCCAAACTAAATTCTTGTATCGACTCACACATCATAAAACGATTTTAAACGATAGGTACTCGGAATCGCTTACGAAGTTACGATTCCAGGTGTAATCGCCTAGATTTCAATGCCCCTTTGCCATTACTTTGGAAAGCAATATTTTACGACTGTGAACTGTATTTCAAAGGTGTTAGATTGATTTTCGTGTGGTTAAAATAATTAAGATGGCGTCTATAGTCACATGTCATGTTGAATTGGAAACCATTTAATCTTAAAAAACGAAATGAATTTAAATTTCAAAATATTAACAAAACATGAAACATAATACTTTGTCACAAATCAAGCTGAATAATTTATAAGTAACCGTTAACTGTCTAAAATGAGGTTATTCTATTAAAAAACAGCAAGAGTGTGAAATTAGGTTTGACAAAATATTTTAATTAGGAATTCTGCAAACGATATTGGATATCTCATGGCCTCATTTACAAATTATTCGTCGAAGATAGGCAAATAAAATGCAGGTTGGATAAACATTTCAATTAGCTAATATTACCTGTCCCAATTTAAATGTTAAATAACATTTTATCACAAGTAAATGTAGTTTCTTGGCAAGCGAGTTCATTTGTGTACCTAAACAATTTGAAACAGACTTAATGTCCTTTTAAAATATATTATTATCGTGTTTTATTTTTTTCGGTGACATAGTTTTAGTCTATGCCATTGAGAGATATAGTCCTACCTACCACAGAAGATATTTCGTACAAAACACAATACTCCGAAAAACCATAGACATAAAACGCCTCATTACAAAAATTGGTCTATAAGTTTAATTAATAAATTGTCAGCACTTATATTTCTAACTTTTGTTAAAGTGACAGCATAACTTTTAGTCTCTGATTTGTAATCAGGAGGTTTATGTAAATACTAGCGGCCGCCCGCGACTTCGTACGCGTGGAGTTAATTATTGACACTTACCGCCATATTTTGGACAATCCACACAATATATTTTTATAAATTGTAGCCTATGTGTTATTCTGATGTATAAGCTATATTGTGGTTAAGTTTCATTAAAATCCATTCAGTAGTTTTTACGTGAATGAGTAACAAACATCCATACATCCATACTTACAAACTTTCGCCTTTATAATAGTAGTAGGATTTTGACTCGGCTCATGTCATCTTTGTAATTCTAATTCTTCGCTCTGTAGCCAGATGTTCGCTTAGAACCTGGTTCCAGACATATTCTGAACTATTTGACATAGGAACTCTGTTAATTACAATGAAGCCGCTATCAATCAAGATTTACGCATTTTTATGTAAAAACTAGTTAGGAAAAAACTAGGTAACCTTGAGAAATGACTTTACAGTTCATCGGAAAACTACGATTTAGCCATGTATTTGCAATAGTACTAATAGTAAAGTCCTTGAGTGGAGACCGCGACTCGGTAAGCGTAGTGTTGGGCGCCCTGCGACAAGATGGGAGGATGACATTCGAAGGCTCGGCTGGTGTGGGCTTGATGTGAGTGATCGAAAATCGAGAGCTGTGGCGTGCATTTGGGGAGACCTATGTCCAGCAGTGGACGAGGACGGGTTGCTGATGATGATGATGATTTCCAATAGTGTCTTATTAATAGTATCTTATAGCCATAGGTTAAATGGGAGTTAAGCTTGGTCAGCACGTGTCCTGCGTTTATTTCGGAAAGCGGGTCGCGGGGGTCGACGGCCGCGTCGCGACGTCTAATAATAAAGATATGCGCGCGCGCAAGGTGCAGCCGGCGTAGGGCTGCCAATCAAACTGATATATGCAAAAAAATACTAAATATCTTTATTGATAACTACATGCAGTTGAGATAATATGTGAGCCTCTTCTCTTAATTTGAAAAACCTGTATTAGACTCTTCTAACTTCTAAGGGTATCTACCATTGTCTTTAATACATGGATGTGATAGGTGGCTGATGAACGGTCGGAGCACGTGATTGAAAAGTGAAAAATTTTAGTAAAAGTCCGTTCCGGGTGCCTGACACCCACGCTACGTCACACGTGCGTTGCCTAGTTTTTTCCCTTCCCCCAGAATTGGGCTTCCAGTACAGCTTCCAATAAGCTGGTTCACGCCTGTTTTCTGTGATGGGAACGTTTCACTTCATGGTTCTGCCATGGTAAAATATTTACCGGTATGGTTCACGCCAGTATTCTGTGAGTGCGTGTCTTCACTCTGTGGTTCCCCCACGGTAAAATAACTATGCAATTTTGAGTGACAACCCTATTCACGGAGGAGCGGGGCTGACGGACGGCCGTACCGATATAGATGCAGTCAAATTAGCTTTGATATTTGACACTTTTTTATTTGGCCATGTCCAACGATTTAGGAAGACATCTCTGTGAATGGCTGGCTGCGCTTTTTTTAAACGGTAAATTTATTTCGTAACATATGTTACTAAATCTGGTAACTATCAGTTGAAATTCCTAATAAAAATAGACGTATCACGTAGAAGGCGTCTTGGAAGGCGTTTATTTTGCTATCGTCTGGTTAATAAAATTGATATTTGCTGAAAAAACGCTGTTAAATTTGTATAATGCGTAAATATTTGTGAGTGTATAAAATAAATAATTTGATCTTATGTTCTGAACGTACTCAATAAAGAGTTTTAATAATATACGTAACAGATAGGTACTTACATTTAACTAACACTGTTTTTATTTATTTTTGCATAGTTTCAACGATCAAAAATTTTTGAAAACATAATGTGTCAGGACGCGTTACCGTTTTTCGACTTAATGTCTGAGACATTAGTGCTCTATTTTCACTGCGGGGGGTAACTTGACCTAACGCCCTCTGTACACCGATTGCAAGTCGTCATAATTAGGCCAGCAATAAGAATCAAGTAAACGGGCAGAAAGAGCAAAATAACTTAAACACTCCACAATTGACCCGAGTTCAGCCATTTGTGATTCGATTCGGATAAACCAGTGTGTTTCAAACTATAGTTCGACCTTCTATAGTTACCTACGAGAAGCTTGGTGCGATGTGTCGTGAAGTCTTAAAGGTCAGAAGCCTTCTTTGTTATGTTGTCCAACATTTTAAAATAAAAGAGATATTTTTATGAATATGAGGTACATTGAAAAATAACCATTTTCATATCGTTGACAACCCATGAACTTCTGTGAAATCTGTAGGCTTAACACGAACTTTTCACAGAAATCGTAGCGTATGCGTATCATAAGCAATTCGTATGAAAATTAAAGAGCTCCCTCCATCGTACATAAGCAGAACTAAAGTTGATCGCACAAACGTCAGAAAGGATATTATCGTCACAGAGTATCGCAACGTGATCGCCCGTTCATAAATTAAACAAATAACGTATAGTCCGAGGCAAGAAAGTAGTTATGACCTTGAGTGCGCAGAAACCAATTTTGATAGAAAGTCTTCTTTTTTAAAAGTGCGCAAAATAACGGTCATCGCTATACTTTCGTGCCTCCAGCTATACCCAATACATTTTGAAGATAATAGTATGATACGATACGTCATCGAAGGTGCTTCGTGCTGAGTAGCTAGTACCTAGTAATCCTAGCGTGGGAACGATAAATTTACGTTACTATTTCTTGAAAAGTTCGTGCTGATGAGTCGTTGATGTGTACCTACATACGCACCTAAACACTGCCACATACGCACATAAAGCACTGCCTAGCGCGTACGTCAACGAACTCTTTGATATCAATGTCAGCTAGATGCCGGCCTTCGGTCAAATTTATTTTGTGGCAGTCGGTAGAGCAAAGGCCAAGATCTACTTCAAATGACTGAGCAAGCGTTATAAGTGTAAAGTTTGAAAATCGCAGAAAACAATCAAGTGTTCGACACAGCTCAGATCTAGGTAATACCTAGGCAAGGCAAATGGGCCTGGTTTTACGCGATTCTCTGACATTTAGGGATACATTAACGGTGAATGGCGATTACTCGGCAGTTAGTAACGATGTAAACAAGAATTGTGTAACTCATGAGGAGTATAAAAGATGTTTAATTGTAATTATTTAGTATATTTAAGTGTGCAAATCCTTCATCACTAGTTCAACCAAAATATATCTTTAGTTATGTATACCAAGACCTGTCTTATACATATTACTCTTTTCTTTTCAGTGATATATTTCGCGTATCGCTAATGTAAACTTGCTTACTAAATTATTCCGTATCTCAGGTTTCTTTACAGGTGGGAAATAATTATCGCTTGTCCGCCGGAATCATGGGAGCATTACTTTAAGCAAATTATGGGCATGTGACAGGTACAGAAAGCGGTACATGCTTACTGGGCGCCGTATCACAAAATCGGGCAAGAAATATTGGACAGAACTTGGCGGTGCGTAATATTACACTACATGCCCCCAATTTGGGTGATATTTATCGAAAATAAATATACATTGCAAAAACATAGTTTTTATGTTTAATTCTCGTGAACAAACACAAGTATTTATCACAGGGAATGTTTGTCTATGGGGATCGAACCCTCCAGGGTCTAGGTCACTGCCAAATGCGCCACCCGGCCAGTCAAGTAAAGCTTGGACACAACTGTCAAAGGCGGTGCGCAGACGCAGAAACAACTAGACGCCCACGCAAAATGAACAACTTTCTAAACGCGAATATAAAAACCGTCGTAAATCTACTTCTTTATACAATTTACTAGTATGCAACCGTAGAAAAGACGATATAAAAAAATCTTTACTGACGACTACATTTTTCATTATGACGACAAAAAGTTATGTATCGTACCTACTCCAATAATTCTTATATAGGTCAATAAATGAATATCATATTTAAGCATTAATTTTGTTTTTTAATAGCAAGGTCATTCTCATCGAGAAATTGACATTAGAATCTAAATCGAACAGGCCTGCTTCTGTATTGACATTTTGATATTTTTATGAGAATCAACAAGCAATGCGAATCGCTAGCAATTGATAAAAGAACGATAAATCAAACAAAATTTTAAAGACACATTTCTATGCATCTACAACAGATTTTTAAAGTTTTCTACAAATATAACAGTTGCTATTAATAAATGCGCGCGATTATAGTTCAAAAAATTATTACGAACCACCGCAGCTTCCATCATTTGACTGTTATAGATGTTCTGTTAATAACAAAAGCTATAAACCCGGAGTTAACGACCAATCAAGACGACTTCATATCTTTTTTTTTCTATTGGTATTGCACGAGTATAATTTGCATATTAATTCAAAAATATTCTCCGCCTCGACCACCCTACATTTGTATCGACCGTTACACATCGGACACTTGTTCTATTTTGTTTAAATTTATAAAATGTCATTAATTTTATAGATCGCTGTTTCTCCCACATGAAATTAAGTATATTACACTTTTATATGCACCAACATAACTCGATCGGAGTAATATCTCGACCTCACAGAAGCTGCACCTGCGTCGTGTTTTGCCAAGGGAATGAGGGTACCGGCAACCCATATTGGGTTGGGGGGAGGGGGAAAGGCACTTATGTATGACTCCATTGCGCAATTCAGATAAAAAAAGTTAAAAAAAAATTGTAGACAATTTAAAAAAAAGAAAATATTTCTCCCACTTATTTTTTCACGGCTCGTGCAGCCAGCTCTATCTTCAAATAAGGAAATAACGTAGATGTGTGTACAGATAGTATTCGAGTTCCAAGTTTAAAATGCGTTAACGGTGCTCCACGTCACAGTGACCTGACGAAAACGTCGGCGCAAGCGCAGCGGTCACGGTAGGCCAGTCAGGTGCGGCTGCGTTCACTTTCGACCGGACGATTTATTTTTATAATTTCATGCCAGTTAAGGCAGCCACGTCTATATAAGACTTTAGACTTTCGTTGTTTTGTAATTAAGACTTCATGCTTCGTTTAGTTTTCCGTGTTTTTTTCTTTTAAGCTCTCTATTTAGTCCTTTAATTATGTTCTTAACCTTTCGCATTGTCAAAAATAATTAAAAACGGAAACAAATGCGATAATATTAAAATAAAAGTTCAATAAGTTTATTACTGCTTGACAATTTCATTTTCGTGAATAAGTCCTTTAGTTTATTTATTTTTATCCTAATCATGAATCAACTTCGCTGTCAAGTAATAAATTGTGTTCGCCAAATTTTCAATGGTGAGAGCAATCGACTGTGTAAAAGATGATTTGATTAAATGAGGTGAATGAATTAAATAACGAATGACAAGTTAAATGTGACTCAAGATTATGGGTCTGATGATGGGGCATAGTCAAGTATATAAGGTTTAATGACAAATTTAAACTCTAATGAATGTACATCATTTTGTCGCTTATACTAATGACTTCGCAATTATCACAATTACCCGAATACTTTTTAAGTTTAAGAGATATGGTGTGTTTGCTCTGTGTATGTGTGTGTTTTCCTTGACTAGAGGTGTAGAGCACTTTACATTACATGGCTACGGCTAAACGGATTTCTTAATTTTGATTTGTGTCTAGAACTTATTGTGCTAAAATATTATTTTATGCTCTCTAACTATCAAAGAAATTTTTATCCCTTAATGGGCAGTAGGTATAAATACATTGAATTGGTTTTAGACCTTATCTCCAACATATAAGGATCAAAATATGGTGTCTAACACTATCGACAGAGCACTATAAAGGGTTAAAGAAATGTAAAACTAACTGCAACCATTGAAGTGTGTATTTTTCGAGAATTTATTCAGGACAAGCGCAAACGAGTAGCTGCGTTTGCGCATGTCCTGAATAAATTCCGTCCCCAAAAAGTCTCGTATGAGATGAGTCAGGGCGGCTTCTTGCTTCCGCAACGGACAGGACAATATGCTCATAAAAACATTTCTGGTAGAACAAAAACCACTGAAACGTCCACCGTTGCCGTGATTGAGTAATAATGCATGAATTATTTACGATGTGGTAATATCTCGGGCCTTTTTAGGCGTCGGCGCACCTCAACTCTTGAAGTACAGTCAGCCACACATGAGGTTACAACCTGTCAAATTTAATTAATTAATATTCAATCTAAATTGATAATCAACCTAATGTGTATGACAGTAAGATGAGAGTTGATTGTAGAAATTGGACAGTTTTGTATACATTGATGTGGTGATGTACGTACAATAGAGGCAATTGAATGTTACTTGACGTCTGCCATAAAACCTACCCATTAATCCGCAGTTTAGTTTTTAAATATTATTTCACCATCGCTGCATGTAAAACTATGGAGAAAATAAAGTATTGAGTATCAATAAACGCTCAATTCGATTTCTTTATGAATTTGCTGTACAATTTGTTGTTTTGCTGATTAATAATACCTACTGTTTTTCATAATTTTTTAGCAGCCCGGTAAATAAATATAATTGATCATGTTTTATTACATTAAAGCGACTGATGACAATTTGGACAATATTAATCGTAAAATTCAATACGATACATACTTCTATCATTGTTTTTTGTTTTTGAAATTGGCGTAAAATCATTATATGTTTATGATCCAATATATTGGACGCTTGTTTGACAATATTTTCAAAATATGAAAATTTAAAATAAAGACTTGAAATAGTATATATCTTTTACTGAAATTTATTGACTTTTATTAATTACTTACGAACAAATTACAAGGACCGTTAAAGTCTAAAAATTCAACTTCCGTGACTGTACGGCGCCTGCAATAAAATGTAAACACGTCGACTCTTATGTCAGGACTATAAGGTTCATATTTGAATGAGGTTGTATATATTTATTATTGCACTTGACTGTACAAGTGTTGTTTTCTGGAGATTTATAGCACGATGGACTTCGGGCTCTTCTGAATTTCCTGATAAGAACAAAAAGAATAATGTTACGAATTGTACAATGAAACCTCGAATGGTGCTCCATATTATTACCAACTATTTAAAAAAAAAGTACACTTCTTGTTGAGGAAAAATCAAGTTTGCTGTTCAATGTTTTTTTGTACACAGGCAACCGCAACTCAACCTCAATTTTGAACTCGAATAATTTTACGCTCTTTTATTCGCTTCTTAACACTGTTTAAAGCAAATTATGAATTTGCATTCGGTACTTATTTGATGTAGTTTGACCAGCTCTAATGTCTCGCCTACATAACTTATCTCTTATAAATTACATAAACAAAATACACTTGCATATTTTTCCATAAGCGAATATATTAATTACAAGATTTACAAATCTTCAACAAGATTGTAACTTTCGTAAAACATCAATATCTCCATAACCAGTTAACGTTACACAACGAGATGAAATACGCCAAACACGGCTATGCGACTGGTGCCTATGTTTAATGACCATACTGACTTGGTCACATGCTGTGCACATGCATTTTTTCTCCTTTACTTCTAATAAGTAATGGTAGTCTATCATGGTTTATTTTTAAAGACGTTTAAAATCGAATAGTCATGTCGCATAACCATACAGTATTTTATCCATGTTAATGTACGAAAAAAAAACATAAACAAATGGAACACTTTGAAAAAATACTGGCAGCTTCTATAGAAAAAGTTTTCCTACGTAGGCGGCCATTGCGGTCGCGTTGGCGGGAACTAAACGTCAGCGTGACATTTGACAAACATTATTTTTTACGCTCTCTCGCTTGCCCTCAGCCTATTTGCCTCCACAAATGGCCAGATAAGTGTTTACAGGCACCGTCCTCACCTGCTGGCGCAATAAATTCTGCCGCCATTTCTATAAAACGTCAAATAAGCGCAGTATCCGAGTCCAAAGACGACGGAACTGGTTTTCGCTCGAAAGACCACCAAGTTGGGAACATGACTTATTCTAACGTTTATCGTTCACGAACTCGTTAAGTAATAGTTCGGTTTAGTGGCGATTTCAATCAAACAATCTCGGGTACCACGATCTCGAATAAGCAATAACTGTTATTGATAGTTCCAATTATTTAGCTATCTAAGTATCTGCGTTTGCGCATGGATGTGCGACTCGACATGATTGCAAAACGGCCGTGATTAAGATTAAACCGAATGCAACTAATAATTAATGACTGTTATTTATTAAATGTTTAACTATCATTTTTTGGCGTCCAATTATCCAGTAACAAAGGTCAGATGAGGGATATTAGGTGGCTTCATGTACCGCGTTGTAAATGTGTATATGACTGACATTTTGCCGTCTTTCGTCAAATACCATTATTATCTTGTCAGCTATTGCGCCAAGGAAATCTACATCTACATACTTATGAGTACAGCAAGATATCTATTTTGAGTATAAATTCCTAATTAAGCCGTTTAATATTCAACACTTTATAGGCAAATACAATCGTACGCGCATTTAAATCTCATATTATAGACAGAAACTCAGAATGTACTGGTAGGTAATTTAACTTGTGTCTATCTTATACTCGTACTCTATAAACATTGATTATTGTATCGCTCTTAAGTCTTACAGCCTAAGGTCTAATATGTTTGTAAATTCTATTTTGTGTCTAAGTAAGGCAATCGAGCTCCAAACTCCCAGTGGGTCGTGCCCAGAAGGTGGCACCTGTATCGTAATTTCAACTATTTGTCCTCAATCGCTCACTTACCTATTTAGTATGCGGTAACACAAATTTCATAACATGTAGGTGCAAGGCCTAGATAATGCCGTTTAATTAGCACAACGCGACATTGAGCGGCGCGCGCGCAGCGGACGCCTCTAGGGATGGCAGAGCACCACTTAAATTAATTAAATTGATACAGAGATCACTCATTAAAGTTATCAGATTAGACGTTACAATGGAACAGCCTTTGGCGTCACGTTTTTAAAATTGTAGATTGTGCAATGAGAACGAATGTAATTACGTATACATTAATAGAAATCCCACAGCAAAAATATAATTATTAAGTCAAGTTTGCTTCTCTAGTATGTAGTGCTAATCCGACAGCGGCATTTTTTTTTTCACAGTGACACCAAAACCTACTTATATTTAACCATTTTTTTTGGTTGTGGCCTTAGTTTGATTGTTTACATAAATAAAAGTAAAAGTAAATATACTTTCCCACTGCAGGGCAAAGACCTTCATACATATGATGGGATTAGGCTTAATCACCACGCTTGCCTAATGCAGATTAGTGATCACAAACCCGAGGTATGTTCAAAAAATTCGAAACATACTTTTTGCTCGACCGGTGGGTATTTAAACCACTATACCAACGGGGCGTTCATTATTTTTTTAATAAATGATACAAATAATTAAATCATTGATGCGATCAGTTAAATTCAATTGACCTAATTTCTATCGACGGATTAAAACTTCGACATCCCTAATGCATCGTAATCCGCGCGGGGGCGAGCTTATGTCACTCAACCTGATAAAAACAAGAATAACGGTCGGTTTACACATCCAGCGATTCGGCTCACCGGCCCACTGGGTTACTGTTAGAATATACTGTTTTATACGAAAACTGTAAACGGTTGATTAGATGCGGTTGACAGCTTTTTATGACCGCGCGTTACGTCATCACCGTCGCGGTATCAAGTAGCATCTATTATGGTACTAACTTTTTTATTGCTTTAATCTATTCCATTCGTCATAAAATGAGTAGATACCGTAATAATATTCGTTGAGCTCATGACATGACCTAATAACCTGATGTTGCAGGTCTATGGGCGGCGGCAATCGCTTACCTCAACAGGTCTGCCACCTCTCACATAAAAAAATAACTTCATTAGATTCAAAATTCTAAGACAATTTTTGCCATCCTTATCGCGACACTCTCAAAAAAAAAAGAAGACAAATTTATATTTTATTTCATTTACAATCGAAACTGCAACAGAAGAATCGCCAAAAGGAAAATTATGAATCGAAAAATCGCCTCATAAATATTTAATACGAGTCCGCGGAACATTGTAACAGGGCCGCCATTATCGTTGACCCGGCTACTATTTTAAACACATTTAAGTATTTTACAAACTCAATAATCGCCTCTTTAAACGCCAAACTGCCAATGGACTCCCAATTTAACGTACCTGAAAATAAGGAAAACACCGCATTAATTAAAAAGAACGAGAACTCAAAAGTCAGTTGTAAAAAGGTATTTTAATGTCTCCCCGTAAAAGCGGTATTTACAATTTCCACAATTTATTTGAGGTTAATAAATAAGTTTGGCCCGGAGTATCATTAACGCAGGACCCTACGGGACCGTTACCTTGATAATCCCGATAACTGGGCTCTTTATTGGTGCTTATTAATGACATTAAAACCATATACCTTAGACCTATAGATAATGAGAAGATAAAGTTTAATGCAAAACCACTAATAACACTATACTTGTCATTATTCTACATGCAAATTTTACGATATATGCTAATACGGCTAAGATATTACGACCACAAAATATAAACACCACTGAACATATACTAAAACTGTTTAAAATTACATTAAGGTAGTAGTACTAAATAAGGTAAGTATCATGAGCCTCAGCGGTATAATACGCAATAGTAAAAGCTAATTCCTGACTCCATCTGAAGTAATGTTAACATACAAATATCGTAAAATGTTATAGGATAACGGGCATCTGTCAATTACCCGATTCTAAACCCCGCAACGTTCTTTATAAGCGAAGATTTAATCAGGACTACGTTGGTGGTCTATGTCGAAACATTACCGAGGAATATATTTGTAAAGATACAAAAACTTGAGTCTCTTTATCTTTTTGAAATAAACATTTAACTGTATCGGACAAAGTTAAAAATCGCGGTAAGGAAAATGAGTAGGCGTCTTCAGCACACGCGGACCGAAGTAGATTCGTATCCGTGCATACCTCGACGTGACTACGTTTTATTACTTTACTAGTGGCCGCCCTCACTTCGCTTCGGGACCGTAATTCAGAAATGAACCAATAGATGGCGCTGTGCTCAATTACATCGCGCAAGCGTTTCGGTGGTCTTCGATTTACCTAAAAGCCTTGTGGTTGTCTATAGAAGTTATCTCTTTATAAATAGTATAGAAGAAGATGTAGTAGACGTGTAGTATAATAATGTCTAAGTCATCATAAAGTTGTCCGAACAAGGTAAGTTGATCAATTTCCGGAAAATAAAACGAAAATAGGTTAGGTTAGAACACGTGACCACAGTGCGGCAGCTGATGTAGGGTCACTAGCTTTAAAATTTTAAGGTGACATATACAACACGTTTGACTACAATCTGCATTTCCTCAATTTGATGTTGATCCCAATGTGATTCGGAGAATCGGATAAGGAAAATTTAGAAGATCCTATATGAGTAAGACAAGATTTTAGTTTTCTGTAATTCACGTCATGTTCTCATCACACCACCACATCTCGACCTATTTCTTTAACTTTTAATTCTCGTATTTGTGCGTGCATCGATTAAACTAGTTATGATAGACAGAGTAGGTACCTCTTAGAGTAGCAGTGGTTATATGGCACAGCGCTAGTAATTAAACATAGGTACTACCATCCAAGCCTTTTCATTTACAAATCGGAAACTTAAATAATAAAATTAACAAATCAATTTCATAAAATGGCGCAAGGTGCAACATTATTAAATCATTAAACCGATACGACTTTCCGGTACAAGTAATCATGACAGCCAGACAGTCTGAAGTAATAGAGGAAATGGCCGATAAACTATGAGACCTGCGCTAATAGCTGAGCATTACTCAGGTACAGCGCGACAAGTTTCTTTTGGCACGTGGATTATATTGATAGAGAGAGGTTGCATTTATAGAAGTCAAAAATAGAAATAGTAAGACAGAAGTATGCTCAAATATGATAAGGAATGCTCCAAACGAATCTCTTAAGAACAGAGGTAGTAATCTCTCAAGTAAGTACTTCAGATTACATTTTACCGAAGATTCGTTTGCAGAAGTCTATAGCGACAAACTTTGAATTATTAAATCAGCGAAACTAAGGCAGCTACTCCATCCATCTAAGAATCTAAGAGTATCATTAGGGTTTAACATTGCATAAATTATTTTCAAAACTGTAATTACTTTACTTAGTTCGCCTCACTATGATTGATTTATATCATGTAGTGAGCCATATATAGAGGTAGACTGATACTTTTAACTTTACTTCACATGCTTCAGCGATCCAAATCTTAGCCGCATACATTAAAGTTCCTGTGCCAAGTTTGACCAGTCAAACTAAACATGACTCCACTACCTTCCCATGGTTCTTCCTTCCCGCCTTCTAAGGCATACAGACCGAATCATGAGAGAGACGCCATCAAACTGAACAGTAAAACTTTATATAATGTTAAGGAATTCGCGCCTCATTCCTTCGCACTTGGAAAGATGGCGCAACTACGAATACGCATGTCCCGCGAACAATCGAATGTTCTAAACGCTAGCCCCGCACTCCCGCGCAACGTGCAGGAATTAGCATACTCGCAGAACCGTGCCCACGCGCAGCTACGCCAATCCATCATATCGGGGCCTTAAACGCAGTTGGTAACTCAGTGAGATTGTTGCAGAAGGCTTCGGTTGAACTTTAAAATAGTAATCACAAAACTTCCAATGATTTAGGAGTTTTTTATGTGATAGGTGGCAGGTAAGACGCGTAGACGATAAGTCGGGTCACCAGCCATCATAATTTGTCGACACTCGTATTGTGTCGCCGCAAGTTGCTTCTCACCTGACTGAGCGATGAGCAGTATAGAAGGATGCGCTCTCGCAAACGAGAATCGACAAAATTTTGTGGCGGTGCGCATGTTAGCCCTACTGGTGGTAAGCGATTGCGCCACCCATAGACACTCGCACGTACGCCGCCATCCTTTTATCCCTTTCCCTTCGATAATTCGATTAGGCCCTCCCTCACAGCGCAGGCCGAGTTTAGAGAAAAAAAATGGTCAGTTTAAGCAAACAGCGTTGCCAGACGTTCCATTTTTGGCGGGACTATCTTAGTTCCGATCTTTCTTGATCTTTCTTGCGGTAATTGAAAGTAAAAAGACTTACAGAAGTCCCGCTTTTGACCACAACAGGACAGGTGTGCTCCCGAACTTCGGGGATTTCAAATGATGAACTAGAATTCGACTCAAATACCTTAGCGAATATTTTCGGCGAAGCGCATGCGTAATCTTTGCAAAGGGCACAAGGATTTAAGCCAATGTTTCAATAACTATTTAGGTTGAAAGATTTACTCTGATAGTTTGGCAACTGTTCTTGCTCATGGTTGACTCAGAGCCATATAAATTCGTGAACATCTCCAAGAGAAGGTACAATACAGCGAATAAAATTAACAGTCGTAAAATATCTATACTATTTATAAAGATGAAAGCTCTAATAGATATCTAATATATATAGATTGATAAATTTTATATAAAAACCGAAAAAAAAGAAACAGCGCGATGCAATTGACTCCCAGCACCATCTGTTGGTATGGTTTAGAACTAACAGTGTAATTACGTCCCGAAACGAAGTGAGTAGTGAGTGACTTTCCCTCACTTAAGTTAGGGACTGAACTTAAACCGGCACCAAGAGATGGCGCTGGGAGTAGATTACATCGCGCAAGGGTTTCGCCATTCCGGTTTGCCTGTCGTTATTTAAAAATTACCTGTTTGTCAAGTAAAAGGTTTAGGATATTCTTGAAGTATTAATAGACTTGAAGCATTAAATGCTTGAAGGATGAGATTTTTTTTTCTTCCGATTATAATATATTTTACCCATTATCACTTTGCCAATTTTATTTCAGGAAACAGAACTTCAATAGCACATTTCTTCTCAGTACCCACTCCAATAATGTACGAGAATATCTTACAGAAGCAGTAGTTAAAGTTATACAGGGCACTCAAATAAGTAGTTATAATTTAATATACTCTTGAGTTTTATTCATCGGATGTTAACACCTTACTGGGCTTAAGTGCTCAACTTTACTGTGGTGTGCGTAAACTGACGTTTTAGAAGCAAATATAAGCGTGCAGGTTGAGGAAAAGACCTACAAGCGATTATCGACTCTGTTAAGTAGACACTAAGGACCTGGCATTCAGCACGGGACATCATTAGAAGTTGCAGTCGTATGGTAGTTTTGAGACAGAAAACCTATAGGTCCAATGGCTCATGTCATATTCTATTAAATTACCTCCTTTTCTGCAGTACTAGTTTCCAGACTTTGGAATTAAAACACATGACGTATCAGCTGATCTAGATTTAATTATATTTGACAGTAAACATGTTTTTTTAAACGCGGGAGGTATGCTCTTGCGCAGCGTGCCACACAAAATATCGCCTTCAAGGTGGTTGACCGACATTGTCCCTATTGAACCTAAAATCTTAGGTCCTACTAGAAAATCATACATTTTACCGTAGTTCGGGCTATTACAGTAACACATTTTTATGTGATAGGTGGCAGACGAGTAGACGGAACATCCGATGGTAATTAAGCGATGGCAGCCGCACATAGACACCAGCAGCACTAGTAGAGTTGCAAGTAGGTACGCTGCGAACCATTAACCCCTTTTCCCCCCAATTAGGCATCCGGTGCCCTCACTCACTCGACGAAACACAGCGCAGGCGTTGCTTCACGCTGGTCTTCTGTGAGGCCGTGGTATTACTTCGGCCGAGCCGGCCCAATCATGCCGAAGCGTGGCTCTCCCATAAATGTTTTAAGTTCGTGGAAACGTAATTCACTACGGCTCTAAGTGAATGACTTGTTGGATTTATTCCTATTTAAGTAAATTAAACCTGTTGAAATCAGGTTTAGATTTGCAATGCAATTATAATATTACAAGATTTAGTTATTATTGTACTGGTCGATTTGCTCCATTTAATTTACTTCTATGTACCTACTTAGCAATACTGACAATTAAATAATTTAATTGGACTAATTGTTAGTCCTATTATCAGTACACATTGGAAAATCTTTACTTAATTTTTATGGGTAGTATCGGAAGCTGTGATCGGAAGTCATCGTAACTCTTGTTCCGTGTTTGGGACTTGAAACTGTCAAGACTTCTACTAACTTAATACCAGAAGCGATCTGGAGTTATTACCGTACTACAGCTCAAACTATCCTGTTCCAAAACGGTTAGAACGAGTTTTGTTCCAGAACTAATTAAAATCGTGTTATGCAATAAGAGGGACAATGTTCCGTTAAAAAATGAGTACTTTAAATTTTTACGTAAATCAAAATTTTTGCTATTATCTCACGAGTCACTTTTAAATATATTTACACAGGTGTGAAATATGTTAAAAGTTAAGTGACGAATCACGGAAACTAAGATAACGATCACCTAGTTTTAACGATTTCCGTTAAAATCATAATTGAAGTTTTCCATTGCAATCACGATATCATATGAACGCGCGTAACTAATGTCATCAGGGCCATTCGATTGCTATACTTGATTATTTAAATTATACCAAACCATATTGTACGTGGGAGAGTCACACTTCGGTATGAATGGGCGGGCTCTACCGGAGTTATGCGAACTGTTTTACTATTCCCGATCAAACAAGCGCTTACAAACATGCTATCGCTTTCTAAGCAAACCATATGACAGAGACCAACAATACTATAGTAGCCCTCAAAGTTGACAAGATTTAGAGAGTTCCGGCGCAATAAAATTTATGCCTATTTAAGCCACAAATTAATTAATAGCTCCTTAAGTTATTTTAACAAGGTACTTACACAATACAGCTGCAATTAGATAAGGCATTTCAAGGCTATTGCGCTAAGGCCGTTTCCATAAATTTTGTAAACATAACCTGCGCTGGCGCACAATCACATCGAATTCAAACAAAATGTGGGTTAATTGTCAGCATAATGAATGTTCCGATATTCCATCACTCCATTTAATTTGTCATTCATTGATTGTTTGCTTACAGGCGGTGTGCGGCGGCCTCGCTGCCCACGCGCAATGGAACTGGTAACTTCACATAATAACTTCGACAACTGCGCTAATAAATAACATAGGAGTTGAAAATAGGTTTCGACAGTTGGTGACGAAATTGTTGAGAAACAAAGACATTAGGTAACGATGTGGTACTATCTTCCACGCATGCGAGTGCCACAGGCCATCGAGAAAACTTCAGACTTTATGTCACCGAGAAATTATTACTATTATAACATATTTATAATGAACAGGCTACGGCGGCCGGTGTTAATAATCCGCCAGTACGAAGGGTATATTATTATAGAAGACAAGTACATGGCCACACCAACAACAGCTTTGGACGTAACCGGGGAAAACACGCTAAAATTTGTGAGTGAAATATGTGCGACGTGCGTAAACGCAAGGACACTCTCTCTTGCCCTTAATTTTCAATGGGACAATTGACATGATATGAGAGAGATTGGGCACAGGACCAATTAGTACTTTACTATTACTATTTAAGATCTTGTCTGTACCACACTGAAACGCAAATAAAGCATTGAACAGCTTAACAACTAACTTCCAGACTACGGACTAACACTGGAGAGACGACAGAAAAACCCAACAACAATTTTACGCAGCCTTTGCTTTTAAGTGCGACCCACAAACCACGACGCTACCGAGGCATTATAAAGAATATTAACATAATAAACGAAATTAACTCCATTTTAAATTAAACGTGATCTTTTATCGACATTGCAATCTTTATCGAGTTCAAAGATAACAGAAAAGATGTTAATGTGGACATGGTCTTGTAAATCTGGCTTTTTAATCTACATACTTCTTGCTTTGGAGAATTACTTAAAATAACTTAGTCGGTCCATCATATTGTATACAGGGTTAATCATTAACCCTTTTCATCTCTATAACCAACTCTGACCCATTCTGAACAACATTATCGATATACCCTGTTTAATATTGAACTCATAAATTGACAACAGTGAAAGTAAAACACGTAAAATTAAAAAGACAACAAACACGACACGACTTTTGCTTCCTTTCAACTGCTAAACAAAGATCGATTGCTTCCTCAGAATGTAAGCAATGCAATTCAGTTTCAATTCAGCAAACTGACCAAAAGGAAAACACTCTTGACACAAAGAACACAAACATGTTGACACGTTGGGAACCGAGACAATAGTGTGGCGACACCCGACCTGTAGGAGCAGACAATAGCCCGGTACGAAAGCTCAAACATTCCGCTAATATGGAGTTGCAAAAACAGACATTCTACACACCTATAGAATTGTGAAGAAGCATGTGAAAATAGGAACTTACGGCGAGGCCAGTTCACGAAATGACGAAAAGATACTTCGACCTTCCAGTTTGAAAAAAAATGAAAGTTCTACTTTTAAAATTAATGCAGACTGAAAAGAAAAAACCCAGTAGCTAGTAATAGAACAGAATATAAAAAAAAAACTTCAGTAATCAAACATAGAAACGCCGGCGCTCCCATGTTATTTTTTATGATATAGGAAAGCAACGATCAAGCGGGTCAGCTGATGGTAGGTAAGTGATCACCGCCGCCCATGGACATCGGCTACACCAGAAACAAAACCCCGAATAGAAACCTTAATGAAAGTTCTACTTTTTTTCCGTCTTTTCTCGTCTCGTCAAATCCCATCACTCACAACTATGAAATCGAATTATTTTGACATTCATATCTGTCGGGACTCGGGATTAAAATGTAATGTGATGTGTTATGCAGGTATGTACCTTACCTACTTATATTCATTCTCATAAGGTCCGGACATGCGAACCAAAGCTTACGTGTGAGTATAACAGATACACAGAAACACTCGTATGCACTTGTATGATTCATGAACCACCCATTCAACAATATAATCCCAACTTAACGTTTTCAACTAGTTAACACAAGTCACTTGCTCACAACTTAGTAAACTTTACAACCTACCAGCTAACTATTCGACGCTCTAATGACACTCAATAATATCTCACAAATGCATACATACAAATAGTCGAGATATCGGCCACTTAATAACTTCATGAAGATATCGGGACGGGTTTATGAATAAAGTGCCGTTTTTATAGCCAAGTGTAAAATCGCAAATGATAATACCACTAAAGATTGTTTTGGTATTGGCCACGGATCATTAAAAAGAAATAATCGAGGTATTATTACAGAAAGCTGTCAATAAAAGCGACTACTAGACAATTTGTAAGTTTAAACTAAAAAAAGTGAAAGTAATGAAATGTTTCTCTAAGTATTAGTTAGTTTGTCGAATATTGTATCAATATTGTGTGTCAATGGATCAATTTTCATTACATTAGGAAATTTCATTCAAGACCTTGCACCGCGTTTGTTTATAAAGACCACATTCTGCACTTGAACTCTGCGGAATGCTAATTGCAAGTTGAATGCAAATGAGATTAAAAATAGATGCAAAAACGCTTCCTTGTCGCACACCGACTGGGGCAGCTCGGCAACATCAATCAGGGACTTGAGATACGAGCCCCAGGCGTGTTCTGGGATGACTGACTAATTTCTATTTAGTAAATTACCGGTCACTTAAACAATATCATATCTCTTAGAACCTTGAAATGTGGGACTCACCTCGCCCCTAGGTTAGAAAGTATAATGAAGATTAATTTCCAGTTTGTAATAAAATACAAAAGTGGAATTAAATGACATAATTTTGGAAAAAGGACACATAGGATTACTTGCGCTCAACAAAGAATTTTCAAACTAGTTTATTTACCATTGACAGTGAAATCTGAACGTCATGACGCGAAGAAAGATTTCCTAAACCTACCTTCGAGATATATATGCCATCGGAACTGCGAAAACAATATGCTTTGCAAAAACAAGTGAATTTACATAAAAATGACTTCACCAATGACGTCATTCAGTTAGATAACTATAAGCCTGGTTGACTAAATTTTGTACTAATTCTATTACAAATTATTGCGAATCTATCTTGCAAGTAGTTCTTTCTTAACTTTACGTTTAATGTATGGCTTGGTACCGTGGGTACTGAGCGGCGCCTCCATACCTTGAGCATTCGAGCCTCTTAATTGTATATAATTTTCATCTATGTTATTGCAAAAGCCCGGTTTACACCCGGTTAATTCAATTTCGAAATGAATACCTCGACTGGCTCTTCGGGCGAGGCACAAAGGAGTTAACAGCAGTGAGATATCTGGTTTAAAACAACCATCATTCATACCACAGTATAAATAGATGTACCTTAAAGCAATGCTCGTGTTTCGTGAGTGGTAAAACAGCACCTACATTGGTAATATGATTGTAATTTCATATTGTTACTCTTTTAAGAAAAGTCTTATGCTTGTCTCTTTTTTTGCTATTAGTAGTAGTTTAGTTTTAATAGTTATTCCAATCTTTGCCAAAACATGGAGCTGGGGGTGTATTCAGTTACATAGGGCTAGCGTTTCGTCTTTCTGGTTACATATAAGCCTTCTAGTTGTCTCTTTAATTGCTATTAGTATGAGTAGTAGTTATGTTCTGTTATTAGTTCCAATCTTTGCCAAAAAATTAACCTGGGTGTAGATTAAATGTTTCATCTTTTCGGTATGTATAAGCCTGTGGCCCTTTATAATTAGAGATTAGAAAAGAGAGTCACACACTTTTTCTTTTTCAAAGCGCAACCCTAGTAAGTATCATACTAGAAAACAGTAACACATGTTATCTTTGCTGTAGGAGTTGTTTGGAACTGTTTCACTGTGCTTTTTGTTCAGGACTGTTTCACTGTGCTTTTTGTTCAGGACTGTTTCACTGTGCCTTTTGTTCAGGACTGTTTCACTGTGCTTTTTGTTCAGGACTGTTTCACTGTGCTTTTTGTTCAGGACTGTTTCACTGTGCCTTTTGTTCAGGACTGTTTCACTGTGCCTTTTGTTCAGGACTGTTTCACTGTGCTTTTTGTTCAGGACTGTTTCACTGTGCTTTTTGTTCACTATGAACAGGTCCCCGATCGCCCGATTATCGGTTTCAACTCGGCGTTTGCATCACAAATGCCCAACAAGTTTTCAATGCGACCTTTAGTTTTTTTTCGACATTGACTTGTCGAATTGGTATGACGCGCCTAGTGGAGACTCCGGCCTTTGTTCGCCAATCCACAGGTGTCTAATTGACGTACAATAGGAGTTGCAATCTCAGAACAATTACTAAAACATAGGAGCCCAACGTTTACTCATAAAGTCGTCTCTACTAGTGTTGCTGAACTATCGATAGTGAAACTTGAATGTTGGTTGACCTTGAAAATTATTTAGGATATCGATACCGATAATGATAGTGTGAAAGAAAGAAAGGAAAAAAAAATAGCTAGTGTCGGGTTTTTTTATGCACTTATAATATTAATACAAATAAATTACAACATCCCGAGCATAAGCCGTGTAACATTTTGGATCCATTTCACTGGTCAAATCTATTTATTCAAAACTGTTATTTCTTGATACTAAGTTGAAAATCTATTTTACGTGGTCCTGTATACGACTTCGTTCATTGCATTTTGTCGGTTAATGCCTATGAACTGGGACGCAAATGACTTTTAGATCCTAGTAATTGTTGAGGTTGCAATTTTAGCGCCGCATCGCAACCGATAGCAACGGATTTTTGAGATAAACATCTTGTTTATGCGCAATCATTTTGTTATGGATTCCGTTTAGCGGACGTCCAGTTTAAAAATACTCTCAATAAACACGTAATTACGGGATTACCATACAGGATCAGCTAGTATTTTATTGGCTGCAGCCACAGACTTGGTTATTACCACAATATCAAAGTAGGAATCTTTACAGCCATCCCACTCGGGTAGATCGTAAACCTTGCTTGTGAAAAAGAGACGGTAGTTTTTGGAACGACTTTATATTTTTACGAGGGAATGGTGTTCAGAAGCTGTGACCACAGGGGACAGGCCGTATTCATATTGTTTACAATGTAGTTGAAATGCCGATAACGTCCACAGGCCATTTAAAATAGAGAAAAGATAAATAACCGCGCACATAAAATATGAAAATTATGCGTTACACGATTGGCCTAAAGCGTCAGATAAATAAGTTTAATTTATTTTTATCTGCCCGACAGACGTAACTGGCATAGGTATCTACTTATCATCGGAACGGAGGTTACCTAATTAAGTTAAAAATATGTAACATATTTTATTTTGTAGCTCGGTAAACTTCACGCGAAACTGTTTCGAGCTAGTGAAAATAACGCTTATTTCAAAGAAATAATGTTCAATATTGTTTGACGCTTCCACTACTTTTACTGTACAGTCAGCGTGGCGTGTATGTGCAATTATGAGTTTTGTTATATTGATCGATCTTTTCGATGCAGATTGCAGATAGAATCAGCTTTAATAGACTCTTATCTACATGAAAGTTATTTATTTTTCAATTTGCACATCCCGCGTGGCGTTGAGTCAAGATATCGACATTATTGGCTTGCTGCCGATTTCTAAACGAAATATAAGAAATAGTCGGCAATTAAATGCACGCACGGCCAAAGAATCACAGAAGAAGGACAGAGGGATCATTTGTAACCCCATTCCAGTACTAACTAGGTATACGTCAAAAGATGACACAATAATGAAAACATCCAAAGTCGAATAAAAATACCCCATTTCAATTAAATAATGGATCAAAAGCTTTGAATTAAAAAAACGAAAATTACAATACAACATACTTTTTGAAGTCTGCTTAAATTATTAAGCATTGCATCAGTGCATGTTATTAAAACAAATAGGCATAAAATAAAAACCCATTCTTTTTTTGAAGTCAGTCAAAAGAGCAACTGACTAATATTTTTGTCGTTTTCACCTGTCACAAAGCCACCAATGGTTGTCTTTCACGCTTGTTGTCATCCTGTCATCAATGATTAACCAATCAAAGCGATTGTGCACATAGCGCAATGAGTAGGCTTATTTTTTTAAAACAAAATATTTGACATTTCTTGTCTGTGTGTAGTTGGAGAGAAAGTGTTGTCAATGGCCGATGACAACCGGCATAATTATGCAATTAAAAACTAACAAGATCATAAATCAGAGATCATAAAGTTTCTAACCGTTTAATTTGGACGTAACCTACCCAGATCACGTCAATATAATTATGTAGAGCTGAAACCGATTAAATGCCTAACTTGCATGTCGGTTATGTTTGATGATAACTTAAGGTATAGGGTATTCTTGTTTTATTTCCTCATTTCACGCCGTTTTTCTATGAGGCCGTGGGTTCACTTCGATCTAGTCGGCCCATTCATGACAAAGCCGACCCTCGAAAAAAATCCTTGCGCATGTTACTTTTCTCAGAAAATACCGGCCATGCCTGGCCCTCGTTAGCACGATGAAGAATAGACCAAAAGAACTATACAGAGAACCTAGCCTTCTGTATGTTCTTTTTCTCCCGCGTATGCAAATACCGCCATATTGGTTTTTTCGCGTTCACGTTCGGAAAACGAAACAAATTGTATTTTTAACGTTTTAATTAGTGGTACACTTTAACTCGACGCCGCTATCTCTAGTCTAGATTGTGAATATGCAAATGTAAAAACGCATCGTGACTGGTAAAACATTGGCCAGATAATGTACAATGTAGCTACGAATAAATAAAAGTATAGTACGTTCAGTAACACGCCACTAGAGATGTGAAAAAATACCTAACCGTTTATTTAAATAAATAATAAATAAAACTTTTTTTTGCCACAATACAGGTATAAAGATCTAGTAAAATCTAAAACATAACAAATATAATATATTAAAAAAAATTATAAACATTTGTTACTTAAAGCTGGTCACTTTCTTTCCTATTTGCATTCCATTTTTGCCTACCTATTTACTATAGAATTTATTTATTACTATTTTAATAAAAGAAAACTACTAAATAAATAAATATGGCATGCAACGAAATATTATTACTAAAAAAATATAATAGAGAGGTGGTTATAATGGAATCATTTAAAAATTAATTAATAGAACAGATACCATAAATTTTACAAATTCCAATTAAATTAATAATTAACAATTTTCCATAGGTACGGGAAAGGCAACACAACGTATAGTCCGAGGCAAGAAAGTGTATTATGACCTTGAGTGCGCAGAAACCAATTTTCATAGAAAGTCTTCTTTTTTACAAGTGCGCAAAATAACGGTCATCGCTATACGTTCGTGCCTCCAGCTATACGCAAGCGTCAATGAGCAATCACCACGGACCATAGATTTTCGCTACACTAAAAGTAAGCAGATCCCTTCGGTAAGATTTATGCTCGTTTCTTGAACATTTCAATGTCGTACCAGCTATAAAATCATTTAGTCACGTCTCTACACTGTAAGTTGGAATTAAACTGCATTTACAATGACATCGAGTTATCTTGCGCGTATGACCGAGGTGCCGACGGGTTCCATCCACTTATCATCATCATATACATATGTACCATCCCATAATGTCTAAGAATAATTTCAAGACTGTCAGCCATAAATTAACAATTGTTTTTATTTTATTTTTACTCTTACGGGAAAAAACTAAAACTATATCTGAGATAGCTTAAAAGCAGCCGGTAAGTGTTCGTGTTAGTTGATAAAAAAGCTAAATAAATTTTGAAATTCAATCAAAAGTAGTCAGTTTTTCCAATCAGTAATTTATTACCATATATTGTTGCGTAATTTCGCTGTGTACACAAAAGTGACAGCTGTTAAGTTAACTGTAAGTGAACTGTACCTCAACAGTGGATTTGTCTGTCAGGATTTGTTTATGTAGCAAGTTGACGTCATACAAAAATATGGCGTCCTAGAATTTTGTCAAAACGCTAAATTGAAAAATGGAAATTTTAAATGCATTTTTAGGGTAGTTAAGAATTGGTTAAAGACTTTGTAATTGTTTTAGTGGTTCAAATACGTGTGATACCTTATTGACAAAGTTGTATTAAAAGTGATGTTCGCCCTAAAGCATACGTGTGGATACTCATACTCCATGAAAATGGCTCCTATCAACTAAGATAAGATTCCATAAATACATCTAACCAGTATTCACAGCCAACTAACGACGTCGCTTAAACAATTTTATATCCCGCTTGTTTTATTTCCAATCGATAAAAATTGTTTACGTTGTATGCCTTATGTATCCAGAATGAATCTGACAGGTGCACTCGTAAGACTGGTTTCTACATGAATTTGATATGTGACATCGCTTCGATCGTAGACAGAGTGGCTCGTATAGTTAATTCAACGCATAAATTATCGTCATAGAGATTTACTATCATGAAATGCAATACGTGTTAAAGAATGGGAATAAAGCGTGAATAAAGAACGGTCATTAGCCATCGGCCCCATGGGATGAGTCTCAAGCATACAATGTAATGTAACGAAACGCATCTATACTGTGTGCACTGCGCTTTACTATTAACCGAGAGTCATTTTCTTTTTTCAAACAATGACGTTTATATATGACCAGATTAAAAAGTGTAGACCATAGACCACTTTGAAAGAAACAGGTATTATGTCATCAACTTTACCTTCTCTGTAGGGTTAGCAAATAAAACGTTGTGTAGGCGTGGGCAAACAGACGTGGAAAAATTCCGACGTAGGTACACGGTAATTATTAATGACGCTTTGGTGTCTTATCTGAAGGATAATAAAGGTCATTATTTTTTATCAAAAGCACTTCCGTATCTTGTACTTACAAAATGCAGGTAAACATAACGACTTGATGTGGCAAACTCGCTCAGACACACCTAATATGGCTTATCAACCGATAACTGTACATCGATAACGTTAAATCCGAATGTGTCGAACGGGTATCTGGTAGCACGAAAACCTAGAAAAACAACACGACTCATAATCAAAGAGCGAAATTGCTGCTAAATCTTAAAAATATCCATATAGATCCAATGGCGTGGAATAAAACACGTTTTTGTTTGTAACCTAGTTCAAAGTTGATGCGTTGTTTTTAGGGTTGCCAAAAATATTCCATCTTTAAGAGTAAGAATACATTTTTTAACCACATCACATTTACACAGACAAAATTAAGCTATGTTGATATAATATCTACTGCTGCCTATACAAGGACTTTATTTTGTAACTTTTGATATGAATGTATAGCAAGAAATTAACATGTGGAACAAATCGGGATGTTTTCGTACTATCAAAAATAAACACTTTACTAGTCCTGGAATCAAGGAATCAACATCAATTTTAATAAATCAAGGAGACAATCAACGCCTGCATATGATGTCAATGTGACTCGCTTGCTGGTTTGCCTCCCTCTTATGGAAAAAAAAATGTTCATTGTGTGACTTGCACATTCGTCATTTCGATTATTTCCATGAAAACAGCTTTTAACACGTTAACTCGAGCATAAAACTATTTTACAGTAAGCGACAGTTTCGCCAACCCTAATAAACGCCAGTGTTGGCAGATCCATTATTCTCAACTGGCAACACATTCCGTTATCAAGTTTCGACTCATGCGCACGTTACGCTTGGAATTAGCGTCAGACGAAACCTTGCGTCTCCGCTTACTCTTCCCATAGTTAGATCTCGTCCGGTGTCAAGTGATGCCTGTAGGTACTTTGATGACGGTGTTGAATGAAAGGGGACATAAACACTATAATATAATATATATAAACACACTATGTCATTTGCCTACGTTGCATACTAAATAGGCTACATTATGATCACGGCTTGAATTGGCGTCAGATAGTGACAGAAATACGAATCGTGTGCGGGAGAGACACGATACAAATACTGCCTAACGCATGGGTCAACGAACTCTCGATATCTATCACGTTTTGTGTCGAATAATTTTGTGAAAAATATTGGTGACTACGACTTTGGGTTTTATTTTATCTCTTTTAAAGGTCGCAAAATGTCTGCATGGATCACAACGCATACGCACGCTCATGCATCTGCTGATCATTTAGACTTAATTTTCGATGTTTGAAATTATTAAAAAAAGATAGTCTTAACTATATAGTCATGTTATACGGCTATTATACGACTTCAGAAGAAAAGAGCCTTGTCTTAACATACAGGAATAAAAGGACTGTGTCTCTCATCAATAGTGTGATCTGATGCCGGTACTTAGCCGCTCTGTCGGCGAACCATACTTGGAATAAAATTGCTGAATCATGTAATCTTCTTATCGTGTTTTATTTATGAGTCCTGGCGTTTAACAGCTCTAAGCACTTCTGACGTGAGTTCAACTAGTTGGTATAGCAGCTGAATCATCTTTTTTATCAGATATTAAGTTAGGATACTTCCACGAGATCAGAAAGAAACATGGACTGTATTCAATTAACAGCATTCAGAAGTTCTTCTGACACTAGAATACTACTACTTAAGTATAGTCCAAATTTTTGAGAGCTAGTCAATCATGTTGTTGTGTCTATCATAAAGTTAAAATCGTAAGTGATAGCATGATGTGTAAGCATCTGTCAAAGTTAATAAGCATTCGAGTTATTCAAGTGTGACTTCACATAATATGTTTAGTGCATAAAGAAGTACCAATACATGGACTCTTGAAAACAAGTGAAAAAGGATCTTGTGGGCCAGTATGGTATTGCCAATGTATTATAGTTGTAACTTGGGCTCCCCGTTTGCTGACTTTATCAAAGTAAAGCCATAATACTGTGCCTCCATTAAAAAAAACTGTCACTCTTTTCAATACTCACGCACTCCTTAGTCTGTGCCTCACGCTCTTGACAGAATGGTCGTGGTCGTCCTGTAGTGTTATTTCTGGCATTTGTTCTTTTAAGTCTCTCGCCCTTTCGTCCTGTTTGTTGTCAGATGCACTCATGAAATAAAAAACCTATCCTAACCTCCACAAAATCCTTCAAACATGCAATTATAGCAGTCAGGTTCCAAATTGCACCATCATCGAGATAGCGAAGATCCGTACGCTCGTTACTCCTCGAGTGTTGTGTGTAATCGGCCGCAATATCGGGTGTCGCCGCGACCCACATAGCATGCTTACACCCATTGTCCTCTTAACGGTAAGATTTAGCTATCGCCAGTGTAAATTTCACCGGCTCAATAGATACCGAAATGTAGTGATGCGAAAACTTCAGCACTTTAGCTCACATGAAATCGTCAACTTCTTAAATTACATTCTACTCGAGTGAATAATCCAGAGCCAAACCAAGATACCTTAGAACTTTTTGATTTGGCTCTTGATCGGTCGTTTTTCTTCAGGGTCATTCGAAATCTAACTATTCGTGGCAGTCCAATGTATCTCCGAAATTGATATTAAAATCTTAATGATATGTTTTTTCATGTTATGTTGTAATGTTTCTTTAATAAAGAAAAACAAACTACTAATATTTAAAAATTCTGAAGTCAATTTCGGAGAAATATAGGATTTGTGGAATGCCACGATAGACAAATCTCGAAGAATAATCCTTGAAATCTTGGGAACATCAAAGATTTTTGATGACATCTTGAATCACTGATACTTCCGTTGCCAATGCATAGATCGTCTTTGAGGGCACTTGATACCTATTGGTTATTATCAACTGTTCCAGACGGAGGGTCGTTTGTAACTCTTAACGCCAGGACTTAATAGATAGATAAGAAGACTCTTCTCTCTAAAATGTGTGAAATGCCGAATAGCAAAGTTTCCTCGCATCACTATACGACTATGGAGGCCTCAGGCCACTGCGGCCCGCGATTTATCGATGGGTCTTTACTCTTTATGGTTAATGGCGTGGACGGGTTAATCAGCAAATGTAGACATTTGAAAGTAGATATTTAAAGTTTGACATTAGCTGGGAGCTACTAGACATAAATATTCTGTTGTTTTTCGGCAGTGGTTGTACGTTCAGAGGATGAATTGATGAACAACTTATTTATTGCCTTAGTCTTCTGATGTCTGAATGGTCAAACACATGTTATATGGTCAGTTACATGTTTTATGGCCTGTCACATGTTTGTGCATAGTGATTTAAAGCTCTAATATGAGTAGAATCATATTTTAACAAAGATTTGGGATGTCCATGTCCAAAAGTAAATTAGCCAAGAAGGTATTGAAATTACCATTTCTAAATTTCAACTCAGTTGAAAAACAAGTGCCAGCGCAAAACCAGGACCAAAGACTAGATCTTAGGGGTTTGGATTCCTTTAGGATTTCTGTCAAATATTGAATCGTCGGAGAGTTTGAAAAGTCAAATGAATCATAAAAACCTATCTTTCAAGATGGAATGTGATCTTCGGATTCTGAGTTAATCGCTTTCCTGTCCGGGATCTCGTATTAGGCGCACACGGACACAAAAATGCGAGTTGGGGGCGGGGCCCGCGGCCGTTGCACCTGGCCGGTGCGCCGGCGCATTCCTCACGCACTCCTTTTTAGGGTTCCCTAACTGAAGGTTTCAACGGTATCCTATTGCTTAGGCTAATGTCCTTGTAAAGTCTTTCAATTCTTTTTAAATTCATCACCATATTAATTAGTGTGTCTGTATTGATCCCACAACTGAGTTTAGGCCTTCCTGTACTATTACGAGTAATACATTAGTAGCATAAAAATCAGTACTGGACAGCAACACAAGGCTGATTGGCTGAATAATGATACTGACAAAGGGGGATGGTACTAGATTTTTTATGTAGTGAAATAACAATGTCCCTCATAAATCAGAACTAATGACGTTTCAGTTCTGTTTTTTCCTGTCCCCTTATATTCTTCCTCCGCGATGCTTTCGTGCTTAAAAATTATTTAATGCAGTACTTTGACAGACCCATCCACATGAGTCCACAACTTCAGCTTGGCCGGTTTTTATGTTTCTCACAGCGGCCCGAC
This sequence comes from Cnaphalocrocis medinalis, assembly GCA_014851415.1. Classification (NCBI taxonomy): domain Eukaryota; kingdom Metazoa; phylum Arthropoda; class Insecta; order Lepidoptera; family Crambidae; genus Cnaphalocrocis; species Cnaphalocrocis medinalis. The sequence continues at coordinate 15,952,658 of CM026279.1, forward strand.
CATTTTAACCTGACACATCTACCTCACCCTACCACAGGCCTTCAAATAAAATCTAATAGCCACACCCAGCGTTACCAGATTTATTTTAAGGAAAGATCTGGAGATTGTTTGAGTAAAAAACGAGATAATGTTAATGATTGATCAAAACGAAAATGATCCTAGACATAGGTAATGTTTTTCCAGGAAAAGCGGGACTATTATTGTCCTATTTTGTCCCCAAAAGTTTTACCTTCAATTAAATAAGAACCCACCCACCACTCAAATCCTCCAAAAGCGGGACTAGGCTTGTTCCGCCTGGATCATCTTAACGCCAAGGAGCGGGACAGTCCCGCCAAAAACAGGACATGGCAACGCTGGCCACACCACACATGGTCCTCCTTAAACTGGTCGTCTCAAACACGGAACGCTACATCTCCCGTTTTCTTTTTTAATTTAACTATTCGTCTCCACATCTTTGTTCGGCAGTTCGGATCCAAGCTTTTTGGTCTGGCAACATTGTGGGTTTAGTGTGGTAAATATTGACACTGTGTTAAATGGTCTCGGGCTTCTTGGATGGATATATGACGTATGACACGTCACGATCGAGTTAACACCGAGGCTCAAATTGGTCCATTTTGTAACATGTGCTGACGTCACAAATGCGACTGAATTACCCTTACGATATTTCTTTACTGTGCCTGTAGGTACTATTATGTTTTCTGCATCCGGTTTTGATAAATTTAACAAAGTAGGTACCTAGTATTAATTATTTTTTCACATCACATATCGGGAGTAATAAAGTAATATTCATAATTTAACACTAGTTTTATCGTTGCTGTGTCGAGTAGCTAGTGGTACTTATTTTTATGTCTCAACTTGTAAAACTGCACGACTCGGATAACATTAAAATTCTGACACACTTACACTCATAGATGTTTTAATGTCAAGTAATTAAGTAGTCGACATGCTGCTTAATGATAATGCTATGTCTCTTGAAGGTCAACTACATACGTTAAACGATAATACATATGTAAAAATCGTGTGCTAGTGGTCGTACGCGTTAAAAAGTATGTCAAAGTACTAAACGCGCGTTGCGCTCTGCGCTTACGCATTAACCGCAAAACCGTCTTAACCGGCGCCAGCGCAGCAAACCTTCTTAAACCTGTTCGCGAAACGTTAATTTCGTTAAACAAACATAAGCGACCCACTAATAAACTGCGAGAAAGTGGGAAAAGCTAATTACGAGTGTTTTCCGACGAAATTGAATAGCTGTTGCGCCTGCGCTTCTGGGATTGAAAGACAATGGTAGGCGGCCGTGACACTCTTGGTTACTAACTTATGGCCAGTGTTTCATATATTTCACGACTCATAACACAATCGACGGTTAAAGCACAGACTATAATAGTTTCGAGCTATTTACTTCTTAAGTAACAGTCACAATCATTTACAGCATACATGTATTAATAAAGCAGACAGCTACCCAACGGTGTAAACATTTTAATACTAGTAGATAGCTAAGATTTATTTTTCGTGATACCATTGATCATTTAAATGTGGGAGAGCCATGCTTCGGCATGAGCGCCTGCGCTGTGTTTCGCCAAGTGAAGGTACCGGAGGCACCATCGGGGTGAAATTGGGTTAAAAGTTTGGGAGCGCCCTTGTGACTCCACTGGTGTTGATCGACGGCGGCAATCGCTAACCATCAGGTGATCTGTTTGTTCATCTACCACTTATCTCATAAAAAAAATAGTTTCATGGGCTGAGTTACACATAGGTTTCGCGCTATTACAATAACACGTACAGTTTGAATGTACATTTCGATGTAATCCGATCCCTCCAATCCGGTATGTGGCTCTAACAGGAAACGGTACGCGACCCACCGACCCATACTTTGGGAAACGCTAACGAGACACCCCATAAGAAACAAGCCATAGACGTCGCTGTTCCACTGAGTTACCTGGTCATTACATAAGTCCGCTCTTGTAAACCAACCGCAATACATAGTTCTGGGCTCGGGGACATTAAAATGCAATAATGCAGTTGTCGTTGTAACTAGAGATGTGGGGAACCAAATTGACTTTGTAAAAGATCGATTTTTCATATGCTGTACTCAATAATCAATATTGTATATTATATCTGTATCTGTCTTGTCTTCATGTGAAAAATATGAATATTTGCTGGCATAGTAAAGTATCAGCCTATATACACTGTCCCACTGCAGGGTAAAGGCCTCCATCATAGAAACCAAGTCATCGCTACTGTGATGGGATTAGGCTTAATCACCCGCTTGCGGATTGCGGATGCCTAATGCGGATTGGTGATCATCACAAGCCCGAGCTATGTTCGAAAAAATCGAAACATGCTTTTAGTACGGCCCGGGAATCAAACCCAGGACCCTGAAATCCTTTCCCAGTATTTAAACAACTAGACCAACAGGGCGTCATCTCACATCAAATATAACCAATCACCGGGTGATGACTGGGAGTTGGACCTCAGTTCTACAGTACGCCATCTAGTGGATTCACACGCGATAGCCTTCACTGAGGAAGCATTGCAGTAGCCTGATGTGAGGCTGTGGTTACATCTCTAGTAACTTACCCCGGCTTGCGGTTACCCTGATTTTCCGTATCCTGTACTAACGACCATTGCAATGTTGAACGCTGGAATTTTCCGAGGGGCAGGTTTGTGCTAGTTGCAGCCGGTCCAATCGAGGGTTAAGGGGCCTTAACTATGCATACGTCTATGTTAATCGTGTGCTTAACCTTTTTTTAATATCCTGTTAGAGCACGGCTTAAACGTTACTTGTTGAACGTCCCTGGATCATAATTTTCATGATCTAACGTTTCATGGAACAGCGACTTTGAAAATTATAAGGTTAATTTTGTCAGTGACTTTTACTCATTGTTTTAGACAACATTCGATAGAAACGCAGATAAAAGTCATAAGTACCTAGTATATAGTATCTGTACCTAACTTTATATTTATGTACAGTGCCGTCTACGTTAAATAATCGTGAAAATAATTGACCTTTGCAATTTAAATCGTAGGAAACGATTACAAGCCGTTAAAAAGCCAAAACGGTAAAAACATGCAAAACCGCCGTCTAATAAGAAGGAAAGCGCCAGTATGACAGACAGGTTTCATACATAACACGCGCAGCCATGAATACAAGGAAGGCATTTGCTTAATAAGCGAAAACTTTCACCAGCACTCGTTACACAAGCATAATATAAAAAATTTGCATCTATTTAGCAAAGCATGTGAATGCCAGCGACCATTGTACGATCGTTAACTTCCTATTGGCCGAGCGTCACCTTGCGCGCGCGCATCCAACATGGCGCGCGTCAGCCCGCTTCGTTAGTGGAGCATTTGTCAAGATAATTGTCCAAACCTCACCATTTGAGGTTTGACGTTTCCGTATTATTATGAATAGCATTTGTTTCTCGTCTCTCAGTGTAACCGTTACGTATGCAACCTATGTTAAAGGATTAAGGTTGGTATTCCGACGGAAACTAGTTTGGGGATCGCGAATCAGTGGCTCGTCGTAGCCTTGGCTTTGACACTGTCACGTGTGGCCAAACCTGGCTGTTTTGTGCTCAATTATCTACGCAGCCGCGTCCATTGTTGACTTACCAGCTCGAGATAACTACAGATAGATAACACTTGTCCTTGCCCAAACAAATGCTCTTTTGAGTCGCGGTGGCCTCCTTTTGAATAAGTTGGAGCCAAGTGACGGGTTGAAAGAACCTGCCAAAGCGCCGAGTAAGGAAAGGGATCTGATAAGATTCTTATCGCGAATTTTTGGGTTTTTAGTTAATCCAAATTTAGATCGTCGGCGATCGATGTGAAATTTTAAACTTGGCCTTGTGCGCGTGCTTAAATTGAACCCGACTTCTGAATAGAATAGAAAGATTAAATGATTCATTTTAATGGCAAAGTCTAGTTCAAGTGTGTTGGTTAACATGTTTGTTTACAAAACAAGCAGACGGGCCTCAACGGGGTTAAAACTTATCATGCCCATGTTTTCACAGGTGCAGTACCTGCGTAACACTGATGTTTGTTTTGGCCAAAATTATGAGCATGTGTGTAGTGCCCGAAGTCTCATTAATGCGATAAGAAAATAAAATTCCAATTCAATACGGCCAATTATGAATCGACATTCAAATACTGCTTGTATTGTTAGTTAGCCGTTCGCGCATCGGGGACTGCGAAACGGCTAACTTAGGTATAATAATATGTACATAATTATATACAGGTATATTGCGCTCTCTCCTTTCAAGTCTATATTCTATATAGACTTATATAGGGTACGCCTAGACCATAATCCAGAATTTGGTGAGTCTCGAAATGGTCGTCTAAACTTCGAAACCTTTAGACTGAGGAATCAGACCAGTTGATCATGGTTTCAAGAATCATTATCTCCACAATTTTGGATTCCACAAATACCTATTTGAATTTGATAATATTGACTTCTACGCATTTGTAATCCGGTTGAAAAGTTTTACAAAACATAAATCGAGATAACAATGTGAAATTAATACTTCGCTTTCATAAAAGGCATCTGTGAGACTTGATACTCTGATGGGACTATGATATCATTCACATGGTAAATAAAGGTCAGAAAGAAAAATATTTACTTGTAACTAGAATCCATTTTACGTGATGCGAATTCTAAACGTAACAAATACACACGTGCATGGAATAAGAGACCTTGTTGCAGAAAAGGAAAAAAAATATTCTAATTTTGAAAATGATAAATTAGAAAATTCTCTCACGGGCCAGTATGTCAGTGTCAACGATGTGATGCCGTGCCATCGCGTCCGTTGTAACTGCAACGTGGGTTCTCCTTTTACTTATCATCAGGCTGAGGTGAGCTGATATACCTAACCATTAAAAAAAAAAGGTTACAAAAAAAAGGTGCCCGGTAACTCATTAATGAATGTTTTTTCGAAAATGTTTACTAACAATGTAAAAGACAACCAATACGTTTCTACAACTGGGTGTTACTATACTGCAGGCGACTTCCAATAAGCTTGTTGCCACCTCAGTTGTAAACATATACAAGTGCCCAGCTATATCATGCGTCGGTCGTAAAGTCTCAAAGTAACACATCGCGGTTACTTTCACACATCGATTTATTTTAAACAAATGAGGTCTCAGACTCCAACTGATTGAATCAATAGGGCCGAGTGTTATTTATTAAAGTGTTTGAGTGCGATGAGTCAGAACTCAGAGCGCGTGGACTCGACCTCCATAAGATTGTTTGTTTTTATTACACTGCACCTGATTATGTACTTTTAGAGTTGCAACTCGAGCGCTTTCACGGTGACCTTAAATCTTTAAAGTTGTGTAATTAGAAGGTCCGATAGAGAAGTGCGAGAAACTCACCCGTACTTATTTATTACCTTCTCTGATTCTAGACACGGTCCTATATACTGCGATTGTTGTATAGTAGCTTGAGTGTCCTTTTACTGATGAGCAGGTCGTCACCTATTATTTTGGAAGTTACCAGGACGGATTGAAAAGTGTTTTCATGCGAAAGGTTAATGGGGCTGATGCGGAAGATCAGAGATGTCAAAATGTCACTAAAAACAAATGACGTTGAAGTCGGACCTCAGCCCAACAGTACGCCATCTAGCGGATTTTCTCAACGCAATATCTCCCATTGAATTAATTAAAAAATATTTATCTATTTTCCGCTTTGTCCGAGTACAACGCACTTGTATCGGAAGAATCGGTAACTCGTAACCTTCGAATTACTTGTTTAAACTATGGTTTTAATTAATTCATTTTTAATTCATTTCTTCCTCATTCCTCAACTCTTTATAATACTTTAATTAAAAGAGACAAGAAATAACAGTTCATTCAATGGACTGTAGAGAGGTTAAATCGGTCAGTAGTTAGTGTTTCCTTTGATTTCTTAATTTGAAGATTAATAAAACATGTAGGTGTAAGTAGTGTAAAGCTTGCTATTAAAAACAAGTAAAGACTCGTTTTTTTAATCTCATTCGTGTTGAATAACTCTATTATGTGTCAGTCACATAAACTACTCGATTATACTACAAGTGAAAACTAGTTACGGATCAAAATGTATGTCATATTTAAAATCCCAAATTCTTTCAAAAACAATACGAAAATGTTGCCAGTGGCACACCTAACGGTTGATTCTTAGATCTGTACAAGGTTTTCAAGCATGGTAATTATGAGTACCCTTACTTAGCGGGTAATTAATGATTTGTATGGTCAATGCAAGGTGTTTCGCATGACCAGCCTCAGGGCAGTCACACATGTTTATTAATTACTTGCATTAGAATTTCAATCGTGGGATTTGACTTATAATCGAAGAAATCGTTGAATTAATAATGGAGGATCTTTACAAAGCTTAGTAGCGTAAAGACTGATTCATAATGTGAATTAGTGCGTTATTCGTTTTTAAAGTCAGTTCAGGACATTCTTCTCCTTATACGGGTACACTTGGCAGTGGTCGTAGATGTATGTTGATGTATGAACAAACAGGGTTACGTACTAGCCGTAATATTTATAAAATTAGAAAATATAAATACCAAATCTATACATGCCTGAAACAGTAGGATACAGTGATACTATAATTCAAAAATATCGTTCTATCTTTAGTTCCGAACTTGGAGAAAAATAATAGTAAAGTCCTTACTTCAACAAAATTCAAAATCACCCGCATTTTCATATTTCACAAAGATACCCATCAAATCAGATATGCCCTTTTAGCATTTTCACGCATCGATGGCGAAATTCCCAGTAAATGTCGATCTTCATTAAGCTCTCTTAATAAAACATATTTGACATGTGGCACTTTTGTTCTAAGACATGAACATAGCAACTTTAACTGTTTGTGCAATAAAGACTCAGTTATTTGATAGCCGCATAGGATAGCTTAAAACATTATACATAGTACATTTTGTAATCTGTTTTATCCTGTTCATCTCACCTCGGTCAAGACAGTTCATCGGTGTCAAACGTTTCCACATTGTTCTTAAGCAATCTTCATATTTAAATGCCGGCAAGCCCATGACGATGCAGTATCAAGACAACTTCGATTCTTCCTTGAGGGCTGGTTGAGATTACAAGTGGATTATACACCTTATGTAACGCTTTATATGTTACACGTGACGCGCTATGAATATTGTAATGTTACTTTAATAATGTCATTGGTCTTGAATGTATTAAAGTATGGTCAATGTGTTTATTAAGCTCGGGTAAATTAAGTATTTATTATGACGAGATATGAGGCATTTTCATAGAAAAAAAATTAGGCTTGTTTACTTATCAGGAAAAAGGTTGCATTCTTTGGGTGAACGAATTTTCCGAAATCATTCGTAAGTTTTCGAGATTCATATTCATCATCATCAGCCTGTTGCAGTCCACTACTGTACTACTTAGGCCTCTCCTAATATTAGCCACTTCGATCGGTTTCTCTACTCGTATCCAACTCTTGTTTTTTAAATTATTCGTATACTTACTTAAATTTTTTTTAAGATTAAATCAGATTCGAGAAGCATTTTTTAAATTCCGCAAGAACTTATTCGCTAACATACTGATGAGAAGTGATAAGTAAGGTACGAGTAATATGTAGATAGGAGATACCTATAATATACCCTACTCTTTAAAATTACACAACAGAACTTAAACGTTAGGTATACAAATATTTAGTGTTAAATGGTCTTATCTCAGTATAGGCCCAACAGTTTTAAGTAAGTTGCAAGTCAATACCGCAACAATACATTATGGAATGCTAGCTAAAGTTGTGGAAACTGCAGAATATGTAGGTAAGTCTATAGTAGGTAGTATACGGCAAACAGTTTCGAGTTGTCGTAGAAATATGCAAAATGCTAAGTAGGTGTGAGGTCGTGCACTCAGAACCTAAGTCCTTTTCTTCAATTTGTAAGCTGCATTAGCCAAGGCGGAGCAACATTCTAAATTTGGCTCCGAAGGTGTAAAACACATTTCAGCCATACATGGCAGACGAGTACAATAAACGGTTGGTGCAGTAAAGTAATCGTCTGCAAGGAATGAAAAGTGATATTCTAATTTTACGACAGATAGCGATAATTCGCCGCTAAAATCTAGTCACAACTACACACATCCAGCATCATTATCAGACTGCTCAATTTCGAAACCTTGTGATGAACTATAACGTTCACGCTAGTCGCCATTTTGATTTATTTTTATAAACGCCATTTAAAAAAAAACATTATGGCTGTCAGATAGTCGAATTTTCGCTTGAAATAGAAGTCATGCCTATGCCGAAATCGGTGACAACGTTTTCCCAATCTTCGGCTTGTGCTTGTTTTCGATTAGTCCCTGAGTATGGTATGAATGAATATCCCTCTTAATTTGGTCTAGCCAACAGAGAAGTGAACGACCTATTCGTCTTTTATCATTAAATCTTACCTAGGTATCCAGGTAAACTCCTACAGCTTCCACTACCAATCTGCATGAGGCAAGCGTGGTGATTAAGTTAAGCATAATCCCATCATAGTAGCGATGACTTGATTTCACGTTCTTGCAAATTAAAATCTAGGTATTCTATTCTATATTATGATTGAGTCTTTGCCCTGCAGTGGAGCAGTATATAGGCTTGTTACTATAGCTTCCTCACTGTCCATCACCGTGGCTTCGCGTTGCGTATGCGCCGCCACGCGCGCGAGTACAGCGCATCGCATCCTGCTCGCGCAGCGGGACTGGACCTACGAAGATGCGCGATGGCATCTAGGTGATCTTTTTTTGACGCATGCGGAACTACCGTGGCGCCATTTTAGTTTTATGGCAAGTGTATTTTTAACTTGACTATAAAACGAGAGGTTTTGGGGTACCTCCTACCTACAGTGCGACAAGGCTTTTTTAGTGAAAAGCAACATAAGTAATAGGTAGTTTAATTCGGTGTAAGACACAAGGGAAAAAAACAAACTTCAAGTTTTTTTGGATTTTTTGTTACTCTTCGAAAATAATCTGTAAATGCAATTTTGTAAGGAATTCTCAGTACTATACTATGGAAAAGCGCCCAGAGTAAAATACGATTCAGTCAAGTCCATGGGGTCTTTTAGAGCGTTCACGCTGCACTGTATCCAGGGTTTATAATATCAAAGGCCCAGTTCGACGTTGCTCTATTCGATCATTAAATTGAAATATCCGAACGCATACTATAGGGCATGATAGGAATGTGAATTATAACATAGTTATACCTGCAGAGCTAAGTACGTAATGTACCTTTATTTTATTGTTTTATGACATCTAATGATTATAGGAACAGATTGTTGGTAGATAATAAGGATTAAAATGTTCAATCTTTAAAATAATGCAATAAATAGGTAAATGACGTCAACAGGTGTAATAAACGAGCCGTCTCATCGACTTCGAGGAAAAAAAATCGTCCGTGTTTGATAAGGACTCCATTTTGTATTGTATCTTTTACTAATGATAACATTAATTAGTACTTATTAATGCTGATACTTTCTTATGTTAGGGTAAAGTTTAGTATTTTTTTGTCATGGGTGGACCAATATACTATGTTATCGTAAACTAAAATATCCCCAAATCAAATTCGCTTTTTAATCCTATGCTATCAGACTGATAAACCTATATAAGTAGATTCTAGAACAAGAAGATTAAAAAAAAAACGATTGTGGGTAGGTAGTTAGGCACCTGACAGATTGTAACTTATTCACTCAAAATGATAGGATCAATACACCAAAGTTACCTACCTATTTGTTTACCTGTATTGTATAGTATACACCGACTCAACTTAAAAATAGTGTGCATAAATCTATCTACCTACCTACCAAAAGATGTGCATGAGAGATTCACAACTTGTCAAATGACAAAAAAACACCTGTTAGTATTGTTGATGTTTATGGCTGTGTTTATGGTGCGTGCATAGACGTTGAGAACCGAGGGGATTTTATTTTGATCTACCCTGCCTATTTATAAAGCGAAGGAATTTGATACCTATAAAAGCATAACAGGTAGGTAGGTAAGTGTAGGTATTATTCCTGCTCCGTCGCGATTGTTGTTAAAAAAAAGGCAAACTTATACCATTTTGCCTTTTTTTTAACTATCATGGTTAAAGTTTCGTTATTCTGCTTGAATTGATTAACACTGACATGATTGACTGGCCGGTATTTAAAAATAGAATTGTAGGTAGGTACCCAACGACTGCAAGTAAGTTAGCTGGAGTATCAATGTTAAATAAGAAGGTAGTTAATTTAAGCATTCATAAAAGTGCTTATAGGTAAAGTGCTTATAGGTAAACTGCACCTACATATTTTTTGCGGCTAAATCTCTAGCTCTGGAATCCCTAGATTATTAATTTTTAATCACGCATGTGGGTTCTTCCACCTCTCTCAGCTCTCAGTGAGTGTAAGAAATCAGTTAAGAGCCTGTCAGACATCAACACAACTAAGCCGGTATTAAGTACCTACGGAGCCCATTCCCACTTATTAGCCGGTACGACCGGGGCTCAATACAATTTTAATAACTCGATAAAATCCGTTAGACCAACAACACCTGAAGAGTGGCCAGCGTACGCACACATACACGACACACCTACACGCCCAACTAGGTATTTTGTTGTCGAATAGAAAACAGAACACAAACTTTTAAATTTTTAGAACATACCCGATTAGATTCCAAGGCTTCGGCACTGTGCTCCTCCTTCTGTCGGAAGCAATTAGTGCATTTGCTCTTATTGAAGATGTTTGGTGCAAATTTCCTGCAATCCGATCGCCCAGACATGTTGTCAGAGGTCAGGGAGAGTACAACGTTCACTATGTCACCGTATGCAGCATCGTGGTACCGCAAAACACCCTCACTAGGCGACTATTCGCCTTTTTAAAAACCGAACACGTAGTTTATCACGCGCACCCACCGGCTAGTGAGCTATCAGCGAAATCACTGCAAGTGAAGTGAGCGCCAACGTCATATAAAAACACATGCACAAACACAATCTCCTTCGGCACCGAACACCGAAGTAGTCGAACAATCGCATAAACAATATTCGTAATCACGTCAAAATTTAAAACAATAAACATCGATATTATTAAAACGATCACGCGGAGTACGCGAGCGCGCAACGACACGACCGCCCGTCCATTTTACATCTGATAGAAAAGCAAAGCAGCGAGTTGTTGTTTTACAACTTCTCTTTTCTTGTTATGTGTCTGGCAACTTAACTTGTCAGTGTAGTGGTGAAATCTGCTAGTAGTAGTGAGCTATTCCCATCTCGCTTTATTCAGTTCACAACTGAATCTACCTCTCTCACTTGCACATTTCATTAAATAACGTAAAACATGTAGCGCCATCTATGAAGGGCTGAGTAATCTGACGCAGTGAAAGCGACGCATGAGCAAGTCGAGCCGCTATTCTGATAGAAGTAGTTTTACAAAGATCCGACAGATGGCAGTGTTCGGCATTTAATAACGAATCCTACCACTGCACTGGCAAAGACCCCAAAGACCTTATTTTACACAAAACAAAAGTTTAAAAATTATAATTTTAAACACTTACCTAATGTACTTACATACACACAACAAAAAAAACGTGATTTATTGATAAATTTTACTGATATTGATGTAGTGAAAGAACATTAATTTTGCGCTACATTTTTCTACAACAAGAAAAACAATGCTATCTATTACGTTTAGGACCTCATTAAACATGCATAGGTATGTATGTAACCTACCTAATTTATTTTGGCTACCTTAGATATTCTCATTATAAATCTTATTCTAGTTTTAAAATAACTTGGTCTTTCTTTAGGAAATCAGTAGAGGAATGGATGAATTTATTCTGAAGAATGAAGGATTTGATGATACTTAAAATAATGTGGTGAATTCATATTTACACACTTTGTAAAAGTTGTATAAACTTGAAATCTTACTTGTCTTGTATTTATCTATCAAAGTTCATGTAAACGATTTTTCAGTAAAGTTTTATTTATTTCAAATCAGTTGTTTATTGTATTATCGGCTTTACATTGTAGAAGTTTATAATTAACAAAGAAGCACACTATTATTATTTATTTTTATCAAAAATTAATTTTATTAGTTAAATAGGTATTTTTATCTTCAGTAATACTTTATGTGTATCCGATCTCTGCACACTAGGCTACGCCCAGTTTGACATTGACATTTCCGTATAAGCATGTTCCTACACGTTCACACTTATATCGATACTTGACAAAATAACTAAAATGGTGAGAGACCTTGCTTGACACATAAATTATTAATAAAAGTTATAAAACAATTCTATATTTTGTCTTTTTAGTCGTTTACAGACACTGGTATATTCGTTCTAAAATGTTTTTTAAATATTCACCAAACATTATTGATGAAAGGACAGTCAGGCGCATTTCAAAATCTTAATGAGTGACTCTACATTCTATAACGTGACAGCGCACACTTAAACTTCACATTGTGTCGCTTTTTGCCAGTCTAATGTTGTCAATCCATAGTCGACTGGTCGCAAAAAGGCGCCGTCATTAAGTTACTTATACGGCAGGATTCCAGCATACCGCGATTGATCGCCAACGTGTATGGTTTTGTAATATACTCAATAGTAATAATTGTAATGTGCTTGAATTGTGCTTGTCACAAAAGTATATTTATCGATACTCGATAATATCGAATATAGGTTGTCCGCACATCACTAAACAATTTGACAGCGGTCATGAGCAAAGCAAGCCGCAGCGGGCCAAACCGAACGAATCCAATCAAAGTCGTGTTGATTTGATAACGAATGACGTGTGGAGTGCTGAATGATAGTTAAGAGGTGGTGTGACTGTTTCAAAAGTTTAGAGAAGTGCGCGCGCGACCGCTGCCCGCTCACGTACCGTCCCGCTATCACCGGCCTCGCAGCAACAGCAAAAAGTTAACCTCAATATTCTACACTGCCAAGGTTTCCGTATTCGGCGACCTGGTAACTAACACTCGTACTTCACGCTCCACCGTGCCCTGATAAAGTAGTGAATTATCAAATGTGTTCCTTATTATTGCGAGTTTAGCGGTTTAGTCATCAGTTGTTAATTCGCGCGCTCGGTATAAGTCGATAGGCCGTGGTGTCCAATTATTTTAGAATGGAGGAGTTGAGTTTTATCCCGGACATTCCGAGCGGGCCTCTGGACGCGTACAGGAGTCGCGCCTCCTTCGACTGGAAGCGGTTGAAGCTTTCCCTGGAGGGTGATATTGACCTATTGAAATTAAAGGTAAGCATTCCTACTGAATTTCGACTGAATTATCTAGTTTTTGGACTAAAAATATTTTTTTATCTTATGGTTAAGTGATACCCAAAATAAAATTATAGAAGAGACCAAACATGTTACGTTTTTCAATACTAATCTTAAAGACAAAAACATGGAAAAAAATTATGTATGTGTACCCAAATGTACAACTTTTGTGAATTTAGGTACACACACATTATTCTTTATAAGTTATATGTTTTGTTGGTAAATTTATAAGGTTAATTAGATAAATTAAAAAGAGAAAATTTTAGAGGGTTCTTATTATTATTTGCTAGCCAGCATATACCTAACTAATAATTAAGAATTTAAGTTTAAGGACTTTCAATATTTTTAACTATAAAATATTAAAACAGGAATTAACACAATTTTATTGTTAAGTACATTGTATTGTACCTATTGCTTGACGTTACAGCAGCCGTGGTCACAAGCGGAGTAGTATTATGTTTTATGAGATAAAAACCACTGACAGGCTGGCAAAAAATTCAGAATTATTAGATAATGACTGTACCTACTTGTTTTTACCGAATAAATGAATTGAAGTAACATGGCCCTTTATGTAGGATAGAATCAGGTTGATTTTTCCTCAATGATTTTTCTTATTCCTGATTTTTGTAGGATATGTAGAGCTATTACAATCAGTTCATTTATTAACAGACTTGGGCAGGACATTTTTTGGGAACTTAACCATAAGGAAACATTGCCAATGTTAAACTTACAGAATAAATCCAGAATGATCAAGGAATATGACATCATCACCCACAAGTTTATGATTAGAGAATTTATTCATTCATCCATCATGAATACAAAATAGTTGCTAGCCTACGAGTTTTAATTATGCATATTGAATAGATATGTATTGGGATTAATTTATTAATTTATTCTAATTTGTACCAAATAGTCTATCATTATATTATATTGTTCAACAAATTGAATATTTTCCCCATCTGTATGTGATATGGACAGCAAAGTCAAATTTCTTCAATCAATTCTCACTTTACTGTCAAACATGTTTGGTGCCATTTTAATTGAGATTGACAAATTGTAGTAACCCCATGTGTGGCTGTCTGTACACAAAAAGGCTTAATTGAGAGGTGGAAATTTAGTCACATGGTTAACTAATACACATCACAAGTTGGGAATGTATTTCTGTTTAACTTAAACATACACCTCTGTTGTCTGATATCTGTAACACAAGTGCTTAAGCTACTTAGTATGGAGTCAGCTCTATAGATGTTATTTGATTTTTTTAAATCTTACACAACAAGTGTCTCTGATTAAAGCATCTATTTTTGTTCTATTACAATAGCATGTTAGAAACGGACCCACAATTTGCATAATTTACTAATTTATACTCAGCAAGAGTCTACGACTATCGAAATAGGAATATGCTCTTAAAACATCTATTTTTGTTCTAGTACAAAATATGGAGCACATTAGAGAAGGATCCCCTATTTGCACACAGTCGAGTAACGCTGTCGTCAGAGGAACAGAAACGGATAACACAGCTTCAGCTCAAAAGGATAAATGAGTACAAATTTCTCACCAGAGAAGCTTTCAGATCCAGTTACACCAAGAGAGTAAGTTATTTTATCATCAATAATTTATTATTATTAGCCTAACAAATAAAAGAAATAATTATTATGAGCAGTAAAAGCCTGTTACCTATACGATCAGAACGTAACAAACATTATTTATCAGCTAGCTGGTTAATATTTGTTTTTATGTTACATCTTACGATTTCCTTATTATATTTCTAACATTATTTTATGCTATATTTTCCAGCATAGTGGGTTTTATCCATGTAAATTAAATAATTAGGTACCCCAGAAGATTTGCCTGTCCAACCCACGCTGATCTAACGCAAAATAGATTATGTGTTTATTGTTCTCATACTAGGGGCTGCCCAGATTTATCGACCGATGGGAGCTTGGCTCTCCCACGGTAGAATCCTACCGTGGGAGAGCCAAGCTTCGGCATTAATAGATTTAATCAGTTGGTCAATTTGAGTCCACTGTGACCTGAATTTTAATGGTTGTTTTCACAAAGCCCACTTTGTACGTATCTTCTATCTATATCTATCCATCTCCTAACTATATCTTCTATCTATACTATTTATAAATAGATAACTTTTATAGACAACGAACAGGCTTATAGGTAAACCGAAAATACGAAACACTAACGCGATGTAATCGACACCCAGCGCCACCTTTTAGTTCAGCTTGGAGCTACGGTACCGAATCGAAGTGAGGGCGGGCCACTAGTCATGAATAAAGTCCAAAGCAAGTTGATCTAACATCAATAACATAAGCGAAAAAAAATCTGCTGTTCCATACAAAATGTAGCGGCTATTTGTTAGTAATGCATTTCACGGTGTATAATTTATATTAATTTACAGACGCGAACACTAATGACAATAAACGAAGCGGTCCAGTCGCTGAACCCGAGCGTCTCTGTCAAGATGGCCATTGGTATATACCTGGTATCCAATGCGCTCCTCTCCTTGGGTACTGAGAGGCACTTAAAGTTTTACGAAAGGACGATACTCGACAGAGAGGTGGGTAGACTAACAGCCTATTTATTGCTCCACAGGCTTCCATCCACATACATAGCCCAAAGCATTGCGTGGCTCAAGTGGCAATGGGCAGGGCACATTGCGAGGACAGACGGCCGTTGGGGTAGAAAGGTCCTTGAGTGGAGGCCGCGTGCAGGAGGCCGCAGCCGTGGTAGGCCCCACCAGGTGGACCGGCGATCTAGTGACGGTCGCGGGAGTCTCTTGGATGCGGGTGGCACAGGACCGATCTGTGTGGAGAACTTTGGGGGAGGCCTATGTCCAGCAGTAGACGTCTATTGGCTGAAATGATGATGATGATGAGGCTTCCATAATAAAAATTAAGACATAGTTCGTTCTGTGAAACCGTGGGAGAGCCACGCTTCAGCATGAATGTTCCGGCTCGACCGAAGTGATACCATGGCCTCACAGAAGACTGCCGTGAAGCAGCGCCTGCGCTGTTTTTCACCGAGTGAGTGAGGGTACCGGAAAGGGGTAAAACGTCATCTGGTACTCATATATACAGTACAGGGGTTGCCTAGTTTGAGACCAGGTTGATCATTTGTTTATTTATTTATATATATATTTTTTTATGTGATAGGTAGCAGACGAGCAGGCGGATCACCTAATGGTAAGCAATTGCCGCCGCTCATGGACACTTGCAACACCAGTGGAGTTACAAGTGCGCTGCTAACCTTTTATCCCTTTCCCTCCCCGGGTGGGCCTCCGGTATCCTCACTCACTCGGCGAAATACAGCACAGGGGCTGCTTCACGCCGGTTTTCTGTGAGGCAGTGGTATCACTCCGGTCGAGCCGGCCCATTCATGCCGAAGCATGGCTCTCCCACAGTTATATCTGTGCAATAAAGAATGTCTATCTAACCCTAATTTTCCTATAGATCCTGGCGAGCATGGCCCTCACTGAGATCGCGCACGGGTCGGACGCCAAACTCATGCGCACCACGGCGACGTACGACGCGTGCGCGCGCCAGTTCGTGCTCCACACGCCCGACTTCGAGGCGGCTAAATGCTGGGTTGGTAATCTAGGTAAAACTTCGTGTGATATTTTCATTGTTTAACTACTGACTGGAGGGGGAAGAAAGAAAAGTAATTTATATTTAAAAAAAATATAAGTGCAATTCAAACAAATAAATTTATATGACAACACAGAAATTAAAAAATACATTATTTATACCATTAATAAAGAACGGCAGGAACGCTTCGGCCTGTGACTAACTGATCAACTGATCTAGGCCAACCACTTGTGTGGCCATGACATGAAATACTAAATTAAAAAAAAATGTGGTAAAAAATAAACTAAAACACTTTCATTTGTTTAGGTAACTTATTAAAGAGAAATTATTATAATATGATCAGTAAATCTGATTATAGCAAAATATCTATTGCTGACCAATCATTTATTGGGTAGGTTAAACTAGTTTTTTGCTGACCTATTAAAATGAGGAGGAACAAATTGTTTACTTTTAATTTCACAATAGCCAAGGTATTCATTTTTAGAAACATAACTGATGTTTCTAACAATGAAATACCTACTCGGTTAGCATGAAGTCTCTTAGAAATATTATTTGCAAATCATATACCCAAAACCCTCCATATAAACGGCTACCAGCCTATGACGTCATTATATTATTATGGTCGTTTCATAATTCGCGCGAGATTTTTTTGTCAGTTATAATAACATCTAGTTAGTTAAAATGGTTAATTGCGTAATTTTATCGGTTGGTTTAATAATTCACTATTAAACTTTATAATCGACTTGGCCTTCA
Organism: Cnaphalocrocis medinalis; assembly: GCA_014851415.1. Taxonomy (NCBI): domain Eukaryota; kingdom Metazoa; phylum Arthropoda; class Insecta; order Lepidoptera; family Crambidae; genus Cnaphalocrocis; species Cnaphalocrocis medinalis. The sequence continues at coordinate 15,970,241 of CM026279.1, forward strand.
AAATTTGGAGGCTCATATAAAAAAATACGAAAGTTAAAGGATATAATAAGATTGGTTTCATTACTAAGACTAAGAATAGTTACGGTGACAATTTTAACACATACCGTCCCAAAGCAATTTTAATACATTGTCATCCGTCGAATGCTTTTCCTGAACAACACTTGTTCATAGTGTACCTATTATATGTAATTCACGAACGTACCGAGCTAATTGTTCCATGCATCACATGTAATTCATGGACGGAAAGTGTCGAGACCCTATCTCGACCCGTTTAAAGAAGTTAATTCGAAATTGGATAATTGATTAAATCATTGATTTTGCAGAAAAAGTTACATCACTTAAATCGCGATTTAATTCATGATAAGTGATTAAACAGTATGGTCAAAATCTTGATAAGATGATTAAATCATCGTAACTATGGGCCAAAAATGCTCGATAAAACAACGCTAACAAATAATTACAAGCCAAGTCGCGTTCTCGTACGGTTGCGTAACCGATAACGACCCACGACCACGGCGTTTATTGACGCATATTGGGCGGCGACCTTGCGCCTGCGCCGATATTTGCAGAATACGATCGCACCATACAGGAAGTCATCGTCGTCTTGCCCTTTTTATTTTATTTATTGAGGATTAACTAAAGCCCGCTTTTTTATTGGCTCAGTATATTGGCTCACCTTAGCCTGATGATAAGCAAAGAGCCAACGTTGCAGTTACAACGGACGCGATGGCACGGCATCTCAGCCACACTGGCCCGCGAGATTCTTCTTCACGCTTCATTTGAAGGAGTCCATTTTAAATTATTATGTATACTAAAACATATATATTATTTTTTAAAGTTAATTAGGCCAGATTCGTTAACCATAGAGTTAAAAACCGCACACACGCTAGGCTTGATGGCCGCCGGTCTAAGATCACCACCGCCACCACAAAATTACAGATTACATATATCATATTTCCTCAATATAGGCATCTAATAAAAAACTGGAGTAGTAGAACTCTTAAAAGATGCACTACGACAATTTTCAAATCCAAGATGGCTGCCGCCACAAAATGACATTTACCTACATGTCAGGGTTGTTTAAATGTTTTTTTTTTTTTAAATACAAGTGCCGTTACATACAATGGCACCAAATATAACCTCCGAAGCAAAGGATTAATATTATTTAACCTTTTTGAAATTTAAAAGTGTTTGATGTCAACACAAAACACACAGTGACCTTTACTTGTTTACCATTAAAATTTAAAATAAAAACATGTTACTTTTGACTACGTAAAGTGTCTCCATAGGTAACAAAGAGCAAAACGGTGTCATTGATGTTTGTATGACAACCTCTGCCAAGAATGTTTTGTTCAAGTTTATATTTTTTCTAACAAATCGGTGACACGTGTGAAAAATCCGCTAGATGGCGTACCTGAAAACTGAGGTCCAACTTCGACATTTAGTGATATATTGACATCTCACATCAAAATTAACCAATCACCGTATAGATGGATTCTCAAATATGCCATCTAGCGGATTTTCCATACGCGATAGCCCCCATTGACGTTTTTTTTTGGATAGGTGGTAGACCAGCAGACTGTTTACTTAACTGTATGAGATAAGCGCCGCCAATAGACACCCGGAACACCAGTGAAGTTACAACCCTCCTCCATACCACAAAATACATATTGACACAGAAGGCTGACTGCCCACTAAGAGCCAAAATATGTCATGTACGCCACGCATGCGCCTAACGGCAAAAACGCCTTTTTCGACCACATTAATCCTACTTATGAACATAAGATTGTCAAACTGTCGAGGTCTGTGGTACGAGGCCCCGCGCGCTTCGATACTCACTCGGCGAAACAAAACGCATTCGCTATTTCGCGCCTATTTTCCGTGAGGCCGTAGCATTTTATGTTGACTCATATCGAGGCATTTCATTCATGTCGAAGCGTGGGTAACCCACGGACAAAACAATATTTTCACATTCCACTCATAACTGAGAGTTCGTCATAAATCGATAACGTAATTGTCTGTACGATAAACCACAGTTTTTATCTAAATCTGTTGCTAATCCCAAATCACGTAATTAGCTTATTTTTATATAATGTTATTTTTCTGCTTTGGACATACATATTTATATATTTTTGTTTCAATATCATTTAATCCCTTGGAATCTTTATTTCCGCATCAAGGGCTCACGTAAAGATATATATATATATACATACCTAGTCATATCAGTATCATCATCTCCCTGCCCTATTTCTGTATACTTTGAATCTTATATGACTTATGACTCTACTGGTGCTGCAAGTGTCTATGGGCGGCGCCAATCGCTTACTATCCGGTGATCCGGATCATTGGAGAATTACGTTTTACATCGATATTTTAATAATAATATGATTTTGCTCATTGCATCTAAAGCCCACACTACATAGCTCGCGGTAACTACACCATTCGAGGCCCGCATCGCAAGATAAAAAACTGAATCTTAGTTAAAGACATAAATATGTTTTTTACAAACTACCTATCTGTATACTCCAAACTGGAATTCAAGACCAAAAAATCTACGACAGATGTCACTGTCAAATCTGCTAAAGTCACTTATGTCATTTCCAAGTGACGTTTTCAGGTTTCGCCAACTTTTTGGCATTATTTTTCTTATTGTGCAGACTAAACTGTCAAGTTTCCATACATTATTGAAATGTTGTGGGTAGATACCAAATGTTATTAACACCTGAAGTGTTACAAGCCCAATAACATCTTTGAAAACTAAAATTACGGATGGTTAAGTTCTTATTAAAGTGTCTTATATTTATGTGGAAAAAAAGTAAATAAAATTATTTTCTTAATAAGAATCAAATTACCAATCAAAGCGAGTGTTTTTACAAAAAAGGGGTATACTATGGTACGATCATTTTATTGCAGTAGCAACGTTGTATGTTGTAGCTTTTTTGGTCTTGAATTCCAGTTTTGGGTATAGACACGGATACCCCTTTAAACACGCCCAATAAGAAGTGCACCTGTGTTTGCGAACACGCTTGAACACTATAAAATATTCTGCGCAAGTCTGATTTGGCTGATGGTTAAGATAAGCCGAATCGGTTAGGTTATTATTGCAATTAGGAGGGCTACATTGCGCCAAATAGTTAATTACCACGATTAGTGGTACGGTTCAGTACCTGCTGAGATGGACACCCCAGGGGTTTTAGTTAGGGTTAGAGTCCCACACATCACCTTGTCCCCCACATGTGATAAGGTGCTGGAGCTCTATTTTTGATTCATTCGCCTGCAGGCGAGTACACGATTTCTACTGATTTTCGTTCGACATACGAAATTCATAATTTTTTAATCACTCGTCCGCAACAAGCGACCTAACCCATTCGTTACTAGGGGAGTGATTCCCAGCGAGCGATAATTTAACGTCAAAATAATCGTTTATTGTCACTGCAGTGACGACATGTCATTACATAGAGGTCATTGATTTTTATTTTGTACTAGCGGCCGCCCGCGACTTCGTCCGCGTGGAAAAGTAACTTTTTACCCCCCTTTTAACCCCTTACAACCCCCTTTTCGCAATAAAAAGTAGCCTATGTTCTTTCTCAGGGTCTAGATCATATGTATACCAAATTTCATTTAAATCCGTTCAGATAGTTTTGGCGTGAAGGAGTAACAGCACAGACAGACAGACAGAGTTACTTTCGCATTTATAATATTAGTATGGATTCCGAACATCTCAGACGAATGATTCAAAAATACGGAAAATCGGCTGTATGCGACTTGGAAGACAAATATGACATACGTCGCATGCGCTAACGCTATGACACCTCGAGTGAATCAGAAATAGACCTCCAGGCCATGATAGTTTCCCCTGGATTTTTTTTATTATCTTTACTATTTATAAAGAGATAACTTCTATAGACAACGACAAGGCTTATAGGTAAACCGAAAACACGAAACGCTTGCGCGATGTAATCAATCAATACATCGCGCAAGCGTTTCGGTGTTTTCGGCACAGCGCCATCTATTGGTTCATTTCTGAATTACAGTCCCGAAGCGAAGTGAGGGCAGGCCACTAGTTGTTACATATTTAAATGGAGTTAACAGTTGTTTTTCTATGTCGACAGGTAAAACCTGCACTCACACGATTGCGTTCGCGCAGCTGATCACCCCGGACGGAACCAACCACGGCCTGCACGGCTTCATCGTGCCGGTGAGGGATCCGAACACCCTGGAGACGTACCCTGGCCTCATAGTCGGCGATATGGGCGAGAAGATCGGCGTCCATGGGATTGATAACGGGTCAGTATGGGTTTTTTTGTTTTTTTTATGATACAGGGAGCAAACGAACAGACGGACACCCGTAACACCAGAGGAGTCACAGGTGCGCTTGCCTGCCTTTTAAAAGTGGAATACACTCGCTTTTGTGTTTTTGTGGGCGGGCCGCTACGCCCTTATTTATCTCCTGAGTTTTATTAGTTCTAAAAACGTATCTGGCGCTAATAGATGGCACTGCATGTTGATTATATCGCGCAAGTGTTTCTTTACTTACTTTTTTATAGAAGAGTTGATTGGCATTGGCAGTCACACAACCACTTCTCCGTCGATTGATACTAGTCCGTCTCCATCGATATACATATATTTGCTTCAAATAGAATCCAATGCCGGCTTTTAGTGGAGTCCTTTGCTTAGCAGTGTGACAATCTAGGCTAAAAAAAGATTTGTTTATGTCTATAGTACTTACTTCTTTAGTATAGAGAATAGGTACGTTTGCGTAATGATTCAAGCGGTGCCTCATTGTAATCTTATTGTTAACCCTGCATTAAGGCTAAGTGCATCGGGGAAACCAACTAATCTTATCTGTGACTAAGCTCCCTTTCCAATAGACTTCGATAACAATAGGCAATAATGTAATGTAATGCAAACTACGATAAAACTTATAGATATTGGTAGACTGATTGGCGTTTCCAATATTCGCTAGACTAAGGGTGTTATTAGACTGATCGATCGATCATCGATCAACATCGATCGAAGTTGTTCGACTGGTCTGGCATCTTTAATTGGTCGACGGATATAGTTCAACTAAAAATCGATTGATTACACTAGTCAAGGTTGATCGATCAACCAATCCGCAGTAGGCAAGCTTAAATACATTAAGAATTTCAGCTTGTTAGCAATTGTGAAACAAATATTGGGATTTCACACTTTCGCTTAGCATTATATAAATATTGACACAACCGGGTCTAAACGAAAAGCAATAACTACTTAAATTTACTTGTTTTTTATCGTTGCGTTTAAGTTATGACTCATGGTAATATAATAATATTTTTTGGAAGATGAATGTTACAAAAAAAAAACATATTTTTTTCGCATCACTACAAAATGTAACTTAGGTTAGACATAAAAACAGAAACTCGATAACAACTGACTAATTTTACAGTTAAATTGTTAAAATAATTGTAAGAAGGTGACTAAGCATTTATCTGATTAATTACCACTCAAAATTCTTTGGACTACCCTGACTGATAACTGATAATGAGTTCTGCGTAAAACGTAGTAACTGCAAACATTGACAATGATTGTTGATAACATCAATATTTTCCAATCGATCCTTCGATAGTAATATTATAAAGAATGATTTGTATTTTTGTAATGAAAACTTCTTCTTTGTCGGTTTTGCTCTTGACAGAGTGGTCGTCGTCGTCGTCGTCAGGCATTGGTGGCAAGCTTTACAACACGCCGCCACTCTTCTCTGATGGCCGCCTTCCTTGTGCATTCATTAAATGGTGATGAGTCACTTGCTGCTTTTATATGGTCACTGGTCAGTCCACCACACAAAAACTACTTGACCGAACTTGAAAATTCGTTCACCAATAGTAAGCAACCTTATTCTTGACCAACTTGAGCTATAGTATTTTGTGGCGAACCAAATTCCAAGCAAAAGAGAGATCTGCAGGCAATCGCTAGTAATCTATAAGATACTAGTAGCTCGAACCTCACTTTGTTTCGGGACATTAGTTTCAAAGTGCGTCAATAGATGGCGCTGGGCATCCATTACTTTGCGTATGTCTTTTAGTTTTTACAATTTTATAAATAGTATAGATTCTTATGCATTGAGTATTATACTCGTGACGTTAAAATTAGTCCTAAGTAATGAGTCACTGAAATATATGGCGGTTCAAGATTATTCTTGTAAACCTCATTAAGCCAAGCCAAGTGTCATACTTTTTAAATAATAATAAATAAATAATCATATTTTTTAACAGTCAATCGGCTGATAAACCGTAAACGGCTAAATATTTGCCCGATCATGCTACTAGTTAAAACATAAATAAATGTACCTACCTGCTATTTCCCTGCCAATCATAAATATTTGATAAGTATATATCACATTCTATTAATTATTACATCATCATCATTTCATGACGAAATTATTTTATCTTCAATAATTATAATGGTTTTGCACCTGCTTGTAATTAATGTCAATTTATCATTTGTGAGAAATACATATCTCAAATAATAGGTTCGTAATGTTTACGAATGATAGTGATATGATGACACATGATGATGATAGTCATTTAAATTTTCCCTTCAAATTAGGGATGGGCGATGACAAAAAAATATCGATATACAATTTGCACATTGTCAAATGTTAATTCTGAAATCGCATTAAAATACTATAGTGCCTGTTTCACAATGTAAAGATGAAGCGTCCCATACGAGCTATGCAACACATCAATTATTTTGAGGATAAAAGTTGCGATTTCTATCTGTCAAAATCACGGACATAAAGTGACATTTAACATTATTTGACAGTCGTGAAACGTAACAATAGTGTTTAAGGTAGCAATAAGTAGCATAGCATATAGCTTAAGAAGAACTTATCCGTGTATTGTGAAACAGAGTCATTCAAGCATCTTCCAAGCATCTTCCATGTCATGAGAAAGAATCGCGTGTGTTATTTTGGCAGTACAAGACAATAGGATAGGAGCAGGTTGACAGGGAAGCTCATCTTTCTAATCGAGAACTGAAATTGGAATGAATCGGTATTAAAATAAAGAAATAGATATTTAAAAAAAAACGCTTATTGATATTGTTGACGATCGACGGCTGGACCAGCCACCTTTTGCAATATGTTTTAAAAGGTATTTACAGTTTTTGATAGATTATTGTTTATGCTTTTGTTTGCATAAATGTGTTATGGAAAATCCAATCGATTTGCCTTTATCAGCCGTATTATTGGCATCAAGTTACCAGCATACAGTCTAAGCTCACAAATGTATCGATTGACAATATCTACGATAATGATCGATTCTTTTAATAATATCGATGTTATTTTGGTGTCGATATGTTTTACCCAAACCATACTACATATTTGAAATACTGAGTAACGTAAGTGATATGACGTTACTCGTGCGATTGCGCGGGTTTTATCGCGTCCAGCGGGCAGTCCTTGCGACTACATTCAATCTTTATGACTCGTAATGCTATAGATTATAATCTGACGATTATCTTAATAATCCACAATTCGCGTTGTTTTGTAAAGTCATATGGCAGCGAGGGGACTGGGAAGAAGGGTCGGCCTAGCACAAAATTCGCTGGATGGGATAATGTTTTTATTGACCTGAACATAATGTTCGGGACGTAGGTAATTTTGGCAAAGTCAAGTGATTAAAGAGACGTTCCTTTAGGTGTCTGAGCTAATTCTTTTTAATTAATTGAGTATTTAATTATACACCACCTAAAAAACCTAACTGAAAATAATTATTTAAACGTACGCAAGTATTATTAATTGTACTAAGGGCGACCTTATTGCTGTGTGTTGATGGCAACACAAGTTTGTATATTTTGGTTGGCACCATAACTTTTTATTATTTTTGGTTGGCAATTCTGTTTTCTCTCTTCTCTTGAACCGATGTCATTAACACCAAACTGTGTGCTTTTATTAATTATCTAATGCTTATTATCTATCTAATCCCGGGGCTCTGGGCTGCAGCCCAAGCAGCCTATAGGTAGATCCGGTCCTGGTCACGTTCAAAAACCTTTTTTCCTATTGCAGGTTCGTAATGTTCAACCAGTACCGGATACCGCGCGAGAACCTGCTCAACCGCACCGCGGACGTCACCGAGGACGGCGTCTACGAGAGCTCCTTCTCCGACCCCTCGAGGATACTGGGAGCTGCCTTGGAGAATCTGTCTGCAGGTTGGTTGTTTTCTCGTTTTTTTACGTGATAGTTTACATGTCTATTTAACCATGGGAGGGCCTGCTGCCTCGACCGAAGTGATAGGCTTCACAGAAGACCGGCGTGAGGCAGCGCCGCCCTGTGTTTCGTCGAGTGAGTGAAGGTAACGGAAGCCCAATTGGGCTGAAAAGGAGTTAAGGGTTGGCAGCGCACTTGTGACTACTGGTATGCCCCCAAATGGGCCGGTACCCTCACTCCCTCGGCGAAACAGCGCAGGGGCTGCTACACGCCGGTCTTCTGTGAGGCCGTGGTATCACTCCGGTCGAGCCGGCCCATTCATGCCGAAGCGTGGCTCTCCCACTGTTAACAAAAGTAAAGTAGTACAAGCGAAATAAAAAAAGACATGAATGTAGATTTATTTTAAAAATTAAGGAAAGTTTCCTTGACATTAAACCTGCCAACTTAAGATTAATGTAGTTTCTACCCGAGGCCCAATGTTTTTTTCCACTCTGTACAGTCATTATTGTTTTATTATCCTTCATCTAAATTACAAGAAAAGATACGCATTTTTAACTAATTGCATGTTTAATGGCCTTAAAATCTGCCAAATGGTGTCATTTATAAACACTTAAAAAGTAAAACTGTGTTTTGTACTTGTCATTTGGAAATTTCAAGGTTGGCTTTTAAGTAACTGCTATCGCGATTATTGCTAATTAATTTCTGTTAGTATGGTTTCACATAAGTGTTTTATAGACGCTTATAAGCTCGCTTTTTGAAGCGCGTGTAGGCGCGTTTTGGCAGTCTGGCGAGCGTTGGCTCGCTCCTAAGTTCGTTATTTATTTCGGCACAAGTACAGAATACAATTCAATATGCATTAATTTACATGCTTAGCATCGTGGTTATAAACTGTATCCCGATAAATGTTGGGTACAGCGTTTACTTTACAAAACCCAAAATTCGAACTTAGCTATGACTTAGGGACCTTCAAGAAACTAGCGTACTCCTTCTTAAAAGGCCGGCAACGCATCAGCGCGCTCTGATCTCGCAGATGTTCATGGCAAGCGGGGCGTGATTACTTACCAGCATGACGACCGCTTGCTCGTTTGCCGCCTCTAGTATAAAAAAAAATTGTTCAAAGTTCGCGCTACTAAGTTCGTTATATGAATTTAGAAGCGCGTCAAAGCGTGGAGATTTTGTTTCCATAATTGCCTTGGTGTGAACACGCCGAAATACGCTAGTATAAGACGCGCGTGTGAGCTTGTACGCTGTATCGACCGTATGCACTTAAAAATTCATTACCATTATAATCACCATCACAGGGGTTCGGTTAGTATAATTGGTAGTACAGCCACCCGGACTTGCAAGATTGTGGGTTCGAGTCCCACCTGAACCCGTCGATGTATTTTTAAGTGCATTATTTATGTAATCTGGTTCATGTTTAAATTTTTTGATTTTAATACTCTACTACTTATTGAATACTAAAGCATTTTGTCTGTTACTGTTCTTGTAGTTGTGTATCTATTTTTAGGTGGTCAATAAATGCTTACTTAACTTTTTAATTTGTTTTCCAGGTCGAGTGGGCATCATGCAGGAGAGCTGCCACTCCATCTCGTCGGCGGTAGCCATCGCCATCCGGTACGCGGCGTCGCGCAAGCAGTTCGGCGAGAGGGACGCAGAGATACCGCTGATCGAGTACGAGCTACATGTCAGTTGGCCACTTTGTACGGATAATCTGGGTCTGGTTTAGATCTGGGATACGGCTGGCAGTTGACAACATTGGGCCTTGGGGTTCTTAAGAAACATTCTGCGTCTTAGGACAAAACTTGTGATGAAATGCCTGAGTCATCTTCTTCTATACTATTTATAAAGAGATAACTTCAATAGACAACGACAAGGCTTATAGGTAAACCGAAAACACGAAACGCTTGCGCGATGTAATTGGACACAGCGCATCTATTGGTTCATATCTGAATTACGGTCCCGAAGCGAAGTGAGGACGGGCCACTAGTTCTTAAATAAAAAAAATATATATGTGTAACTGTAAGCCAGCATGTCCACTGTAATAAATAAATAAAAAAAGGCAAACGAGCAAGCGGATCATCTGATGGTAAGTGATAACCGCCGCTCATGGACATAAGCTATACTAGAATACTTGTATCTCTTCATCTTAGTGGCTTAGTTAGCTGTCCATTAATCATGTGATGTTTTTTTGACATTTTTAAACCCCTACTCCCCCTTAGTGATACTGGTGATGTTCGAGATGCGAAAGCTGTCTGACTGGTATCTATACTATTTATAAAGAGATAACTTCTATAGACAACGACACGGCTTATAGGTAAACCGAAAACACGAATCGCTAGCGCGATGCAACCAGCGCCTAGCGCCATCTATTGGCTCACTTGGAACTACCGTTCTGAAGCTAAGCGAGGGCCACTAGTTGTATAATAAACTGCGTAAGGCCCAGACAACAAGATCAATTGTTTTATGCCTTTAAACCTTTTTTCTTTTGGGTCTTACTACGTTAAAAGATCATTACTTTGATTGGTTCCAGCAATGGCGGCTGTTCGGCTACGTGGCCGCGGCGGTGGTGTTCCGCGTGTACATCGAGAGCTTCACGCGGGTGTACCTCGGGTTCGTCGAGAAGTCGAACACAGGGGTCCGGGTTGATACTGAGTGGAGTAATTATAATGTCCTCCTTACGATAATACGACTATGGCGGCCAACCTCTACGATCAGCCATCGACGCAGGACATTTATAGTGCACAAGTGTGTGCGCAAACACAGGTGCACTCTCTATTCCCTTACCCTCATATTTCTATGGGACACCAGTGTGACACGACCGAAGTAGGATCAGGCGCAGGATCAACAGCTTAACGTGTGAAAATATTGGTTAGGTTAGAACAGTGATCGGTGTGCCCTGTGGCTAAAGGCGTTAACTATTAACTACTAAGTTTATTACTAAGGTTCCTGCTTAGGTATTCCCGGCCTGTCGTAAGAGGCGACTAATCGGGCTTTCGGAGTACGATAGCACACCCAATACTGGGGAGTGGCTTGCTCAGTATCACGACTCCGCGAGGGAAAATCCTTCCGGGTGTCCTGGTAGGTAGTGCATCTGGTAGGGCTGCATTGCGTCAAACATTTTGGCTTAAATTGGCAAGTGCGATTAGCGGTACGGTCCCGTCCCGGCTGTGGGGTATTCGACCACGATTGCGATGAGATGGACACCCCAGGGGTTTTGGTTAGGGTTAAAGTCCCACACACCAACTTGTTCTCCACATGTGGCAAGGTGAAGGCCATGATGGTTTCCCTTGGGAAAACAAAAAAAACAGTGACCGGTCAAAAAATTTTGAAATCCTCGTACGATATATTTCGGGGGAGTTATCCCATAAGTCCTATAACCCGTTATTGTATGGTTCCAGAGCGAGGCGGTGGCGGAGATCCACGCGATGGTGTCGTGCAGCAAGCCGCTGCTCACGTGGACCGTGCTCCGCGCCGCGCAGCACTGCCGCGAGGCCTGCGGCGGACACGGCTTCCTCAAGGTGACACGATCAAATAACAACAACAAAAATATTGACGACCCGTTGGTTCATGGTAGTGAATGCTGCGTCTGGGGCCAAAGGGTTGCGGGTTCGATCCCCGCACAGTACAAACATTTTGTGCATGAACATGACTGTTTGTATTGGGGGTGTTGTTTCTATGTATTCTAAGTTGTGTTTACAAAAGAAAAGTATTATACGTATATATTTGAATTCCACTGTTGGTTCGATATCGTAACACAGGGTCTTGACTACTATCTCAGAGTCAGATCAATGTAGTGATGTAGTGAAATATTTATTATTATTATCATTTTCTCTTTAAAACACATTTAAAACAAAGATTAAATCATAGATATGCCCTGACACCTTAAAACGAGGCAATTTTTGATGACAAGTGTACGTGATGACTGCTGACGCTACCGTACTTTTACACGGAATGGGGTATGGGAAAAAAAACCAAACATGTCCTAAATCAGAAAACCATTTCGAGGCATTTGTCTTTCATACCATATTTTATTGGCTTTAAATTTAAACGCATAAGATCATGATAGTTTCAATAAAAATAGCTTTTGACCTTCATCTGACCCAAGGTCAGCAGAATTTTCAGATACTGCACTACAAGATAATAAATGCTACATTAAGCGACATCTACTGTGATTGACACTTAGTCTATCGGAGGAAGTGGCGCTAGTTGTAATATAATAAAACCTTACCAACCAGTGACATATTTATTTGAAAGGTGATATAAAATTGATTAGAGATACCTCTCTTTTTAGGGTTCCGTAGCCAAAATGGCAAAACGGAACCCTTATAGTTTCGTCATGTCCGTCTGTCCGTCTGTCGTCGTCTGTCCTCTGTCCGTCTTCACAGCCGATTTACTCGGAAACTATAAGTACTACAGTGATGAAATTTGATGGGAATATGTGTGTATGAACCGCTACAAAAAATATGACACTAAATAGTAAAAAAAGAATTGGGTGGGGCCCCCCATACATGTAACTGAGGGATGAAATTTTTTTTTTTCGATGTACATACCCGTGTGGGGTATCAATGGAAAGTCTTTTAAAAATGATATAAAGTTTTAAAAAACATTTTTCTTAAGTGAACGGTTTTTTGAGATCAGCTCTCAAAGTCGTAAAAAGTAGTCCCCCCCCCTCTATTTTTATACTACGGGGTATAAAATTCTAAAAAAAATAGAGGTGATGCATGCTAATTAACTCTTTCAACGATTTTTGGTTTGATCAAAGTATCTCTTATGTTTTTTGAGATATATTTGCTGCTACGGAACCCTTTGTGCGCGAGCCGACTCGCACTTGGCCGGTTTTTTTTTTTTGTTTGCCGGAATGTTGTCAGACAGTGATGTAAAATTCCCCCGATTAAAAGGGATTTTGCCCACAAGTAACTTTTACATATAATTTATTTGCCACGATTTGGGGAAAAAAAGCACGTGGTAACACTATTAAATGGTGTAGCGCACTTGTGACGTCACAAATGCGCTTGAATTTAAAATGTTTAAAAAATTAAAACATAACTACTACTGTCTTGATTACAAATATTCAAATTGATTACTTGAAATAGTAAAAGGTATTGAAATAAAATATAAAAAAGATACCGACCAAAAAATCTTGAAATCCTTCGTCAATGAAAATTCGAGATTCTACGATGTATTTCGGCGAGTTGTCCTACAACTCCTATAACCCCTAATGTATGGTTCCAGAGCGAGCGGTTGGCGGAGATCACGCGATGGTGTCGTGCAGCAAGCCTGCTCAAGGGGAGTATGCTCCGCGCCGCGCAGGCACATGCCGCATTTGAGGCTTTTTCATTGTAAAAGTCAGACACGGCTATCGTACAACTGTCACCGTATCAAATGACAACTAATGCCGTGATGCAAAACTAGTTATTCTGAGGTTCGATCAAATCGGCTCGGGTCAAGTATGTTGAGGGCATATATTTAAATCTTGATTAAAAAGGAGGAACGAAAAATACAGGTTTAGAAAAGACAATGCGAACTGGATCGTCAGAACCACAGGATTCATATAGTAGAAAATTTACTTAACGATATAAGTACTAGTAATTAGTAGGTGCACACATTATCGCTTATGGCGTGTAAGCCGATCAGGTCTACAGGATGGCGTACTGTCCCAGCTTTTTAGCTTGCACCCAGGTCTGTTCGGCCCACGGATACGCTCAGAAGCGTGGCGCCCTCTTCACAGTAAAGTAAGTTGATTATCTGTTCCCCAGTTTTTAACAAATTTTAATTTATTTGTTCCCAGTGCGCAAATTTAGGCGACATCCGCAACAACCACGAGCCGACGGTCACGTATGAAGGGGACAACAACGTCCTCTCCCAGCAAGCCGGCAACTGGCTGCTGAGACAGTACGAAGCAGCTCTAAACGGATCCAGCATAGACTCCCCAATAGAAACCGTGACGTTCCTCACAGATCACAAGAGGATATCGCAGTTAAAGTTCACCTGTACGGAAACTAGGCAGCTGAAGACGACCGAGTGTAAGTATTTGAAGAATAACGCCATCTAGTTGTTTAAGAGGGAATTAACTTCCTCCTGCGACAGTACGAAGCGGCCCAGAATGGATCCAGTAGACTCTCCTGTAGAAGCTGTGACGTTCCTCACAGATCACAAGAGGATATCGCAGTTACAGTACACCTGTACGGAAACTAGGCAGTTAAAGACGACCGAGTGTAAGTATTTGAAGAATAACGCCATCTAGTTGTTTATGAGGGAAATTCACTTTCTCATGCGATAAAACGAGGCTGTATAAAAACCCAGTTGGACAAGTTTTTCAAGCGCAATTTTTGTAGACTTATAAATCTATGAGTATAGAATATTTCCAATGAAAATTGAAGATCTTCTGTTAAACCGGATGGTATTGGCTCCGTGTTATGCGAAGTTTGCTTATGCGATTTAGGATCAGTCCTATTAGCGCCATCGGTTGTTGTTCAGAAGGTACCAGTGGCGAATTTCTTTCTTCAGGCGATGCTAGCAGTCACAACAAATGGTCCTATGATCTGTTTATACTGTAGTTTATTTTTCAATGTACAGAACAGTCATCTTCTAGGCAAACGCGTACCAGTCCTAGACCTCATCGTCACTTTCCATCAGGTGCGATTGTGGTCAAGCGTTGGCCTATAGTATAATAAAAAAAACTATTATTTTTGTTTCAGTCATAAACAACACATATAAATGGCTCATATGCTGGCTTCTCAAGCAGACCCATGAGAAATACGAGTCGGAAATAGCCAAAGGCCTGTCGAAGTTCCAGGCAAGGACTAAGGCCCAGGTATACCGGTGGAAGGCCCTCACTACGGCCTACGCGGAGTACCTGGTGGTTATGTTCTCGCTCGACTCCATTGCGAAGAAAGAGAGGGAGCTACAGCCGGTGTTGTACAGGATGTTCTATATGTACGGACTGTGGTCGCTGGATAAGCATCTGGTGGAGATGTATCAAGGAGGTGTGTATGAAAATAAAATGATATTTAAATAGCGTTCTGCTTAGATACTTGGCAGACAGGCGATTGCCACCTTACTATTGTGTGCGGATTGATGATCACAAACAAAAAAAATCGAAACATACTTTTGCCCGACCCGGGACCCTGAAATCACGGTCCGGTACTTGCCACTAGACTAACTGGGCCAATTTTTTCGTTTATTTTTATTTAATGTGGCAGACGAGCAGACGGATCACCGGTGGTTAGCGATTACCGCCGCCCATAGAAATCTCCAACACCAGTACACAAGTGCGTACCCAGATTCAAGACAACTTAGAAAATGTAGTTTCCTAAATTGACTTGACCGGGAATCGAACCCGGGACCTTTCGCGCTTCGGGCGAACACCTTAGCCACTGCGCCATCGAGGCCGTCACTGTATACTCTGATTCATAATCATGTAAAGTAAACTGACAGATAAAAATTAATTAATCAATTAATCAATCAATTGAGACAACATCACATACATTGTCCTGGCCCCAAACTAAGGTTTTCCCTTGTACTATGGAAACCAGAAACAACGAAGGAACTACAACACCCAGACCAACACAAATATCTGTTTCATCAACAAACATTGTGTGTGCGGGAATCGAACCCGCGACCCTTACGTCTTAACCGGCGCTCAAACCATTGCGCTAAACGGGTCGTCAAAAAAAAAATGACAAGTTTATATGCATTTTGACATTTTGCATGTGTCTGATTGAGTGATAATGTATGGGGATGACACATTGACATCTGTCAGTTTACTCCACATGATTAAAAACCAGAGTATAAACAATTATTTTCTTGTCCCCAGGCTACGCTAGCGGCGAGGGTCCGGCGCGGCTGGTGCGCGAGGCCATCCTGGAGCTGTGCGGCGCGCTGAAGCCCGACGTGCTGGGCGTGGCGGACGCGCTCGCGCCCACGGACTTCGTGCTCAACTCCGTGCTCGGGAAGAGCGATGGCAAGGTACGGTTGCTCGAACTAAAGTAGGATTTTAAAATTGCATTAAAGACTAGTGGCCCGCCATCACTTCGCTTCGGGACCGTAATTAAGAAATGAGCCAATAGATGGCGCTGTGTCCAATTATATCGCGCAAGCGTTTCGTGTTTTCGGTATACCTATAAGCCTTGTCGTTGTCTATAAGTTATCTCTTTATAATTAGTATAGATATCCGAACTGGATGCGAGTAGCCGAAGATCGATCAAAGTGGCGAGCATTTGGAGAGGCCTATGTCCAGGACTGCAACAGGCTGATGATGATGATGATGAAAGATATCCAGATTGTATTGATCAGGGAACACGGACATGCTCGACATATTGGAACCCTAAATGCCCCCGTCTAAGATCATTAACTACATAAAATGCCAACCCTCTACTCCCAAAAAAAGAAAATTACTTATACCACTCTACAATGAAACTATACTCAACTCAACTTACCAACAATACGAGGGAGACACTGAAAATTTTAAAAACTGGCCACTTATAAGTTGATGATAAAAAAATAATAATTTTGAAAATGGAACTCTTTTTAATATTATTGTCAATGAATTTCATTCGATTGTGTTTTTTTTTATTTGGCGGCAAATTGAAAATAGTATGAATTTAACGCGAGAAAATTTTCGTGCCATGATTCGGGTCCGAATTTTGGCCCGACCCGGGGATCGAACCCGGGAACCCGCAAGCGCAGCCTTGTAAAAAAGAGACTTTCGCTTGAAAATTGGTTTCTGGCACTCAGGTCATAACTATAGTTTCTCGCCGTAGGAATTAACATTTTATACGCATATTGGCATTTTGTTGACAGCTATATCAAAACATGGAGCAAGCGCTGTTCAGCGCGCCCGGCAACTTCGGCCGCCCCGCGTGGTGGCGCCAGGTGCGCAACACCTCCAAGTTATAAGCGAAGGGGGCCTAGGATTGTTCAATGTAGGTACAATAACTCTTATGATACACTGGACTGGGCATCTTGATACACGGGGGCCGTTCGAGTATTACGTCCCCCCGCCTGTCAGCAAAAATAGTCAGTAAAATTGGTTTATTCTTCCCCAGTTTATTAAAAGAAAGAAAATCCCCCCGCTCCCCACTTCGAAGCTTATATAATTCTTGAAAAGTCTATGTTTGTAGCATTCTAATCTATATGTCTACAAATCATCAAATGAGGGATTTCGATAGTAGGTACATTGTATTTCAAGTACTTATTGATATACCTATACTCTGATTCATAATCATGTAAAGTAAACTGACAGATGTCAATGTGTCATCCCCATACATTATCACTCAATTTGACACATGCAAAATGTCAAAATTCATAGAAACTTGTCATTTTCATCTGTCAGTTTACTTTACATGATTATGAATCAGAGTACAATTTTAATCAGTTCGATAGAATAAAAAATCAAGATATTCATAGAAATGAAATAGTCAGTGCCAAAAATGTGTGTATTACACACAAAGATTTTAAGCTACGTCCAGTGTATGATTGTATAATCAGTGGCATTAACAGACTGCATGCAGCCTGATTGCATTTAAAAAACATGCTATTTCACGTTCGATCAATTATTTCTTAACACAATATGTTGCCAAAGATTTCCTAAAATTTAACTAAGTATCCACTGAACCAAACCAACCTGTATCTTGGTTATACGTTTCAGTAACTATCCGAAACGTGCAGGTTTCCTCACGATGATTCCCTCACCGTGATCACACTGAGCTACCATCACTTTATATCCTATCTATATCCTTTGTCTACAGGAAAAAATCTCTTACAACCCATGTTTATTTTACAAAATCTATTATAACATAACGGAATGAACCCCGTTTCTTAGAAATACTTGATCGAAGGTGTCACTTTCACAGAAACTGTGAGTAGTCGTTGTAGATAACAAATCGTTGTTGAGTTTTTTTTACAAAATAATTGTAAATTATTATCTTGTCAAGAAATTACCTAAGTTCCTTTAGGTATTTACTCTTATGTTCTATAATATAGCATAGCACTTAATGTAAATTGTACGGCGGCGCCATCTTGTTTAAATACTTTTTATCAAGATGGCGGAAGATCTTCAAAATGTCGTGGCATTAATAGTTTTCGTTACTCTTTCAATGTTTTTAGTGACAATATGAACGGTTCATAATTTAGTAGTTATTTTATATTAAT
Source organism: Cnaphalocrocis medinalis (assembly GCA_014851415.1). Lineage (NCBI taxonomy): Eukaryota > Metazoa > Arthropoda > Insecta > Lepidoptera > Crambidae > Cnaphalocrocis > Cnaphalocrocis medinalis. The sequence goes on from CM026279.1 coordinate 15,988,581, forward strand.
TAATGTTTTTTGAGGTTCATTATTTTTAATTAGATTGATAAAATAAAATAATATTAAAACCAAACAGATTCCGTTAACAAAGATTTTATAATACTTATCTCATCTTTACTGTTGAATGTTAATTGTGTTATGTTATTTATTATACATGATGTTATTTTTAAAGGATCTTATGCCTTGAAAAATGTTATGTATAAATACAAATATAAAAATGTCAAAGTGATTCGGAAATTCGGGTGCGAATTTCCCTTCGGCCGAAACCGACGTTTGGAAACTGGTTTCCTAAAAGTTGTACAGTTACATAGATAAATATTTATAGGAATCCACTTTCGTAGAAGGATAAAAATACCTTTTAGGGAACTGTTTTTCACACTTTGGTTTTCTTAACGGCCTTTGTATCCAGGGCTAGTCTAGCTAAATTTTGGCAGCGGGTTCTACTTGTTGTGACAACACATTCCGAAATGACAGGATTGAACATTTTCACTATTGAATTATACTTAGTTATATTATAATTTATATAATATAGATTATTTACCTTCTATATGTAAATGCTAAAAACACAACTGGAAATGTTGCGTTGAGATTATAATACTAAAATGAAGATTATTCATATTTAATGTGAAAATTATCAAATATCACTGACAAAATTTAGCTTGAAGATTCAAATAAGCCTCTTTAACTAAGCAAATTGTCTCGATCGTACGCTTGCCGAACTTTTCGTATTTAATTTTCAGTTCCATACTAATTACCTAGTGTAACTTTTGTTTAAAACATAATAAATTTTAAATTTTACCATAACCATGTAGTTTATACAAAGATTTATGTGGAGTCGAAAAATATCGTAGGTATTACAAATCATAACATAGTACTTCGTGTCTAGTTAGTAAACAATCAATATATTTGTCACAAATATGATAATGCTGTGTTCGCCCAAAGTTTCATGCATTTATTTTAAGTTGCATTTAGTTTACTTATGTTGTCAGTGGGCGCTATAATATCAATCGCGGATTGTTTAATATTCTTACTAACAAAATCATATTATTATGACTCAAATTGCAAGTATTCAACTTTCTGACCTAAAGAGCAGAGGGGTGATAAACAAAACATCTAATATAGTGTTTTGTTAAACAATGGGTCATTTAATATTATGTGGTATGTAGGGTGACCAGATGTTCCATATCTCTCGGGAGCTTTCGTTGTTGAGATTAAGCGTTTAAATATGGAATGACGAAAGCATCCCTGATTACTAAAAGGTACAACCTATGTTAAGAGATACTTATAGTGATTCAGGTTGGCTACCGTATAATAAAAGCTCGCGTCGAAGATTGTGCTTAATGATAAATGATAAACTTTATTGCCATAACACATGTAAGTAACAAAAATTATTAAATACTATATTAAGAAAAAAAAAACATAAAATACCTACATCTACTTGGCATCCTAATTAAAAATATCCCACAGAATTTCGAAAGAATCCGCTGCACAGTCGATACTTTCGAGCTTAAGTGTTGAGAGATTTTTGTACGAAACACGGTGCAGCCAAATATAAGCGTCTTTTTGTAATTTGTTACTCTCCGGTGTAACCCAGTATAATAGATGTTGTCACCCTACAACTGTATGAAATGTGTAACCATTCACTAATGTGTAGTTATATTTTATGTTCAAAGTTTCAATGAAGGTGCGGGGTTGAACAATTTTAGATATGTGTTCATGATTTATAAATCAACATCTAACATTATATGTTTGTATTGACGTTTAAAATAACAAAACAACAAGATTTCTTTGTCTCAAAGGAGTTTTTTGTCATATAAGTCATACACATATCCATGAAATGTAAGTATTAGTTTTAAAAAGTTAATAAACCCATTATGACGGGTTTCCAAGATCAAAATCGGAGTATTATAAGAAATATGTTACCTTCGAACTTGGTGATAAAGAAATAAGTATTAGTATCTTTATGTACTCACAAAATATTATATTCTTTATGTACCTACTACATATTATATCGACACTACTAAGTGTTCTCTATTTTGGTATCGTTCGACAAATATTTGTAAACCATTTTATTTTCATATATTTTTGATAACAAATACTTATTATTTATATTTTTTACGTTATAATTTAATTTTAATGCGGTATATTTTTATTTTTGTAAAACTTTGTTTTAGTATTGTGTTAAGGAAATCAATATTTTCGAAATATATATTTGGGACCAGGAAAGTGAAAATAAAAAGTACAGTTTTTAAACTTAGTGGGGTGCTTCCGGAAATTCGAGGAATAGAATAAGCCTTATAAAAGAAATCATAAAACGTGTCCTCTTAATTGAAGGATAGATTTTTTTTACACAAACGTGCCATTCCATTCTTATTCTTGGAAAAACTAAATTCGGCATTTTAATTAAAACGTTGTTATTCTGTTAAAAAACATCTGAATTTCGGATGCTAAAGCCAGGTATGGTAAAATGAAATGAAAATTTTCTTTGAAAAGAGGCAGGCATTAAATTTTTCAAATAGTTCCGTCTAGTTCGTTACCTCCAAATTATTGTACCTACTGTTTCAGTATGACTAAACACCACACACATCTACAGTTTTATGTAGTGATTTATAATTATATTTTTAGTTGCTGCTAGTTAATTTTTTAACAAAATGTGATTATGCATTTTGAATGATTCCATCCCATTCTACTTAGCAATACTGTCCACGGAGGCGTTACTTCACAAATGCGTATAAATTACAATTGTACATAGAAATCCATCCGAGCTCTTACTCTCCTAAAACGTTTTTTGAAACCACACCTTTGCGGACGGTTATACTTATGAAACTATCTAATTATATATTTAATTTATGACAATAGTGACTAAATCATCTGTACCTAATTCTTACAGGGTTCGCTTCGTCTATATGCCATTACTTTCCATATTTACAACTAAGATTCTGAAATAGCTAAATAAAAAGTAGTTAGGTATGAATTGTATGGGTTGTGGCATTTTGTTCATGTGTAGTAGGACATTGTCGACGAAAAAAAAGCATTTGTGTAATTTGTACTGCACTTAAATATTTTACATGTACCAATGAACATATTTTAAAATAATATATTTTATAAATACGTTACATAATTATGTATAAATTTCTTCAATTGTTTGCAATTTATATAATATTTCTATGAACACTTTTTAACTTTGAAATCATATTCAAATTGATTTATATACAGTTTAATATTGGCTATGTATTGAATTTGTTTGTAACTTATGTGTAAAATCCTGCATGTATATCACTCCCTAGAAGTGCCTTCCTTATGGTGTATATTTGTATAATAAAGATTATACCTTGTGTGCTGTTATATTACTGTAGATGTAAGCTATTGTTTATGGGAGCGTTGACTTCTCTGAAAATAAATGGATTATCATTTTAAGTTTTTTTTTCATTATAGGTTCCATCTTTTCGTGTTTTTTTCTAGCTTTTGGTCAAATGTTAAATACTAATGTTATATAGCCGTAATATTAAATGAAATCAAAATCAAATTGAAAAAATTAATGAAGAGTAATATGACTGATTTTGTATGATAAGTTGTTTCTTTTTTATGAAAACTTATTTTTGTTCAAATTAGTTGGAAGAAGAGGTGATTAAAAGGAGATGCCGTCAGTGTCGTATTCTGTAAGTATCGATTATTTGTCACAACTTAAATAAAAAAATACCTCAAATTATTCAAAGACATTTATTGAATAGTAGGTACACGTAACATTATAACGCATCAGTGGAGAACAGTACAACGTTAAACGTGAGTATGTGCATCGAACAGTGGGGTGAATGCGGTAAAGTTACTGTAATATTGCACATAGTATTGCGTTTATTGAATCTATAATGCACGTTAAACTTTCAAGTAAAAGGGCTCTTGTGAGCTCCTATAAACATAATTGAAAGATACAGAAACAAATCTATAATGCGTCAAAATAGTCTTGAAAGTGGATTTTTTTGAACTAACAGAGTTCTCACGTCCTACTTCGTCTTAGGACTTGACGTTAGTTCCACATTGCACTCGTACCAATAGATGTCCGTTTTTAAAATATTTGTTTTTGTGGTAAAGAAATTCCATTCGCCAGTTATATACTTTTTAAAAGATAAAATTCATAAGAATAGTTTCGTATGTTCTTATAATTTCGTGTCACCTTCCAACCTTCGTAGAAAAAGTACCATAAATTTAAATATATAACTATGAGAACATTAAATGTTCGGTTAGTGGTTGGGCAGTATTCAAATTAATTAAAATATTAATAATTATTCTAAATTACTTCAATCAATACTTAGTTAAATGCATCACCCAACCTAAAGATAAATATTAATGTATTTTATACATAGATAAATATACAAAGCGGAAGATATAAAACTGAAACCGACTATTATACTCGTAATGACACAACACAAAAGTACTTGTGCTATTTATATATTATTTTAGTACTAGTAACCCAGTAGTGGAACTATCTGTACCAACATTATACAGTTCTATATCTTCCCCTGTTTATATTAAACTATGTTTATTTCTTAACTATAACGTGAGTATGTGTTAGAGAAACTTCGTGTTATTTAGGTAATACTTAAGTCACAAAAATTATCTACTAATCTAATTCTACAACCTCCGATAAGTACCAACCGTGTATTCCAGTCTTCAGTTATTTCCTCTGACAATGTAATGTATTGTAATAAGAAATGAAGGCACAAAATTCATTTCCAAGTAGTAGGAAATTTTTAAGTTAAGATGGCAACATTTTTAGTTTCAGAAATTATTAAATTCATACCTTACAATTGATTCCCAAATTCATAGCTAATGTTCGTACACATTTAAAATGCTATTTAAATAACATCTCCTAGGTACTTAACTTCTATGTTAAATGTTTTTAAATCAACATGATATGCAAAATCTAATTTACACAAAAATATATAATTTAGTTTACACTTTTAAGATTACAACCAAAAATTACAGCTGACCTAAAAATATTTAAACACTCTTCTCAAATCTAATTTCATTTTGCGGGATCTGATAAATTCTATTCAAATACTGAACTATATTTTAAAACTTATCACGTTTCCCCTTCGATCATAATAATCTCTAGATACATAATCCATACTGAACGCGTTTGAAAAAGTAATTCCAACAGTGTCGTCATTAGTAGTGATCGTTATGGATATTCTGAAATGCTATCACTATAGGTAGGTACTTTATTTTCGCTCCAAATCCATAGTAATTGGTTAAAACCGATGGTGAAAATGCCGCTTTTTCGCTAATGGAGCCGTCATTGACGGTAACACTTGGCGAGTTCATGCAGTAGGTATCTAGGGATTATATAATTGAAGCTACCTAAACGAATGTCTAAATATATTTAGTGTCAGTTTACAACCAATAAAAGAAGGCCAACTTGCGAGGACCAACTAACAACCTGTCAAAAGTTAAGTGCAAGAATAAATATTTGTGAATCAGCGTCGGTGGAAAGATATGGCGTCATCAACATGAAATGCTAGCTAAAACAACAGTCAGAAAGATAAAACTAATATAACTCTAGTGGAAAACATGACATCACATAAAATTGATAGCTTTAAATCTATTCTAATCATTAAAAAGGTGAGCTTTTAAATTTTTTATTTCGATTTTCATTTTATATAAAATCTAACACGTAGAAATTGACATCAATATAAAAACCCAAAATAATGCAGTCACAAAATCACTGTACACACGGAGTCACGTGGAGCTACCCTTTTCGGGTCTTAGACTTTCCGTATGTCTGAGAGACATGTACTATTTTTCTATTTTGGGGGTGTATCTCCACATGACGTCGTCTGCACTACTGTACCAATCGATGCGTCATGATAAATTTAGCTATTATCGCTGTCAGTTATCGTTGAACTGGTCATTCTGATGACTGGGTTCTGCGAGGAATCGCTGGAGTCGCACTCCACCATCAGAATCTCGTCAGGGCTCTCGTTCCTATCAGAATTGCTCTCCGTATACGTCCCGGTCGGGGACTTGTCCTCGATGACTGCTTTCAAGTACGACTCCCTGTCCATGATAGCCGTATCCCTCGCTAAAGCCAGGACATCGAGAGACATCATGCTTTTAGATTTCTCAGTCTTACTTATAGGTGGGTTCGGATTTTCGTACACCACCTCCCGGCTTATCGACTTAGTTCTGGTCAGGTTAGTCTCGAACTTCCAGCTGTCGCTCGGGGGTGGGCTGTTCTTGTTCCCGCTGTTGGTGCTAGTGGACGGCGCGCTGGAGTTCCGCGGGGAGCTCGCAGTGAACTTGGACCTCTTCTGCTGGTTGCTCTCCTTCATCATCAGCAACTGATCGAGTTTGTTTATGGTCTCGTTAAGTTCCAGCGCCCATGCTTCGTCAGTTTCTACGTCTTTTCTATCTATGGGTTTAAGAGCTAACTCGCGTACGCGCATTCTCAATTCTTGGAGACTAGATTCTTCGTCATGCTCGACGTCTTTAGCGTCGAGTTCGTCATGGATTGGGTCTCTTTCGGCGCCTACGCCGGGCTCGCGAGGCCCTACTGGGATGGTGTCCTTGCCGGGCGGGTACTCTCCTCGGCGACGGTGGATCTCCTCAGATATCTCCTCGAGGGCTTTAAGGGACTTGGAGTAGCGGAACTTAGCGTCGGCGATGAGGCGCTGCAGTTTCGATATTTTCTCATTCTGAGTCTGCAGCTGCTCGTCGCATAGTTTCTTCTCGTCGAAGTATAAGCGTGATTTAATAATGTTCCTTTTTAAGTTTTCTTCTAGCTGCATCACCTGAATAGATACTTGTGTTAGACAAAGCGCTTTTATTGTAAACTTTTGAAATGTATTTCATTAAATATTGGTATTTCTGTACCTTTTTCTCAGCTGCGATGTACGCCGCCGCTTTCTTTTGATGCTCACGTCCACTCTCGGCTTTCCGCTTCTCTGCATCCATAACCTTGAAAATAGTTAAACTCTTACATATCAACCACATTTGCTAACCTATAGTTTTAGCCAAAAAAGGAGAGTTTGTCCAGTTAACGTCACCTGATGGTAAGTGATCACCGCCCTTGGATATCAGCTGCAGAAGGTATGCAGATGCGTTTTTAAAGATTTTAATGTCTTCATCGTGTGGGTTTGGAAATACCTCTGCGGGAAGTCGACTTTAACTGTAGATTCTAGGCTCTTCCCTACTGCTGCCGGTCATGGTAAATCGGCGGCGGCATTTATGGTATGGATGTCCCATTGATCTATTCCTGTGCGTAAATAGGTAAACGATTCTAAAGTAAGACTTAAAATTTCGAATTCAAACTTTCAAAAATTCAAATTTCGAATTCAAAATTGAAAAAAAAAACCGTTTTGTCACACTTTAGTGAACCAGGCAATGATTTCGTGTGCATTCAAGTGTGTTCAAGTTGTTGCTGGTGTCTACTGAACATACCTTGATGATAGCATGATTGAGCACCTCCTGCCAGTTGCTGTCGAACTGCCACTCATCCTGCTTGCTGACGAACCGCTGCTCGGCGAGCGTCACCGTCTCCTTGGCTGCTGCGTGCAGTTCTGAAATTGAAATGAAAAATGAAAATGTTGTATTCAAGAAAAAAACTGTTACAATAAATTATTAGAACTGTTCTCACATAAGGTCGCCCTGTGTTGTGAGAGATTAGCTCGTTTAGAAAAATGGTAGCTATTCACGTGTTTTTTTTCCTTTTTTAATATTATCAGAATTAATATATTAATTAGAATAGAAAGTAAATTTATTCTGCAAATAAGTTTAGCTCGGTCGTTAGAGACGCCATGAATAAGCACCGGTGGAAGCAAATAACACAAGAGAGGTGCAAACCCATCCACATCCAATGATGACCACGATCCTCAGTCATGAGGGAGCGACCGAAGAGAGGAGAGAAAGTATTAACTGAATTAATTTACTGATTAACTGGTAGCTGTTTGTGTGTGTGTGTGTGTGTGGGGAATGTGTGGTTTTGTGTGTGTAGGTAAGAACATGGATGTGTGTGTGTCTGTATTGTAGCGGTGTGAGTGTATTTATTATGGTTAATGTTTAAAAAACAACTTACGGACAAGCCAACAAGAATCAATTTTGTAAATCAAACTATGTGCGAACACCGAAGACAGTTTGAAATGGCGAATATCGAGGGAGAGCAGTGGACTGTGACGTCATAAATACTCGTACGTTGGCAACGAATGTTGAAATTGTTTATCCCGTTATTGGGCCAGCATATCACACTTTGTCCGACAGCGTTTCATTTTTCCTATATACCAAGTTACGTGAACGACTTTTATGAAATTTTCATAAGTCATACAACAAAATGTTGTTTAGAATGGATGGTAGAAAACGTGGTTATAGGACTGTAAATGTTCAGTTCATAGATACATATTGTAAACAGTATAATGTGTAACAGATTCTTTAATCATATTTTCAATCACAACATTTGTATAAGACATCAAACTTAATCATTTGTTGTTATTTTTCTCCGTGTATTTTTAGTACATTGTATAACTCATTTTGTTTGCTTTTTTTTTTCAAAAGGTTCCCCAACAAGATTAGTTCTTATTATAGTACAGTCAGCCACACATCAGGTTACCACAACCTGAGAAATTTCCTCAATTGATATTCAACCTAATGTGTATGACAATAAGATGACAGTCGATTGAAGAAATTTGACAGTTTTGTATACTTTTTGGGGTCTGGGCCCCAGGTTTGGTGAGGTAACACGGAGAGAAAGATCCAAAGTCCGAGAATAAGGTTTTTAATGTCTAGCACGTAAGCACGTTACAAGGTGATTGCCAGATTTTGCAAGTCTGCAGTTATTCACACGACATAGAGTATAGAGTGTAGTAGAGTATTATCTATGGTACAGATTATAAATACCTTCCGAACCAACGTCACATGACGTGTGGAACGGGAGGAATGATTTAATAATGCGATGACTATATACTAGACTTAGTCGCCACACCACCCCCCTACGGAGAAAATAAGTTTAGAAAAAGAAAAATAAATAAAACTATAGGATTTATAAGTCAAATGGAGTAGTAAAACGGACCTTACGACCTGATCTGGTTGTGTAATCGGGACTAGGTACAACCGATGGTGCTGACGGTACCGTAGGCGGGACCAAGGTATCGGGACCAGTATACAGATCACAAGATGGCGTAGTGCGATTGGGACCATCGAGAGGTGCATCGGGTTCGGGCTCCAGCATGGCGGGCTTCACACGGTCGAGACTTACCTCTGTGCTCCTGCCGTGTATGTCCAAGATGATTGTCTTGTCCTTCATCTGTAGGATCCGATGAGGACCTGTGTAGGCCGGTGTAAGTGGCCTGCGGACAGCATCGTCACGTAGGAAAGCGTGTGACGATTTAGACAAATCCTTGAAGATGAAGCTACCTGGATTAGTGTGCCGGGATGCTGGGACTGGTCGAACCATCGACATCTGTTGTCGTAGGCGCGTCATGAAGTCCGTAGGGTCTTCCTGTCTATTTAAGTTAGATGGCGACAAGAATTCACCGGGAAGGCGTAGAGTCTCACCGTACATGAGCTCTGCGGAGGACGATTGCAGGTCATCTTTTAGGGCGGTACGTATGCCCAAAAGAACAAGCGGCAAAGCTTCGAGCCACGAACCACCATGACACGTCAAAGCTGCCTTAAGTTGCCTGTGCAATCGTTCTACCATCCCGTTGGCGCATGGGTGGTAACTAGTCGTGCGCGTCCTTTCGGTAGCGCAGCTCTGGAGAAGGCGTCGAAAGAGGTCTGATTCGAATTGACGTCCCTGGTCAGTTGTGATAACCGTGGGGACGCCAAATCGAGAGATCCAGCCTGCAATGAAGGTGCTTGCAACTTCTTCAGCGCTGATACCGATCATGGGCCAGACCTCTGGCCAGCGAGTGTAGCGGTCAACTGCAGTGAGGCAGTATTTGTAAGGGCCACAGGGCGTCAGCGGACCGATGATGTCGATGTGGACATGTCGCAGTCTCGCTGACGGATTGGAAAAGTGTCCAAGTGGCATTTTAGTGTGCCTAGTGACCTTACTCTGCTGGCAGGGTATGCACGTGCGGGCCCAATAACGACAATCTTTGTTGACGTTTGGCCAAACAAATCGGTCGCAAACCAGGCGACACGTTGCACGAGCTCCAGGGTGGCTCAAGTTGTGTAACCTGTCGAACACCCGTCTTCGGAGCGGAGGTGGAACGTATGGTCGCGGTTTTCCGGTTGAGTGGTCGCAGACCAGACGGAAGTTGGTGCCAGGGACGTCGGTATGTCTAAGGTCAAGGGAAGAGGACGAATTATCAGCCAGCAAGGCTTTTAACTCGTCGTCGTGCTGTTGCGCTTGTGCGAGGTCTGAAAAATCAGCCTCGATGGAGATAGCCTCCACGCGTGACATTGCGTCAGCGACGACGTTGTCCTCTCCCTTGATGTACACGACATCAGTAGTAAAATGGGATATGAAAGATAGCTGATTGAGCTGCGCGGGAGGGAGGCGCTCACGGCGTTGGGTGAAAGCATACACTAATGGCTTGTGATCGGTATAGATCGTCGCGTGTTGCGCTTCGAGAATGTGCCGGTAGTGCTGTACGCTCTCATACACCGCGAGTAGCTCTCTGTAGTAAGCTGGCCATTCGGATTGACGAGGGGTCAGTTTCTTGCTGAAGAATCCGATGGGTTTCCAGCTGTCTCCAACGCGCTGCTGCAAGCATGCTCCTAAATGTGTGCTCGATGCGTCCGTGAATAGACCGAGTGGAGCATCATTAACTGGGTGCGCGAGCAGCGTTGCCTCAGATAAGCTGTCTTTACAAGCTTCAAAAGCTTGGAGAAGCTCTGGAGTCCAAGGTACAGGTACGTTGCCTTTGCCGTTGATCGCAACGATTGCATCCACCAGAGGAGCTTGTAAGCGTGCGGCACTGGGAAGGAATCTACGATAGTAGTTAGCCATTCCCAGGAACCGGCGCAAGCCTTGTACGGTTTTAGGAGGCGGGAAATCTCTCAGCGCCTGAATCCGGTCTTCTGGTGGGCGCGTGCCGTCTGCACTAATGCGGCAGCCCAAAAATGTTACCTCGCTGACTCCCAGAGTACATTTGGCGGGGTTTATGACAACCCCGTAATCGCGAAGTCTCTGGAACAGCACACGTAGATGGTCAGCGTGCTGGGTCTCATCGCGTGAGTACACCAGAATGTCGTCGATGTATGCAAAACAGAAATCGAGCCCTCCAACGACTTGGTCTATGAAACGCTGGAAGGTTTGTCCTGCGTTTCTGAGACCAAAGGTCATGAATGGGAACTCGAAGAGTCCGAATGGAGTTATGATGGCGGTTTTGCAAACATCGTCAGGAGCCACGGGGATTTGCTGGTAGGCTTTTACGAGGTCTATTGTGCTAAACACTGTAGCACCAGCAATGTTGTTGCAAACATCCCCTATGTGGCGCACTGGGTACCGGTCTGGAACTGTCCGAGCATTGAGGGCTCTATAATCACCGCACGGGCGCCATGAGGCGTCCTTCTTTGGCGTCATATGCAGCGGTGAGGCCCAGGGACTCTTAGATGGTCTGGCAGTTCCACATTGGGCCATCTCCTCAAACACCTTTTTGGCTGCTTGCAATTTTTGAGGTGCGAGGCGGCGGGGACGGCAAGACACTGGAGGACCATCGGTGGTCTTGATGTGATGAACAGTGTCATGTCTTACCTCCCTTGGTGTACCTGGCGGCCTGGTGATGTCAGGGAACTCAGACAGTATCTGCAGGAAGCGTGGATCAAGACCATTGCAGGATACGGCTTTGATGCTTATCTGTTCGCAGGAGGCGATGATGGCGCTGCATTGGAGACCAGTCTTCCCATCGAGGAGGCGCTTGCCTGCACAAGTCGGGGAGAAGATGGTAGTGCGCCAGGAAATCCGCTCCGATGATGGCGGCGCTTACGTCCGCAATTATGAAATTCCACGAAAAATTCCTGCGTAGACCGATATTTAGGCTGAGTTGGATTGTGCCATAGGTTTGGATATTGCTGCCATTGGCAGCATATAGCTCGTAATCCGTAGCCCGATGACAGGTAGACAGCCACCGACGTGGGTAGCACGAAAGGTCAGAGCCCGTATCCACCAGGAAGCGGCGGTGTGATACCAGCTCTGTGACGAAAAGTCGGCGACTGGAGCTGAGACTGTCGGTTGCCGACGCTACTGACAGCCCAGCTAGTTTTCCGCCTGCTTCCAGGTGCAGGGCGGGTGGCATTTAGTTGCTTTCTCCTGGAACCTATTGTGATACCAGCACCAAGATGACCTGCTGTCACGACCTGGAGTGGGAGCGCGGGAGCGGCTGCCATTTCTGTTACTGTTCCTACTGAGACTTGATCTGGTTCTGCTTCTGGGTCGGCTGTCGCTGGTCAGAGCGGCGACTTGGCGGGCCAGCTCGTCCAGGCGTGCCGTTATACCTGAATCAGATGTGGAGTGCACCTGCGCTGGTGATCCAGGAGACACCTCCAAGATCCTGTCTGCGAGTTCGGCCACCTTCTCAAGAGGCAGATCCTCTTGCGCCGCTAAGATTGCCTGCAGATGGCGGGGCAATCGCCGCATCCACAGCTGGCGCAAGATTTTTTCATCTGACATGGACGGTCCTGCCAGTGTCCTAAGGTGCCGTAAAAATTGTGACGGGCGTCGGTCGCCTAGCTCCTCCTCACTTACCAGCTGTCGAACCCGTTGCCCCTCCGACATAGACAATCGCCGGATGAGTTCTGTTTTAATCGTTAAGTATTTATCTTTAGCAGGCAACTTGTCCAAAAGGTCCTCAATCTCCCCTAGGGTCCGTTCGTCAAGTTGACCTAGAATGTGGTCATACTTGGTTTGGTCAACTGTAATACCAGCTAAGTTGAACTGGCTTTCAACCTGAGCAAACCAGGTCGCAGGTCGTGTACGCCAGAAGGGCGGTAATTTGGCAGGAAACTTTGCAAATTGATGAAGGTTCCGTAGGTAGTGGCGGGGTGGCGGCTTTACATGTCTGCTCCAATTGAGCTTGGAGAGCAACGTTTTGCTCCTGCAGGGGTTTAGTAGCCAATAATAAATTCTGAAATTGTTGTTGAAGTTCTAAATTTTGCGCCTGCAGGGCAGCAAAACGCTCCTCTAGGTTATCCATAATTATATCTATTAAATATACTTCTAAACAATAATAATTAACTAGACTAAATTTAAAACCGCAATTAAAATGACTTAAAACGAACACTGCACTGGGGAATTTTATAAGTAAAGTTGCGATTACGGGTTAAAAGAAGAAATTCACTGGGACAATGCACGGGTTAATTTAATACGGCACTATGATGACGCACGGATCAAGTGGGGACACTGCTGCGACGCATGCGTTGACTTCGTAAACAACGGCGTCCGTACTGATTATCCGTCTATACTGTGGCGGCGTACGGTTGAGTTTTCTATACTGTGGCGCCGTGCGGGATCAAAATGGCCTTGGTAATGTAATATGAGGCGACGATGTAGATCTCGATGTAAATAAGTTAGACAGTACCTTAGGTTCCGGGGATTACCTTCCTAGGTACTCAGGAGGTAGTTCACACGCCGATCTGGTGTTCCCAAGCTGTTGTTCACGGCGTTGCGGGTTGCCTCGGCGTCGGCGCACCGTGTCGGCGGCTCGGCGAGGTTGCGGGAACGTTTGAATCGTGTCGGCGCGGCGGGGATGTCGGCGGCGCGCGACACGGGATGCCCAAAACCGGGTCGGAATCTTCCCTCACGCTTGCGTCTGCTGTCGAGATGAGCCGGCCGGTGCGCGGCGCACGGTGAGCGTGCGGCGGGAATGGCGGCGGCGATCGACACGAGGACGAAACCTCACGTAATAACGACGATCACGTCGGGGTCACCACTTTGGGGTCTGGGCCCCAGGTTTGGTGAGGTAGCACGGAGAGAAAGATCCAAAATCCGAGAATAAAGTTTTTAATGTCTAGCACGTAAGCACGTTACAAGGTGATTGCCAGATTTTGCAAGTCTGCAGTTATTCACACGACATAGAGTATAGAGTGTAGTAGAGTATTATCTATGGTACAGATTATAAATACCTTCCGAACCAACGTCACATGACGTGTGGAACGGGAGGAATGATTTAATAATGCGATGACTATATACTAGACTTAGTCGCCACACTTTTATGTGTGGCTGTACGTACTTTTAAACCGAGAGGTGAATGCTCCGATTCGATCCTACGACCTCTCGTATAGAAATCGCGTTCTTATCTGCTGAGCTATCATCGCTCTAATTAACATTACATTATTCAATAATTACGTAAAAATCCGCTAGTTATTTTCGCAGGCGAAGGTCGTCGATAACGCCAAACACATGCGCTATCTTATCGCGTGTTTGTTTGTGTGTTACGCCCAACAATGCCTTCTCTGTTTACATATGTACTCAGAATATTTACTGAAGCGGTACGTCTTGAAATTTGGACTTTATTTATTTATTGATAAGACGGAATTTGTTTGTGCGTTGTTGTGGCGTAGGTTATTTATTTATTTATTTTAAACTTTATTGCACAAAAATTTGTTACAATAGGCGAACTTAATGCCCTGGGGCATTCTCTACCAGTTAACCTTTGGGTCATGCAGAAAAGACAGTGGTGCGGCGAAAAGAGTAATAGTGTAAAATAATAATTTATTTAAGGTTAATGTCATTTCTTTTAAATAATCATGGTACAGTCAACTCCAAAAATATGTAATACACTTTAGGACCTTGTCACAATGCTTAAAACGCCATGGGGGTCACCGGTGACCGGCAAACAATACTATTTCTATTGTGTCTAGTAATATGGCAGTCAAAGGCATAGGTAATGTATAAGAACGTAGAAGTCGTTCTACGTGTGACAAGGTCTTAAAGTGTATAATATGTACATATTTTTGGAGTTGCCTGTACTACAACACTGTCATACCATACAATTCGTAGCGTTATAACAACAACTTTGACCTGACACCGTACTACGTAGCTTGAGCACTTGTTACAGATATCAGACAACAGAGGAATCATAAATATAATACTTAAATAAATATATTACACCTAGACACTGAACAAACACAAGTATTCATCACACAAATATTTGTCCAGTGAGATAAAGTCAGTTCATAATTTGAAGATTATGAATGACATTAGTGTAGATAACAAACAATAAAGCACGAAATAGCCTTTTATAAACATTAAAACCAATAGAAAACGAACGTAACCAAACCCAAACATTTTGTATCTGTTGACGAAACTAATACTACAGTTTGGGACATGCTAAATTAATTTATCGTGCGGACGCACATACATCCACTGGACTAGATAGATATCCCCAGTAATCTCAATTACCCGTCCAATACAGCGCAAAATGTATTATAGGCTATAGCTGTATAGGCATGGGGTAACTTCCAACGAAGCTCGACATTGAACCTTACTACATGGACATAAGACAATTAAGTGGATCACTAACATACAGTGATTAAGAAGACACGAGTCTATGCTATGAATCTGATTAAAAATCTCGAGTCTAATTTCGACTCGACTGACTGAACTCAGAAGACTCGAGAGTTTTGTATCCAGAGTGCAAGCTATAAAAAAGCTCGAGAACATGTTTCATGATGAACATGAACACAATCATGTTCTGATAAATGACTCGACGGACACAGAGAATGACTCGAATCGTGCAGGAAATAACTCAACTCAGAAACAACTTGACCACAAAAAGTGCTCGACGAACACAGAGAGAAAAGGCTCGAGCTTAGAAAAAGAGTTCAAGAACAGAAACTTACTCAAACGCAGAAAAAGAGCTTGTCGAAAACAGAAGACTCTCTCTCAGAAATCAGAATCAGAATCCCGCGCAGAAACGGTCGAACGAGGAAGACAAGTTAAGCTAGTACAAGAGTCTCCATTGGTATTGTGGGTGTAAATGGACGGCCGCAATCGCTTACCATCAGGTGAGGTCTACTCGTCTGCCATCTATCACATAAAAAAAGATTCAAGCAAAAAAGTGTAAGACTCGAGCCCTGTAAAAACGGCAACAAGTTTTACCTTTAAAAACTCGGAGAGACTCGAGTTTAGTACATGACTAGTTATATTATAACATGTGACGCGAGCATGGGGTATCATGTAAACACGTTAACTGGCAGCGTTTGATAAGCCGCATCCTGCCGCGAGGCCGCGCATACCGCCGGCGATTGGCGAGCCTAGGGCGTGATGTAGTAGGGACTGGAATAAGTTCCCCATTTGATATGATAAAGTTTCAAAGGTCAAGGTAGAAGGTCAATACATTTTTAGGTTAACGCTTGACAATCGCCCCTGAAGGAAATCGTCGTTGAGGTCTAGGAAGTTACACGTTTACCTAGAACAGCGATTCCCAATAGCCGGGTCGCGACCCGGTGCCGGGTCACCAAAATGAAAAACCGGGTCGCGACATTTTCGCCTTATTTTAAAACATGAGTACCTAATAGCTAACTTGGATTCTTTAGTCAAAAATAAGAAACAGCTGCATTCTTCGCACTAACATGATAGTGACTAAATGCCAGCTTGAGTTTGAAAGTAGGTACTTAGTGGGTTACGAAGGGTCAGTGTGAAAATTACCGGGCCATGGCACAACAAAGGGAAATACTGACCTAGAAGATGCCTGTTTACTCTTGCCTTAAATATATCCAGATCGTACGTAAGTGATGATGAGGGAACACAAACTTCGGCAACTTTAGCTGTCCGCAATAAGAACAAGGAAGCAAACGCTTCATAATGCTAAGAGGTATGGCAACAAGAGTATGACTAATGTATGTTTAACTTTGGGAGTGCCACGCTTCGGCATGAATGGGCCGGCTCGACCGGAGTGATACCACTGCCTCACAGAAAACCGTCGTGAAGCAGCCCCTGTGCTGTGTTTCGCCGAGTGAGTGAGGGTACCGGAGGCCCACTCGGGGGGGAAGGCGATAAAAGGTTGGCAGCGCACTTGTAACTCCACTGGTGTTGCAAGTGTCCATGGGCAGCGGCAATTGTTTACCATCAGGTGATCCGCCTGCTCGCCTGCTACCTATCACATAAAAAAAAATTATAATGTATGTAATGTATTGACTTTTACTGTCTCGGTGGCGCAGCTGGTAGTGGGACTTACTTTAAAGCGACATCAGCGCTTGGATCCCGGGTCAAAAGTAGTAGGTATCTTAGTTTTTCTATTGAGAAATTCTCAGAGTCAGTTTCAAGTTTGGAAGTTGGCGGTCTTGTATCCCCGCACTAATGCAAGTGTCAGACGAGTATAGTTCGCATATAAACATTTAATATTTTTATCAACACATTAAGTGCATTGTATAACTCAAACCCTGACCTGCAACTAATTTCTTCATCAGTTTTGTGTATTACTGATGATGAAATGTCGAGAATGTTTGGTCTGACGAATTGTAAAAAGAATTCAAACTACATTAAAAATGTAGGCTACCATTTAGCGATCAAATAAAATGTATTTTTGAGTTCAAACTAACGCAGAATGTGTGTACGCAGAACTTATTGATGCTCATACATCAAGATAATAAATGCATTATCAGACTGATAACAGGTTATTGGCAAATCGCTGCATTAATGATGAGATATTCTGAAACCTCGAGGCGGCTGGTCTACAAGTATTAAGTACTTTAGTGGGGTATGGAAAAAGATTTTTTTTTTTATGTGATAGGTAGCAGGCGAGCAGGCGGATCACCTGATGGTAAGCAATTGCCGCCGCCCATGGACACTTGCAACACCAGTGGAATCACAAGTGCGCTGCCAACCTTTTGTCCCCTTTCCCCCCGAGTGGGCCTCCGGTACCCTCACTCACTCGGCGAAACACAGTACAGGGGCTGCTTCACGCCGGTTTTCTGTGAGGCAGTGGTATCACTCCGGTCGAGCCGGCCCATTCATGCCGAAGCGTGGCTCTCCCACAGTTAAAGTTATTGCTATTGCTCGGCGTTTCTTTGGACGATCGAAGCCAGAATGAGGCGATTCGACAGAGAACCAAGTTCATCACTATAGGGTTGCCAGACGTGTGAATTTAGTCGAACAGGGTTAAGTCTTTTTTGTTGCGTGTCCGGCCAAACAAAACAGTGTGACCGGCCTATCTGGATTTTGTTAGGGTTTTTGGGTGGTGATTAAGTCTAATCACATCATAGTAGCGATGACTTAATTTCTATGAGGGAGGCCTTTGCCTTGTAGTGGGATAGTATAAAGGCTGATACTTTATTTTTTGTGCAGGGTGATTACGACGAGTTTTTGGAAGGAAAACCGATTCCGTCGAAGACGATGCAACTAGCCGCTTTAATATTGTTGTCCTTTGCATACCCCACCAGGGGTTAGTTAGGAGTACCTAATCTGGCGTAGTTTTAAAAACATACCTTTCACAAATGCGATAAAGTTAAATTTTAAACAAACAAATGTATCTTATCAGAGTTCACATTGTATGAGTAAAGGTGTCACATTAAACAATGCAAATATGTTTATTGTACGATACTGTGAGTATATAAAAAACTGATTCGTTAAATTATCTGCAAACATACAAGCGATAAATCTAACACCGGTTTAGTTATCTCTTTTCCGTTTAATTGTTATCGGTACATCAGGTTACATAGATAAATGCTCCCTACAAGTAGATTTTTTTAAATAATCACTTATTTAATGATATCTACTTATAATATTTTTTCTTATGAAATAGGAAGGCAAACGAGCAAGCGGGTCACATGATGGTAAGTGAACACTGCTGCAATATCAACTGTTAAGGAATTTGTGACTCGTTCGCGCTCTATGAAAATTAATACGTTAACCTAACTACTGTAACTAGGTACATATCTGTATTTTTGGTGCCAAATAAACGTATTCTATTCTATTCTAACTTGGAGTTGTACAGTTCAAGTACTGTACATAGTAACTTCTGCTGCTGACTGTACTTAGTCGAGCCATTAGTGTTCAATGTTACGAAAAGAAAACATGAGATCATAGTCGAGGATATCCACCGCCCAACATAGAAAACTAGATCACACAAGTTAGTTCAATTGTAGAGTTGATTTGGAAAGTATCACCACCGGCGCCCGCGCAATTGTTAGGTGACCTCTAACAGTCTGTGAGTGCATGGGATGGCCAGATGGTGGGAAATGGGCTAGAATGTCCAAGCTTTTGTATGACAAGTATCAAAACAAATCCTCCCATCTTCCGACAAAGTAACAAATACATTATGTTTTCGACCTCAACGATTCGAAATTCAAGGCCATATTATAAAAAAAACATCTACCTATTTGGAAAAAGAAAGAAACGTAAGAGAAAGTTAGATCGAAAACTATTTTCGGTTCAAAGGATACAACGATTTCGACTTCCGGTGTGTCACGCTCAATAGTTCTAGAAAGCCATATTATAATCGCCTATTTGTCTATGTGAAATAAAATTTAATAAATGTTTTTGTTATCCACATAGCAACTAAAACAAATAACAAACGTTTCGTATTAGGACTCGGTGACGACACTTCTCTGTAATAAACCGCTGTCACACATTTCCGTACTGTGCATGTGATTTGGCGTTCAGTTACGTCATACGCTTGTAAACGCCGCCATTGCTGAACGAGCGTTTTCGCGCGCTTCTTAAACAGGGCATTTTTCATTGTAATTCCAAAAGAAATGTGTAAAAGAGAGACTATTGTCGTGTTTCACTCGACAATCTACAGCGAACGTGTAATCAATCATCGGTCCCTCAATGAAGCCCGAAGTAGCTCCAGCCGTGACCGCGGCCTTGCGGACCCCGCAGGAAGCCATTATCGCGCGATAGCAGCGAGCTGATAATACCACCACTGATTTTGAGTTACAGCGATGGCAGTGTTAATGGGAGTTTTTGGTTGCTAGGTCATGTATTTCCAATGCTAGCGACAAAAATACTGTAATGTGCTAATAAAATCGCGAAACTGACGTTATCATGCCATACCCTATGGTTTAAACTGACCATACGTCCCGTTTATCCGTTTTTCGGTCATTCAAAAGCCGGGACGCAAAATTTGCGGCATACGTATTGTGGAAAAACTGTCCCGTTATATGAATAAAAAGTCCCGTTTTTCGAAATGAGGAGCCTTTGGAGCTCCGCTATAACCCCCGCGCCCCGTTTTAAGAAAAAAAGCAGGCAGTTTAGGTATGGACTTTCTTGACGCATTATACATGGACACTTTTTATGTGATATGAGGTAGACGAGCAGACGGATCACCTAATGGTAATCGATTGCCGCCCATGTAAACTCGTAAAACACTCAAGTCAAAAGTGCGCTGACAATTTTTCAACACTCCTTCCGATTAGGCTTCGGATATAGCTGGCGGCACGAAAGTATAGCGATGACCGTTATTTTGCGCACTTGTAAAAAAGAAGACTTTCTATGAAAATTGGTTTCTGCGCACTCAAGGTCATAACTACACTTTCTTGCGGCAGACTATACCCTCCCTCACTCGGGGAAATACAGCGCAAGAGCTGCTACTCGCAGGTTTTCTGTAAGTCCGTAGCTCAGTGTTTCCCAAACTTTGTTATGCCATGACCGACGAACGAAATTTTCACATTGACCCTTCGTGACCCACTAAGCACCTACTTTCAAACTCAAGCTGTTTCCCGACCCGGTTATTTCGTTTTGGTGACCCGGCACCGGGTCGCGACCCAGCTATTGGGAAACGCTGCCGTAGCTGATGTTAAGCGATGCTTCCTCCAAAGAACAAAGTCCGATGTCCTATATTAAACATATTGCAAATCGGTCTTTATTCATTGGAGCAGTCGGATTGCCGTCTCCCACGGACACCGCGGCCTTGCACACCCAGGAAGCCATTTATCGTCCGATAGCGGCGAGCTGATAAAACCACCACCGGTTATGAGTAAGCGATGATACCGTTGGTTTTATCAAGGGTTTTTTTTATTGCTGGGCCAGGTGGGCAATTCTCGTACACTAGACATTGAAGTCGAATTTAGAGATTTCATACATTCGTCTGTACAGAATTACGATTCGACTTCAATGTCGAGTTGCTTCTCAGGTCCTATGCTAGCGGCAATCACTAACTACTACATTGAGACTAGTGGAGATATAAAATTTAAATACTAGTTCATAGATGAAGAGATAGATACACTGAAGAAGACGCCCCGTTGATCAAAGTCGGTGGTTTAAGTACCGAGTCTTGGGGTCCTGGATTCGATTACTGGGAGTAGGGATTTATGTCACGAGTTTTCGGACATAGCTCGGGTTAGTGATGATCACCAATCGGCATTGGGAAGAGTACTGATTTAGCCTAATCCCATCATAGTAGCGATGGCTTGATTTCTATGATGGAGACCTTTTCCCCGCAGTGGGACAGTATACATATAGGATGTTACTTTAATTTTTACACTGAACAAAAAAAAAAAACAGTGTGTGTCCAGAGAGTAAGTTTAACCCCCAACCCTTGGAGACCAAGGCAGACCAAACAATCCTTCAAGCCTGTTATAGTCGTGCCATTCCATATTATGGAGAGAAACGCTACTTGTGGTTAAACAAGTTACTTATGTAATAGCGGAGATCTAGCCCTAACGGTTATGGTATGGCATAATAATTACTCTGGTTAAGATATAAGATTAATTCCTCTTACCCTAACAAGGTATACGACCAGCAATCACGTCGGAGTATCATTTTATTTGGTTTCATTTAATTGTAATGGAAAGGAAATATCTATACTATATTTACAAAGAGTTAACTTCTAGAGAAAACCACTAGACGAAAAACTGGCGCGATGTAATCGACACCTAGCACCATCTATCGGCAAAGATTCGAAATTCTGCGAAAATAGCAAAATTCTGTTCCGAAAAAGAGGGCGTGGTGGTGAGGGTGTATCATGAACATTTATATGCCTTTAACGACGTGTTCTACCAACCATTCTGAACAACATTTGCTCTACGACTTTTGAAAATTTGTCGATTTTTTTTCTACGATTTTTCCCCATACAATAATTATAAATAAATAAATATTCGCATATTTCTTGACATTCGCATTCGCAAAATTTATGCACTATTTTTGCGTAAAATCAACTGTTCCATGCATAAAATAAAGGCTATTCTATTATGTGTGGAACAGTTTATTTAGATAATCTGTTAAATGGACATCATTCGTGTTATAGCTGGAGGCACGAAAGTATAGCGATGACCGTTATTTTGCGCACTTGTAAAAAAGAAGACTTTCTATGAAAATTGGTTTCTGCGCACTCAAGGTCATAACTACACTTTCTTGCGGCAGACTATACCCTCCCTCACTCGGTGAAATACAGCGCAAGAGCTGCTACTCGCAGGTTTTCTGTGAGTCCGTCGTATCTGATGTTAGCGAACGCTTGCTCCGAAGAACAAAGTCCGATCTCCAATAACAAACATATTGCAAATAGGACTTTATTCTTTGGAGCAGTCGGATTGCCGTCTCCCACGGACACCGCGGCCTTGCACACCCAGGAAGCCATTTATCGTCCGATAGCGGCGAGCTGATAAAACCACCACCGGTTATGAGTAAGCGATGATACCGTTGGTTTTATCAAGGGTGCGATTTTTTATTGCTGGGCCAGGTGGGCAATTCTCGTACACTAGACATTGAAGTCGAATTTAGAGATTTCATACATTCGTCTGTACAAAATTACGATTCGACTTCAATGTCGAGTGCACCAGATTGCTTCTCAGGTCCTATGCTAGCGGCAATCACTAACTACTACATTGAGACTAGAGGAATAAAATTTAAATACTAGTTCATAGATGAAAGATACACTGAAGAAGACGCCCCGTTGATCAAAGTCGGTGGTTTAAGTACCGAGTCTTGGGGTCCTGGATTCGATTACTGGGAGTAGGGATTTATGTCACGAGTTTTCGGACATAGCTCGAGTTTAGTGATGATCACCAATCGGCATTGGGAAGAGTACTGATTTAGCTAATCCCATCATAGTAGCGATGGCTTGATTTCTATGATGGAGACCTTTTCCCCGCAGTGGGACAGTATACATATAGGATGTTACTTTAATTTTTTACACTGAAACAAAAAAAAAAAACAGTGTGTTTCCAGAGAGGAAATTTAGCCCCCGACCCTTGGAGACCAAGGCAGAGCAAACAATCCTTCAAGCCTGCTATAGTCGTGCCATTCCATATTATGGAGAGAAACGCTACTTGTGGTTAAACAAGTTACTTATGTAATAGCGGAGATCTAGGCCTAACGGTTATGGTATGGCATAATAATTACTCTGGTTAAGATATAAGATTAATTCCTCTTACCCTAACAAGGTCTACGACCAGCAATCACGTCGGAGTATCATTTTATTTGGTTTCATTTAATTGTAATGGAAAGGAAATATCTATACTATATTTACAAAGAGTTAACTTCTAGAGAAAACCACTAGACGAAAATCTGGCGCGATGTAATCGACAACTAGCACCATCTATCGGCGAAAATAGCAAAATTCTGTTCCGAAAAAGAGGGCGTGGAGGTGAGGGTGTATCAAGAACATTAATATGCCTTTAACGACGTGTTCTACCAACCATTCTGAACAACATTTGCTCTACGACTTTTGAAAATTTGTCGATTTTTTTTTCTACGATTTTTTCCCATTCAATAATTATAAATAAATAAATATTCGCATATTTCTTGACATTCGCATTCGCAAAATTTATGCACTATTTTTGCGTAAAATCAACTGTACCATGCATAAAATAAAGGCTATTCTATTATGTGTGGAACAGTTTATTTAGATGATCTGTTAAATGGACATCATTCGTGTTATAGCTGGAGGCACGAAAGTATAGCGATGACCGTTATTTTGCGCACTTGTAAAAAAGAAGACTTTCTGTCAAAATTGGTTTCTGCGCACTCAAGGTCATAACTACACTTTCTTGCCTCTGACTGGTCTATTCTTACTATGAGGGCTTCGGGATTAAAAGAATTAATATTTAACGGTGTATAATAGGCTGGTAAATACCAGTATAACATAACCAGTAGCTCGTGTTGTGATACCGTACAAATCGAGGTACTTCTCACTCTTCTCAGAAACCTGGCTTCAATTGAATATGCATTTCGATCTACTCGTTCCGGTCCTAACTGCGGACCCTCGTGTTTATGTAGTTTATGTATAAAGTAGATGGTTTACACGGGTCGAGAACAGGAGACTATTAGGTTTACGAGCGACCAGTGGAATCTATATTGGTGTAGGTATATACTTATATATCTGTGTTTCTCCGAGTGAGTGAAAAGTTGTTGTGATTCCACTGGTGTTGCGGGGTTCTATGGGCGGCAATCGTTTATCTCAGGCACGGACGTATATATAGCTTTGACAAGGGGGGTATCTCACATTGCAAAACAATAACTAATCAACACCCCCCCCCCTCCCCCCGTGCTCGGATTTAACAATTGAAATAATATTTTATAATGCGGCTCTCCCGAAGTACAATTCAACCGGCTGGACCCAGCGTGCGTTTTTGCGTGTTCGCATTCTTGAAGAACGTGAGGTTGATTTGTTGATTTGCCGTCCCAGGGCTATCTACAATTTGCTACCCCACCAACCTTGCCGACCCCTTAATTAAGTCGCCCTTGGCTATAGCCGATTCAACCTTATGTCAAACCAGGCCTCAATGGGGGGGGGGTCCAGGGGTTCCGGACCCCCCCCCCCCCTTATATACGTCCATGATCTCAGGTTATCCGTTTGTTCCTAACCTAACCTATCAGATAAAAAAACCTAAACGCCAAGTTTTATTTTGCAAAGAACATGTAGTCTTGTAGTACCTATTTCATTCTCATTCTCTCATCTTACTGTAATTCTCGGTTGCATCCAAAGCTGTCACTTTGAAGCCAGGGGTACGCGTAAACCATGATTCTAGATTTGGAGTCTAGAAATTCCAATGAGGCGACTGTTGTCTGATCTTCGAAACCCTTTAACAGGGCAACCAGACCAACTGAATCATGATTACAGGTTAGTAACTATAAGAAACTAGCAAATTTCCTCACTATGTTTTCCCTCACAAATACGCACATAGATTTGAAAAAATCCAGTGGTACATACTTGGATTCGAACCACGATTACGTATGGGAGACGCGTTTTTATCCACCGAGCAATCGCTTGGCAAGCTTCTCGAGTAAGCCATACAACTCTTATCGATTTCGCCTTCTTCGGAAACGGGCTCGTGCAGACCGCAAATAACGTGGCAGAAACGAACATAATGACTGCAATTTAGTATGTGAGAAAACACACTACCATATTCATGAGTTCGGTACACGCGTATCGGCATATCGGAGCGTTTTTGCTGTATCTGGGATCTTGCTCGGTCGTTTTCATTCTAACTTTGGTATGAGTGAAAATAAGAGTTTCGAATAAGTAAGTAACCGGCGTAAAGCAGCTCCTGTGCTGTGTTTCGCAGTGAGTGAGGGTACCGGAGGCCCATCGGGGGGGAAGGGGATAAAAGGTTAGCAGCGCACTTGTGACTCCACTGGTGTTGCATGTGTCCATGGGCGGCGGCAATTGCTTACCATCAGGTGATCCGCCTGCTCGTCTGCTACCTATCACATAAAAAAAAAAAAAAAAGTTTTTTTGTTACGCGAGTGGATATGCAGGGTATCTATTTTTGAATCGCTCGTGTGACACAGTGTTATCGCATGTGACGTATGTCACATTCGTCTTCTAAGCCGCATGACGTTTAAACCTATTTTGATGATTAATCTATCGCGTGCTTGGTAGGTACCGAAAATGCCGATTATGTATGTCGAACGAAAATCAGTAGAAAACGTGCGCAACGAGTGAATCAAAAATAGGTCTACAGGTCCTATTCAGACCAGTATCACTGCGACTAGTTTGATTTATTGTGCTCGCTGCTATGCTACGATTCAGTTCCAAACCCTGCACTTTTAAGGAAAGTGAACTAATTGGTTGGGACTGAGATCACTATCTTCATTGGGGCTTAGTATGAGCTGGAGAAGTTCTTTTTTTTATTTTATGATATAGGTGGCAGACGAGTGGACGGATCACCTGATGGTGAATACCGCCGCCCATGGACACCTGCAACATCAGTGGTGTCACAAGTGCGCTGCTTACCTTTTAACCCCTGGATTGGGCCTCCGGTACCCTCTATCAACCTCACCCTAACGCAACAAAACACAGCGCATGACACTGCTTCACGCCGGTTTTCTGTGAAAATGTGGTGTTACTCCGGTCGAGCCGGCCCATTCATGCCGTAAGAGTGGCTCTTCCCACTCGTGTTGGAGGTCAAGATCCACTCCGGGTCGCTGAGCCAGCATAGTAAGGTGCAAACACCTCTAAATAAAACAGACAGCGTAGACAACAGGTACATGTAATCTGACTGAGTCGGAAAGGTCAAGATGATTAGCTCAGCCGGTGTGAAGGTAACCTTGAATATCTACGACCGAGTTGAAACAGACCCTAATTCAATTACTCGGTGTTGAGTCAGCTTTTGGTAACAGATACCACAATACACAGTTAGCCTAAACTAAATTCACCATGGGAGAGACGCGCTTCGGCATTCGGCATTCGGCAAAGTGATACCACGGCCTCACAGAAGACCAGCGTAAAGCAGCGCCTGCGCTGCGTTTCGTCGAGTGAGTGAGGGCACCGGAGGCCCAATTGGGGGGAAAGGGGGTTAAAGGTTGGCAGCGTACTTCTGACTCTGCTGGTGTTGCAGATTATTGCAGGTGTCTATGGGCGGCGGCCATCGCTTACCATCAGGTAATCCGTCTGTTCATCTGCTCAAGATTTCCCAAAGAGCCATGGAGCGTAGCATCTTAGGCATCAAATTATCAGATAGAGTGCGCAATTCTGATATACGCTCCAAGACTGGAATAGCAGATGTAGGTCGAAAAGCTGCTATATCATATAAAAAAAAACTGTTTCTCATTTCTACTCACCACTAGCCCTTTGGAACTGCACAGCGGCGCGCTGGCACTCTGCGCGCGCGACGGTGGCCACGCCCACCGCGTCGTAGTACGGCCGGGACTTGTCCACGCACGTGCCCAGCCGTTTGGTCAGCCCCTGCAGACGCCGGGACGTCTCGTTCAGAAGCAGGTGGAACGTTTTCATAGATTCCTGTAAGAATTTTGGCTGTTAATAGTCCTCTATCTTCTATACTATTTATAAAGAGATAACTTCTATAGACATCGACAAGGCTTATACGTAAATCGAAAACACGAAACACTAGCTCGATGTAATCGACGCCCAGCGCCATGTATTGGTTCATTTTTGAACTACGGTCCCGAAGTGAAGTGAGGGCGGGCCACTAGTAATTTATAAACTTGAGAGCAATCCCACAGCGGTAAGAACGCGC
Source organism: Cnaphalocrocis medinalis (assembly GCA_014851415.1). NCBI lineage: Eukaryota > Metazoa > Arthropoda > Insecta > Lepidoptera > Crambidae > Cnaphalocrocis > Cnaphalocrocis medinalis. The sequence continues at coordinate 16,015,869 of CM026279.1, forward strand.
CTTCCACCTATGGATTTTTCAAATCAACGCCTACTTATTCGTTTCTACCACCAGCACAGCGGTGAGGGAAAACTTCGTGAGGAAACCTGCACGTATTGGATAGTTTCTGACCATGATTCAGTTAGTCTGTTTTTTATATTGAGGACTATCAAGATGACCTCACTCCGCATGATGGTAAGCGGCCATGAGATCCAAATATGAGGTTGACAGGCACAAAAGAACTCCCCCTCCTGTTAGGGTTGCGTAGGTGAGACGGCAGTCGCTTCATTGTACTATTATCAGACTCCCCAAATCCCCGGGCTCCGAAGCGACAGCTGGACGCAACTGGGAATCTACATCTACAATTCAATATTACGTAAGTTCTAGAACTTCATAGAATCTCTGCAGTGGTTCATAGTCACAATTACGTGTGTCGTATGCAATTGACCCAATCTATGCGCTTGCGCCGACCTCGGCCGTACCTTGTTTATTTAACTGGCCACGTTTATTAGGGCACATAGGAAATATGTGCGTAGACGCATCTGTTTGCCTGCTGATAGATACATACGAGTGTAGCTGCTGCTTGTATAGTTGCGCGATCATTCTAATATGAGTCTTATGTAGAACGATATTATGTGTTTCACTACGAATAATCTTACTCTCTCATGTTAGCCTGTAATTCCTAGTTGTATCCTTGAGAAGTCCTTGAGTGGAGACCGCGACTCGGCAAACGTAGTATTGGACGCCCTGCTACAAGATGGAATGACGACATTCGAAGGCTGGCTGGAGTGAGCTGGATGAGAGTGGCCGAAAATCGGGAGCGGTGGCGTGCATTGGGGGAGACCTATGTCCAGCAGTGGACGAGCGTGGTTTGCTGATGATGATGATTCGTACCCTGGGCAGGGTATGATTGCTAGGTAGGTACGCTTAGACCATAAATCAGGCTTTTAGGAGCAAAGTCTGTTGTCTGACTTTCGCAACCCTTTAACAGGGGGAGAAGACCAACTGATACGTGGTTAACGTTTCAGAAATTAACCGAAACATGCCGTTTTCCTCAGGTTTTCCCTCACCGCCGACCTATGGGAAATGGCCGAAATATGCACATAGTTTTGAAAAATCCATAGGTGCATCGTTGAGATTCGAACCACCACAACTCATGGACAGCACGTTCTTATCCAGTGAGCTGCCACCGGTCATAAATTTTATCCTACACCTAGCTTCCAACTTTTACACAAGTCCTATAATAATATTTTAAATGGGAAAGTGTAATGCATGTGTGTTTGTTGGTCCGTCTATCAGCGGCCAAACGGAGCGACGAATTAATGGAGGACGAAGGGATGGAAAGTGAATTGACTACTTATTGTCTCTTTCTAACGCGAGTGAAACCGCGGCAGCTCATAAAAGATATTGCGTCAATCAATCTCTCACGGTAACCGCTATTGTACCAAATTGTTGAAACTACGAGCTCAATGAAAATTCATCGCATCTCGTTATCGTCTTTTTTTTTTAAACTGTCAATGCCTCCTATAGATTAATATTTTAATTGCAGCTAACCGAGGTGACCTCTGAACAGGGGCATCGGCCTATTGTCCGTGTGATAGTCACTAGGCTAATGAAAGTTGAGAACAGTTTTAAGTTGCATCGGGTTTGTTTGTTTGTTGGAGAGACGTTTAAGTCATGCACTTACTGAACAACGGTTTAATCTTCTAGACAACCTAACGAAGACTATAAAAACAATCCTAACGAAGACTATATTTATATCCTATGCGGGAGTGAACCTTTCGTTCTATCCAGTAGTTTTAACTTCAAACACGACATCACTTCACCTTTCAAGCCCAAGACGTGAGGTAGGTACAGGCACACCCTCATTAAAGGCCGGTAAACTGGTTACTTGCTCGTAACAGGATTTCTTTCATATCGTTACGCAACAGATGACGTGCATTCTTAGGCCTTTGTTTGCAACTCGCTACAATGTGCTACATGCTTCTTGCTGCATAGGGTTCTCAATCATCTTAGCACTGTTAATTCCCTGTTGGATTCATAAAAGTAATAAATCCTATCACTTGGATACCAGTATCCTATGACGATAATTTTTAGGGTTCCCGTAGCCAAATGGCAAAAAACGGAACCCTTATAGATTCGTCAAGTATGTCTGTCCGTCTGTCCATCCGTATGTCACAGCCATTATTTCTTCGTGTGATACTGGTTACCAAACTCTGGTATCATACACAGCGGTTTGTACTTCGGCAAGTAGAGAGTTCAATTAAATTGACTGGCCGGATGGCGCATTTGGTAGTGACCCTGCCTCATATGCCAAAGGTCGTGGGTTCGGTCCCCACCCTGGACAAATATTCGTGTGATGAACACTTGTGTTTGTTCAGTATCTGGGTGTAATATATGTATTTAAGTATTATATTTGTGATACATACCTCTGTTGTCTGATATCTGTAACACAAGTGCTTAAGCTGCTTACTGCGGAGTCAGGTCAATGTATGAGATGTTGTGAGAATTATTTATAAATTCAATTTATTGCGTATCACATTACAGTTACATAGGATGGATTAATATAAAGGTGACGCCCTAACTTTAACTTGCATCATCGGCGAGTAGACCTTATCGTCGTTTGAACGTCAAAGCGAGTTAAGTAGTAAGTGGCTGATTAAGTTGAATAGATCACGATTCTATAATTTTATAGAAAATGAGAAGATATACGTGTAGAATAGTTGCAAAATTTCATAAATCAGCGGGCTTATCCATATTAATGTAATGTTTGAGGCCGTTGACCCTAAATTGCACTAACTAATCCGATCACTGCACATCATAGAAAGAGATATTGAACTTGCAAAATTAAATTTAAGTGACAACCCTAGTCTGTGCACGAAAGAAATGGCACCATTTCTACGCTAGCCCGACTGGGGTCAAACACCAGAGTTGAAATCAGTTGGACACGCTCAGTGGCCCGCAGAGCAGAAGGCCTACAACAAAACTCAATTCACGACCCGTTAATCCCCGTCCTTTTCTTACGCACCGTGCGTCTCATTTGTGTAAATGCTTTAGGAATATACTCATTCGTTACGGGACGTTTTCGTTGTAGCTCTCTGAGCTGTGAGGAAGCGTATAGAAAACTGACTTCAGGCCTGCTGTCCATGGAGGTGAAACGTAAATGAATGCTATAAAATATTCGCTTGGAGCTTCTGGATTTTGTATTAAGAAGTTTTGGGGAACTTCCGTTACTAAGGCGAGCCATCCTTCCTAACTAATATTATAAATGCGAAAGTAACTCTGCCTGTCTGTTACTCTTTCACTTCAAACTACAGATGGTCTAGACCCTGAGAAAGCGTGCCCTGTGGCTAGGGGCGTTAAGAATACTGCCAAGGTATTCCCGGCCTGTCGTAAGAGGCGACTAAACGGGCTTCGGAGTTCGTGAGCATGCCACTACTGGGGAGTGGCTTGCTCAGGATCACGACTCCGCGAGGGGAAAAAATCCTACTGGGTGTCCTGGTAGGTCGCGCATTTGGGAAGGGCTGCATTGCGCCAAACATTTGGCTCAAAGTGGCGAGCGCGATTTGCGGTACGGTCCAGTCCCGGCTGTGGGGTATCCGACCGCGATTGCGCTGAGATGGACACCCAGGGGTTTTGGTTAGGGTTAGAGTCCCACACACCACCTTGTTCCCCACATGTGGCAAGGTGAAGGCCATGATGGTTTCCCCTGGGAAAAAAAAAAAAAGACCCTGTGAAAGGACATGGGGTATTTTTTGTTGCGAAAAGGTGAGGGGTGAAAATTATTAAATAATTAAAAAGAAACTAATTCCACTCGGACGAAGTCATGGGTAACAGCTATTATGCTATAAAGCTACACTATAAAGAAAAGTTGCGCGTCTTTGAAGCTACGAGTTAACTCCGTGGATAGTAGGCCCGCACTAAGTAAACCGTTACGGTTCGGTTTTAAAGAACAATACTTAGTCAGAAAGTCGGAACTCAGGATATGAGGTACTTAGAACCCTTCCAATTCAGTACCCACGTGTAAAATATAAATAGAAAATTATCCACTATTTGGATTGAAGGATTGGGCAACCCAAAAATTCTTGGCGAATTAGTGACTTATTGTTGAAGAAATGACAATATGCACTTACATAATTGCATACTAATAGAGTTCCTCTTGTTGCACTAATAAGGTTCATTTTACGAATACAAATATCGACCTTGAATCCTGAGGGATCACTCTGTCAATAAGTCTTGAGATGTCAACAAGTCTTGTCGACTCGGTCAGTTCGTCTTGTGGAGTCTGTTGACTCAGAGAGTTAGTCCTGCTCTGTCTGTGAGTCTTGTTACTCTGCTAACTGTACATTTGTAAACATGCATCCTATAAAACGATTTAATAAATATATCGTTTAGTACCAACAAATAAATTTATCATTGACACCCAATACAAAATTACGTGTAAAACAATCTTATCTTACGATTCCTTTCAATTAATAACATGTGACCTACCGTTGATATTGATAAGGTATAATTTATCGTTCAGACAGCTGGGAGTCTCTGAGTCAGAAAGTCGAGGAGTAAACTGCGTCAGGTGTTTATCAAGAACACAGCTGTAATGTCTTAGCCTAAATGTAAAGTATCAGCCTATATACTGTCCCACTGCAGGGCAAAGGCCTCATCATAGAAATAAGTCATCGCTCGCCAGTAATAATCGCTCTCCTAATGCGGATAGGTGATCAGAAAACCCAAGCTATGTTCGAATGATTCGAAAAATTCGAAATCCGGTACTTAAACCCAAACTCACATATACACCTAACCCAGCAAAGGAGCGTTCTTCGAATTTTCTGCTCGCAATCACATAAAAAACGACCAAGAGAGAGTCGGACTTGCAAAGGGTTTCGTCCATGCCATGCAAAATGGACAAAAATAGTGCTTTTGTCTTGAAGCAACGTGAACAAGCAAAGTGAACATTTAAGCTAAATCGAAAAAAGTGTGACGTCACATCTATGTAAGTCTATTTAAGTGCCCACAACGGTGAATCCGCGCCTGTGAAATCTAAGACGAACCGCGGGAAAGAACATAAATATTAAACAGCCCGCATTGAAGAAAGCTGCGACCTTGCGCATCTTATTGCGCATGATATATGATACTGCTATATGTACAATATGTACTATGTTATACAATAACAAACTCTATTTTTATCAACGACAATGAACCTAGTACTTATAAATTATGCGCAGCTAATGTCAGAATCAATATGTGTTGAAAATTGATCAGGTGCTCGGTTGTTCTACGATACGGCAATTTCATAGAATAATAAAGAGGTTGATTACTATGTAGGTGGGTGACAAGATGGGTGAGAACGTGCGATCAGTAAATAATTAATAGGAGAGCGAAACCTCATCCATTATGGTAATACAATGTATGTCGTCTAGGCGTATTAGTATACCCGCTTGCGGCCGATGTTGAAAATTAATCCATTAATTTCGTGAGTTATTCCCATGGTAACTAATTAACACCCTCTGATGTCAAGCGCTTGAAATCGAGCAAGACTATTTAACCCCTTAATGGGCAGTAGGTAAATTCATTGGTTTTGGACCTTATCTCCAACACATAAGGTTCAAAATACGGTGTCTAACATATCGACATAGACCCATAAAGGGTTAAAAAGTCAGTTCCGTGTTAACGAATAATTCGAGATTAAAGTGCTTAATGACCTAATTCATTCACGCGCAAAAGGATCTAATTCGAAAATAATTAGGACAACAAAACAAAAACAAATTAACAAAATTAAAATTGCAAATATAATGAATACCACGAGAGTTATTTAGGGATGGGACAAATAAATATCCCACAACCAAACCCAAAACCTAGATATTACACGGAACATACGTCATGGTATTATAACAATTCAGTTATTATTGTTTAAATTTGGATCTGTATTCAACTAACTGAAGCTCGATTTGTCAGGGGAAAAGTGTGACAAACGCCCGACCTTGCCCCACCTATGGGCATAAACCACTGACTTTAAAAAGACATTAAGTTCGATGTTTTTGCCCGTATGCGTCCGCACTATAGCATACAATATGACCTAAGTACCTGTTAGCGACTGGCGTGCAATTACCTTATATTGTTAGAATAGCTGAACGTAAAACCTTTGTGCGTTCTAGAAATTTCTCATACTACACAGTGACATTGCACCATACATAATAGTGACTTGACGTTCGGTCTCGCTGATAAAATCTATTGTACGAAAAATCCTTTATTGTTTTTGTCAACAATTCAATCAGATAAGCCAATTCTACGAGTATAATGATATATGTGCACTACCCGCATACTCAGAATCTGTTAATATCACTTTACCGTGGGTGCCATGCTTCGGCATGAATGGGCCGGCTAGACCGGAGTGATACCGCGGCCTCATAGAAGACCGGCGTAAACAGCGCCTGCGCTGTGTTTCTTCGAGTGAGTGAGGGCACTGGTGGCCCAATGAGGGGGAAAGGGGGTTTAAGGTTGGCAGCGCACTTACGACTCTACTGGTGTTGCAGGTGTCTATGGGTGGCGGCCATCGCTTACCATTAGGTGATCCGTCTGATCGTCTGCCACCTATCACATAAAAAAAAATCTAGTTTATCGAATTCGCGCAAAGGATATGATATAAAATTTAAAAATGTTTTTGTATGCTAGCTTACGCTTCATATGTCTGGCCCTTTATGGGTATTTAAAAGGTCTCTAGAGGGTTAGCTATAAATCTTTATTTCCACATTTTTTTACTAACAGATTCGGTTAGGTGGCAAACACACTAACCACATTTTTTTAACAATGATTTTTCCAGTTATTTACTTGAATGATCTATAAAATTAATCACGTTTCCTTCCTCATGTTCAGAAAATGACTGCTTGTACGTGTCCGATATTTTTTACTAGGTTTTATCATAAACAACTAAAATAGTACGCAAGAATTTGCGCCCAGCACGAGATAATACAGACACGTGATAAGAAACAAACGTAACAAAAGACTTCACTTGAAACCTTAACAATGTGGATTAAGAAACACTTCCGAGAGACTAACAATAAAATTATTAAATACTTCGCACCTCCACAAGGTCGAAGAAATAGCGCGAACGGTTGAGTACCCCTGACGTCATTATGTACAAATTAGGTAGGTATATTATTATAGTCTGTAAATGCTATTGAATAACTAAAAATAGATGTTTGATTATTTGGTCAAGTTAAACAATTTACTTATCGAAATCGCTAACCTAAATGAGATGAACTATCCGGCTCGAAGGACCAGAGGCCAAGTGGTCAGGTAGTTTTAAAATCCGTGAAAGATTGAATAGCGAGTGTATGTTAGGCGTTTCGATAACGAATAATAGAAATCTGTACTACATATTTATAAAGATATTAATCCGCATTTTCAGCGTCAATGCGTATAACCGAAAAAGCGAAACACTTGCGTAATGTAATCGACTCCCAGCGCCATCTATTGTTGGTGGCCCCTAATTATGTTATATAGTAAAAGATCACGTCAGTGCGTAACCTGCGTAGTTGATTTAGAACCAGTCCGGCAAAGTTATGATATAAAATCGTATTAATTTTTTAGATCTAGTTTCACAGGCTTCAAAAGCACCCTTATGCAAATAAAGTCAATAAAAGAAAAAACTCACATCCAGCTCCAGTTCCAGCTTATTTATCTCATCAGTGGCAGCATTCAGTTTCTCCAACTCCACCTGGAACGTTTTGAAGAACTTTAAGCAGTCACATGGCACCCGTACAGGACACTCCCAAACGTACGGGAGAAGCAAGCAACAAGTAGGGACGGGAAACGGTCCGGACACCTCGCACATAACACCTGGCTTGCCAACCGTACTTAGTTACTTCAAAAATGAGAATACACACTTATAGTATTTTACTTTGAGGACTAACTGAAATTGTATATGTTGTGGAATTGATATGATACTCCAATTTGGCACCAACCAATTGTAGGTATTTATACTTGGAGAGTAAGTTGACATGATTAGATTCATTCTGATTTCCTATATTAGGATGTCAGAGAGAAATAAAACCAGCATTTTTACGACCTATGCGTAGCTAGCTTTTACTAAGATTGAGATTCTTTTGGAACTTAGTCGGGAAATACATTTGTTGATTACTTGTGAAAAGAAAAAGGTCTGTATCTGAGGTGGAATACTCGTCTAAATTAATTGGAGTTCTCATTGTTAGTCAACAATATTGTATTAAGGTTTCGGAACTATTCATTATTTTAGATAAAAAAAGATTTGTAAAGACTGAAATAGAAAAAACATTGTTTCAATCAACGTTTCTGAAAAATGTCCAACAAAATCGGCGGCAAAAGTACTTATTATAAGATCACATATTTTGACCACATAATCCTTAAAATACTACCCAAAATCCCACGACCCAACACGGTGTTAGTCCTAATTTTACACTTCCACTAATAAAATACTATAAGTGAGATATAAACAAGTTGGCAACCCTAAGCAGACCGCGCGTATGCGCCGGCGCGCCTCAGAGCTCTTCGCTCGGACACTAACTGTACCAAATACGATTGTTTCCTGTCCCTACGGCGACTGCAGACCTGTCACAGATAAAACAAGATAAAGATAACGCCGTAACAGATCTGCAGACGAATAAGCAACTACTTAGATACAAAGATTTACTTACTTAATCACAGTTTCATTCAATTTATCGGTCCAAGAAAAAAAGCCCAATGAAAATGCTAAAATTACATTTTATTTCAAATTACATGAATGTAATAGTACAGTATACATAATTAGAATTATACATGCGATAAATTTTACAATACAAAAATACTTTTTTACGCGTTCAATTACATAGTTTTGTTTTTATCTAACATTATCGTGAATTCATAAACAAACTCAATTCTAATATTTTTATTACAATGTACAATTTGCTTCCAAATTATGTACGCCTAAATAGAAAATAATAACATTTTGTGAACATAAAAAAATCTTAATAATTAAAAGTAAAGAACAATTTATTAGTATGGAATGGTTCAACTCGTTTTTATTTTATATTTAATAATAAAGTTGTTTATTTTATGAACACTTCACTTTTGGTAAAGTCAGTTTTTTAATCTATTATACAAAATGTAGGATTCAATAAATATTAGGCCGTCAGGCTGTAAAAAGAAACATTTTATATTCTAATATACATATAATAATAACTATACTTTAGAAACATTAAAATATGAGATTACTAATGAGTAAAAATTGAATTAACAAGTTAGTTTACTGCATAAGTAATTATAAAAAAGTTAACAATTTTGTAACACAAGTTTTTTGGAGGAACTCCACTAAATGCTGCTCAAAAACATAATACAACATACCTACTTCAAACATAAAATACAAATAAACAAAATAGAATACTTATTTCAGAGATTCAATGGAACCTTCACCTTTTTAGGTTCCTGAAATTGAATTTTTAATGAATAAAATAGTTTGGGCCTTATGTTCACTAAGTACTCAAAGTTGTTAGTTATTGTGGCCTTATTTAAGTAGGTGAGGTTAATATTATTGTATTTCCTTAGGCCCAATGGCAATCTACAAATATAAAATTACACTAAACACGAAAGTCAGAAATATGAAATTGTTTGTGTTGAAGTTTAAAAAAATTAAATACAGTGACAAGTAACAGAAGATATGAAATTAATAAATCTATTTGAGGTAAATATTATGATAATTTAATACAATAACTGTTAAATAAAAGTGATTGTAATGAGTGATGCTACTAAATAAATTGCAGTTTCTACAGTACATAATTAAAATAAACGTAAGCCTATGTCAGCTTTTTGGTTCATTCTGTTTTAAATTTTAAAGAAGTAAATTTTGTCTTGTCACTAATGCTTCTAAGGCCTTAAGGTAAAATTAATAATTTATTATTTGTTTAAATAGTATTGTGATGCTCACGTAGCCAGTGATTTATACAGGAAATATACTTTCTTCTGTACCAACTGAGCAGAATACAATTTGTCTCGAAATAATACTAATTTATATTTTTAGTAATATAAATGGCACATTTCTATTTAAAATTAAGTTATCTTGTGAATGCTTGCCTAATCTCCATGTAATTCAATTATAACTAATTTTATTAAACTTGAAAATCGATTAACTTATCTTGTAAATAATGAAACTTAATTTTGTGGACAGGAAACAGTCCTATAGGGTACCAAAGATACATTTCGATGAGAAATATGGACTATTTATACAATTCTATAGATTGCATACACACCTTAAAATATAAGACGAAAATAAGTATGTAATATCTACAGATACGTGAATTCATAAGGTTTTGGACCAATCAGTGCGCCTCACTATCACAAATATATTTGCCGGAAACGAAGCGGCGTTTCACGAGTGAGAGCCGATAGCCGCTGCCTATCAGCTCGAACTCGATGCCGGAGAGCGTGGCGCCCTCGCAGTTGAACTGCGCCGAGATGGTGGCGCGGCTGGAGGGGCCCTTGGCCCAGCTCGAAGCGCGCGCGCAGCGAGCCCACGCCCTTGTCCTCCGAGTGCTGCGACAACTCGGTGAACCGCCACAACGCCTGGTCGTTGTCGGCGTTCCACTGGCTCTGCGGCATCGCGATCACGTTCCTGACCGCGCCGTTCATAGGCACGCACACAGACACGTTCAGGAGCGGCGACGGCGGGCTCATCGCGTGCAAGTTGTACTTGTAATCCACCTTCAAATCTGTGTGGTCGCGCTCGCACTTCCAATAAGCTACCAATTGGAAGGGACACGATGCCGCCCCGGCTTTAGGTCGTATCTGGTACTTCAGTATGTCCACATTGAAATACTGAGCGGTAGGATTCTTTTCAGACTGTCTCTTGAGTAGGGAGGTCAACGCCGGCATATTAAACTCCACTACCGTCGAGTCTCGCGTCGACATCACTGCATTGATTGATATCAGTTGTTTATTAGGCAGTACATTATCGAGTCGATGTATGTTTTTCAGTCTAAAACAAAGCTTTGCGGGGTTAGGGTTATTGGCCAGGACGCCTACGATACCGGTGGGGAAAGACAACATCATGTCTCCGGACATTTTCACTTGGCATTTAGACTCCTCTGTGCCGCGGAAATAAGAGTGTATGATCTCATGAAATGCTACGGCTAAGGGAATAGTATCGGCCATGCCGATCGTCAGCGGAGACGGGCCGCGGGAGCCTGACGAGCCGGCGGTTCGGAAGTCACCTTCCGACCGCCTGGAGGGCGGGCGAGGCAGCGAGATAGAGGATATCGTAGGTGTTGACGTGCGGACTGTCGTCTGGCTCATCTCGCCAACTTCCGAGAACAAGTCGCCTACATCGGCGGTCGAAACGGGTGTAGGACTCTCCAGTAAATGCGATTGGTTGGTCTGTAAGGGCGCATAAGGATTCGAAACATTGCCATGGGGCGAAGTGGGATTGCTGCCTGTAGGGCTTTGGAAGAAATTTAAATCCAGTAAATCACTACTTGCTTTGCTTGTATTTGCGTTTGAACCGCGTCTGGTAGTACCTATTTTATACAAAGAGATGTTCTCTACAGTGGCTCTTAGTTCATCAACACTGGCAGACATGGGGCCTCCTCCATTACTTATAGGCTTAATTTCGACATGTATTTTTCGATCTCTTTCCTCATCTGAATCAGAATCAGTAGATGAATAGACACTACCTTTTTCATCTTTAGGTCTTATGCAATAGCCTTCTTCATCTACTTCCGGGGAATTCATCAAATCCTCTTTTGTTACCACTTCCTCTTCCTTTTCCTCTAAATCAGATTTATCACCTGCATTGGAGTTTACAGATATCTCATCTTTTTTCTTTTTGGATTTTTTTATTTTGGTCTTGGTTCTTCTGCTACGCAGGAACCATTTTGATTCACGGAGAGTTGTACGGCCCATATTGCTGTCTTTATCAGGAGCTACTGGTGTGGCTGGGGTGCCACTAGGGCTGGACGGGGCTGAGCACGGGGCCGCGCCCTCAATGCTGCCACTAGGTTCATCTTTGCTCTGGAAGCTAGGAGTGAACAAATTCAATAGGGAAGTAGTTCTTCTGGATGTTTTTGTAGCAAAAGAAGGTTCTTTTTTAGGTGCTTTCGGAGGCTGAGCAGGCTTGTGTGAGCCATTTGAGACTGTTGATATCTGATCAGCTTCAGATATTGAGTTGTTCGCAGAGCCAGGTTTAGTTAGTGTTGTAGGCAGTTCTACTAAGTTAGCCTTTTCAATAGCATTATACTTTTCTATGAGAAACTGTTCCAGGAGTTTCTCTACAGTTAACTCTAAGCACTGGTGTTTGAAGTCCCTGTGTACCTGCCCTATAAGGTCATGATTGTTGTGTGTTATGTCGGCATAAGCATTCACAAACTGTTTCATTTGTTTTAAATGTGCCTCCTCTACATCCTGAAAATGTTTACAAGTTTGTGTCATTTTCTTTTCAAAGTCTTGCTTCACCAAGTTGTATTTCTCAGCCAGCTGCCGATAGTCTTCATGCAGCTTCTTCAGTTTCACCTCTGCCTTTTCAATATCTTTAGCAGAAGCATTATCTTTACGCAGCTTCTCTAGCTCTGTAGACTTACTTGTATAAACATCTTTTGCTTTTTGTAAAGCTTGTTTAGTGTTTTGTATCAGTAGTACTACTTCTAGGGTATTAGATTCAGAGTCTTTGACAGCCTTATGTTTCTTATGCAATTCATCAGCATACCTGGCCACATCTTTCACCAGTTCACTTACTTTCTGGAACATATCCTGGTGCAAGTTGGATAGAATCTCAGCAGAGCACTTGAGTACGCCCCAGAACGGCGCGAACGTGCCCTGGGCGCAGTTACTATTCGCTTGCTTTGCTAACTTCGCCAACAATTTCGAGTTAGATTCTTCTATATTGGATCTCTCTCTGAGGTACTCGGACAGTTCTTTGCTAGCGATCAGTCCGTATTTCATGTTTTGATATAAAATATCGTATCCATTGTGCTCGTTGGCGAAATAATCGACAAAGTTGACACTCATCTTTGCAGTTACAAAGGCTACGAGTACAGTTATTTCAATACATTATATCGTCACTCACTGACCTGTATTCTAGGATCGAGCTCAGTTTCACCATTGTCGTCGGCTGGTATCGTGAACGAGGATTCCTCCATTGTAGCTGGGACTAGGAAGCCACCCAATCACCTAAATTACATCACCGACACAAAAGTGTATAGCGTCACATTCACTATGAATCCATTAGTTGAATTAATTAATACAAACTAACATCGAAACAATTCCGAAAACTAACAACGAGGAACATCAAATTCAGCTTCGCGTAACGTGTTTTTTAACAAAATAAATAATAAATTATTAGGAATTTTCATTCAAGATGACGTCCACCTTCGACGTCAAATCATTTTTTAATAGACAATTAGTTTGTTTCTTAATTTACAACTTTAGGCATGCGCGAGTTGCCCCACTATTAAATCAATTGAACTTTCAATTGTGCAAAGAGTTGATGATAAAGAGTTAATATTTCATTTAATCATTATCATATTCTCTTAAATCTTTTTAAGCAAAAAATAGGCGTGATAGAATGGTAAAGAGTTACACAAAAACATTATTTTAAGACTTTTAAAAAAATGTCTTACAAAAGGTAAAGTAAATGGACTTGTTATCTGATGTCGTATATTCTGTTGTATAAATGCAATTCAATTTGCAGCTATTATTAAAGTTTAAATAAAGGTATTAATACTCATAAAAAAATCAGAATGAATGCAATTGAACACTGAAAATGAAATGTCAAATATAATCGATATTTGATGTAAATTTATAATTTAGGTTATCATTGTCTATGCTTTATAATACAGGAAAATACGAAAGTTCGGCAAATTTTAGAAAACATATCAGATATCTCTTTCACACAAATAGATTCTAAGCGCGACAGTGGCGCTGATACGCAATAAATGGCAAGCTATTGGTTATTGTTGTATTATATGATGCTTTTTGTGCAGTTTGACGTAAAACAGCTTCAACTTGCTGCGAATTTGGTCTTCAGTTCAAGTGGATTTTAAAAGAATTTCTTTATATGAGTGACATTGTTGGCATTCGCCATTTGTCGGTTAGACTCTTGACTAATCATTGCGTGTCTGGAGTTGAGATCTGAAGCGGTGATCGTAGTCAATCTGTATGCAACTGTTACGCGTTGCCTCGACTATGTCTTACCAAGGATCACCATATTCGGGCCCGGGGGATGAATATGACTTCGAAGACGATGGGTACGACGATCTGGACGAATATAGAGACCAGGAGGATACGTTACCGCCGCTGCCTGCGGACGACAGTGATGAAGGTGAGCATTGTTTACGATCGCCACTTCGACCTGTTTTTGCCCCGTATTTCGGTCATTATCACCGTAATCAGTCGATTCTCAACCATCTGAACCGTCAGGGTTTGGTAAATAAAGATTACATAATTTGTGAAGGTTATGAGTCTTGGGCTATTGTCTTCCCGCCCATTTCAGCGCCAACCTGTTTGATGACGTAATTTTATTTGTATGCCACTTTCACCATAGGCTGGTGAAAAATTGGGACAAGTCCATCATAAACATAATGACCTTTACCTTCATCTATATTGGTCTCAGTGAAATCACCAACGAACACAACAAAATATTGTTACTTTCTTGAATATACATTACCTATGTTGTTTGGTTTTTTAAATTGATTTATTTACTGTCAATTTTTTTCTATGCTCCCTTACCTTTACACCAAAATTTATTCATTTAGCCACTACCCATATCTGTATAGCTAAGGATGAAATTTACCCATAAAATAAAATCACTGCAAATTTATTGTTCTTTCTTATTAGAGAACAATATTCATTGCTTACCACACATGTCTAGTTGTGATCCCACAAGAAATGTTTCAAACACCCAACAGTGTGTAGTTTTAATTGGGTGATTTTTTTGATTGAAGGTACACATGAAACATTTGCCACATTGCAGAACTATTTTGTTTTTTTTTAATTTAGATTATTAACTTTTAATTCATATAATATGTTTATTTACACATTTAGACTTTTCTCTCAAGATAAGTTGTGCATTTAGGATTTGTTTAAAAAAGGCTTCATCTTTTGCAGATACTGAGGAAGCAAGTGAAACAGACGTACCCAAAAATGACGAGCCACTTGAGGTCAAAGAACAGTAAGTATAAATTTTCTTTTTATAATGTCATATACATTATGGGGTCTAAAA
The DNA here is from genome assembly GCA_014851415.1 of Cnaphalocrocis medinalis. NCBI lineage: Eukaryota > Metazoa > Arthropoda > Insecta > Lepidoptera > Crambidae > Cnaphalocrocis > Cnaphalocrocis medinalis. The sequence goes on from CM026279.1 coordinate 16,031,065, forward strand.
TTATATTTAAATTTAAACAATTTTTTAGTAACAAAATATTGGTTTATAAATAGAATAGGCTTCATAGCACACTACATAGGTACAAGGTTAGAAAAAAAACTCAAGTATATTCCAGCTATTGATTTTGACCTTTTCAAAAATATAGCTTGTAAAAAACTGTTAATTTGAGAACATTATCAACAAATTTTGTCCCCATGTCTGAGGTTTTTACAACTTTTATGTATAGACAGACATATCATAACTTTAAGGGTAGTAAAAATACCTACCTAATGATTTTCTAGAAACTTCAGTTGCCCTGAAGTGACTGAAATTTCTTATAGAAAAGATTTGAAAATAAAAATTAACATTAGGCACCAATTCACTTCGGCAAGTGACGTGATTAAGCCTAATCTTATCCATCCATGAAACCATCCAGATCCATCATAGATTTCTGACATGGAGGTCTGCCCTGCAGTATATTTGCTGCTATTCTACTTTTTAAGGATATTAAACAAAACACAGTATTATTTATCAAGAGTCATAATAAATCTTATTCCTTCACTTGAACCTTTGCAGGATGTACCAAGATAAGTTGGCAAACCTCAAGAAGCAACTCCAACAACTTGAAGACGGCATCCACGTGGAGTTCCTGAGGCGAGTGAAGAGATTAGAGCACCAACTGCACGAGCGACTGCGGATCAACCGAATATATAAGTGAGTGGTTTTATGTCATGTTTCTCTTTTTTGTGTGACTAAAAATCCCATTAACAAAATTACTTTAATCCGCAGAGACCACATGTACGATGTGGTGGAGAGAGAATACGTAGCAGAGAAGAAAGCAGCGGCAAAAGAGTTTGAAGAGAAGAAGATAGAGTTAAGAGAGAACTTGCTGAATGACTTTGAAGATAAGAGGAAAATGATTGAGAATGAGCGGCATAGTATGGAATTAAATGGAGATTCAATGGAGGTATGTGACTATTACTTGTACTTATATAATTGACAATGGAGGTAAAGAATTAGAAATAAGGAATCGTGGGATGATCTTGTGGAAGGCTCGCCACGGCTGCGACTTCCTGTATACAGCCTCCACTCAAGGACCTTTAATTGTATAACAAACACTATTCAACATACTATTAGAGATAAATAACATTTATTTGTTTAGCACACACAACACACATTATTACAAATATAATGACAGTCTGGCAAGAACATAAAATTAAAACTAAAAACAAACATTCAGTTGAATTGATAATTTTCTCTTTTATTTTTGAATATGGTGTAAAATTCGTAGTCGTTGCTCCTGTGCACGACAGAAGCACTAGAAATACAGATGTACAGTGTATACACTACTGTATGCAGACCAGCATTGTATTTTTAAGACCGCATAAATTCGTTGATATTTGGAAAAGCTATTTAATGTCTGTCGGTACGAGCGTATTCCTATTTAAAAGGTCGGCAGCGCACTTGTGACTTTCCTGATGTTACTGGGTGTCCAGGGGCGGCGGCAATCGCTCACCATCTCGCGATCCGTCTGCCCCCAATATCATTAAAAAAATATATTTTGTTTTTAGGTGAAACCAGTAATGAAACGCATCCTCCGCCGGCGGGCTAACGAGCCTGCGCCGGCGCCGGAGAAGCGGCGCAAGCCCCTCGCCACCACGCTCACGTTCCAGCTGGACGAGCGGGACGTCGACGCCGACCTGCGCGCGCTGGCGCGGCCCTCGCCGCCGCCGCGCCACGCCGCCCCGCCCACCACGCAGCCTAGGAAGCATCGGAACTCGAACAGCTGTGAGTAGCACATCTCGTAAATATTTTTTTTCCCAGGGGAAACCATCATGGCCTTCACCTTGCCACATGTGGGGGACAAGGTTGGTGTGTGGGACTCTAACCGTAACCAAAACCCCTGGGGTGTCCATCTCAGCGCAATCGCGGTCGGATACCCCACAGCCGGGACTGGACCGTACCGCAAATCGCGCTCGCCACTTTGAGCCAAATTGTTTGGCGCAATGCAGCCCTTCCCAAATGCGTGACTACCAGGACACCCAGTAGGATTTTTTCCCTCCGGAGTCGTGATACTTGAGCAAGCCACTCCCCAGTAGTGGCATGCTCACGTACTCCGAAGCCCGTTTAGTCGCCTCTTACGACAGAGCGGGAGTACCTTGGCAGTATTCTTAACGCCCCTAGCCACAGGGCACACATCTCGTACATTAACCTAACTCCGTACTAAGTAGCTTAAGCTTAAGCACTTGTGTTACGGATATCACACAACAGAGCGATGAGCGGGATAGATTATCTAATAGTGAGAGAGCCACGCTTCGAATGGGCTGACTTTTTTATGAATACTATACTATAGATGATAACTTTGTGTATTCAGGTGAGTCCCCAGTGCGAGAGAGCGGCGAGACGACGGAGACGCGGGTGGAGGACGGCAAGCTGCTGTACGAGCGGCGCTGGTTCCACCGCGGGCAGAGCGTGTACGTGGAGGGCCGCGAGGTGCCCTGCTTCCCCGGGCACATACACGCCATCACCGACGAGGCGGTGAGTCTTATTAACAGTCTTACAGTTTTTAAAACTACACATATTTTTGGATTATGATCTGGATCAAAACCGTTTAACTAATATTGTATTTCGTATATTGTAATCTGTAATGTGTATTAAATAAATAAATAAATAAATAAACATCTCAGTGAAGAAAACATCTTCACAGTTCTTTCTGGGGCGGCTGTGCCCACGTTCATTTGCTCACCTAAGGGGGACCGTGCGAGAGCTACGCTTCGGCATGAACGCTCACTGAAGACCGGCGTAAAGCAGCGCCTGCGCTGTGTTCCGTCCAATGAATTAGGGCACCAGAGGTCTAATAGGGGGAAAGGGGGTTAAAGGATGGCAGCGCACGTCTTTACTGGTGTCGCAGGTGTCTATGGGTGGTGGCAATCGCTTATTCGTCATTCGGCCATCAGGTGATCCGCCTGTCTCGTCTGCCACCAATCACATACAGTGTATTTTCACAGTTTTTTTTGGGAGGCTGTGCTGCCCACTTCCATGGGCATAGCTAAGGGGAGACAAGCCGCACCCGTCGTAGACGATATGACCGAACCGCACAAGATTACTGTCGTGTTAAGTAAATAGTCTATGATGTCAGTCAGCCACACATAAGGTTACCACAATCTGTCAATATTTCCTCAATTGATATTCAACCTATGTGTATGACAGTATGATGAGAGTCGATTGAAAAATTTGACAGTACTTTGTTGTGTGGCTGTACGTACTGTGCCACTGTGGGGCAGCTTAAACCTCTAAACCTCACCCTCTGGGTATGTCTATGGTAAAACATGATAACTCTGTTAGTTCGCTTTAATCCGTTTTGAAGACTTTCTTGACGCATTCCATTTTGTGCACTAATTTATCTATCTATTGTTCCAGATATGGGTGAAGAGGCCGAACATGGAGCGCTTCAGGATATACATATCGCAGTTAGCGCGGGGCAAAGTGACGTTAAAGCGGCGCGCCTCGTAGGCCCGGCGCGTGTGAGTGCCTGTGCGTGCGTGTGCGTGCGTAGTTGACGCTAGGGGTGCCTGAGGCCGCGGGGCGGGGAGGGCCGGAGGGGGGTAGGGAGTTCCCCATGTGAGGATTTGAGACGAGAAATCCGTTACAGGGCGTACTGGATCACTGAGTCACGTACTATCAGAAAAGTTCCCGGTAGACCACTTTTCGACCTTAATGCCAATGCACTAAAGTCGAAAAGTGGTCTATCGGGAACTTTTCTGATTGTACCTATAGGGGACAATGGAGGCTAAACGTGAAAAATCTGCTACTACTGTTAGTCTGAGGTACGGACAGCCGCACATCAGGTTACTACAATCTGTCAAATTTCCTCAGTTCATATTGAACCAAACACGTTTGACATAAAGGTGACGTTCGATTGAAGAAATTTGACAGATTGTAGTAACCTGATGTGTGGCTGTCTGTACAACGTCAATATCATTGGTTGTTTAGTGACATTATGACATCTCACATTAAAAATGACCAATCAGCGTGTACATGAATCCCAGTTCTACAGTACGCCATCTAGCGAATTTTTCATACGAGATGCAGCCCCTGTATTTCTCTGTCTTATAGTACGCCATCTAGCGGAACTTTCACACGTGATATTCTAAATTGGGAACATCTCGTACCTCCCAGGCCGCCCCGCGACCGCGTCCGTCTGGATGCATTGCAATATGTACTTTGTCTTCGGAGCTTATTAGCGACATGTGAATTTATGAAGTATGCGTATGTAGATTATATTTATGACCTCATTTAGATCTTCGCCAAGGTGTTTTCACCTCTACGTTCATGTATTTTCAGTCGATTTTTATTTGACGAGGCTCTTTTTGTATTGTTAAGGCTGGGTTTAGAACAGTAATGAATAAATATCAGGCGTTACGTACGTCGATCTCATCCGAAAGTTGATAAAGTAATCCTGTATAGTGTTCTGTCCAATATACCGGTTATTGGGCACCATATTTGAACCTTATGCGCTTGAAATAAGGTCGAAAACCAATGATATAATATTTATTTTACTTACCGCCCATCAAACGTCAAAGTTTAAAATTAAAATGTCTTTTTTTTTAAGAGTGTCTTTAACTCATAAATGTGTATTTCCAATTTTTTTTATAATAGTGAGTATAGAGTTTTCGATTTTGATCGTCTACTTTTGCTGTTGAGTGGACGTCAAAACATAAGCAATCCACTTGCAGTTGGATCTGATAACAAAGGTATCATTAGCAAAAAAACTCATTTTCTGAAATTGGTTCCTTTTCTTCCATGGAATTAAATGTTCACTAGAAATTTAGCACAAAATGAAATTTTAATGCAACAATGATTTTTCACAATGTTTTTTTTTTCAATTGTATTTTGGAATATTTGAGAATGAAATTAATTTACTTGTATATTTATTTGTAATGAACCACGCCTATCATGCTGATTTTTATTGTACTTATCACATAAACACAATTCATTGCAAGAAACATGTTTTGATATCAAAAATGTAAACCTGACATACCTACATTACAAACTCATGTTAGTTTTTATTAAGATCATCAAAATTGCTATTAAGGGGAAATTTCTTCCAGTCTAATAATTATGTATTATGGTTAATTCTCTTTTGATATTTATAGATAATATCAAATGTTTTTTTTACTGATTTACACAAAGCCACCAGAAACAATCCCGTGAGCCACAATCACGTATTCTATACTCAAAGACCCTATTAATAGAACACCACGTGAACGAAAACTATCCAGTTGTATCACATTGTTGTATGGAGGGAGGGAATCCAACTGACAAATGTCAAATATCAAGCTCCTATACATTTTGACTTCTTTTTCAGGATGCAAAATGTCTCCTTGTATGGGGACTTTACATACAGGGTGTATCTGTAAACATTTACATCCCTTTAACCACGTGTTCTATCAACCATTCTGAGCAACATTTGTTCAACAACTTTTTTATTCTTCGAAAAAAATTTCGGCTCCCCATACAAAATGACAAAGTCACGTGACCAACTTTGTATGGAAAGATGAAATTTTTTTATGCGAATTTTCAAAAGTCATAGAACAAATGTTGCTCAGAATGGTTGGTAGAACACGTGGTTAAAGGGATGTAAATGTTCACAGATACACCCTGTATATGCCAGAGGGTAGTTTCCTGAAAACCTAACCTTTCCTAAAAATATGAATTGCCTCCAAAGATTAGAAGCTAGATCGGAATATGTGCAGCCGATTTGTGGTCCACGAATCATTGATTCGCAATTTTGCACTACTATAACTTTAGGTAATCAGTATGATTTGTCTGGCCCAATGGATTTTCTGGAAAATTGGTTTGTGTAAATGGTTCTTTTGACTACTTAAGAATGATGCCCCATTTGCGCGTTGTTGCTGCGCAAGCTCACGTCGCGTCGTCCCGTGTAAAAATATATGACAACACGCAGCGTCGTCTCTGCAACGAAAAAAGTTTTTTTCTTTATATTATTGACGCGCTAACGCGTCGGTACGCAGCAACGCACTAATGGGACCCCACCGTGTGAAACCCGCACTAAAATGGGTAGTGCGATGCTGTGTTTTTTTTTTCATATTATATTTTTATGTGCGATAAGACGACGCAACCAAACGCAACGCGCTAATGGGGCATCATATTTACTCTTGACACGATTACGCGCGATGCGATATTCTGTTAGAACATACGAGTGATATTGCTTGACATCATTAACTTTTTTGTTTACTTGACAAATGAAACACCTTGGTAACGATTTAATGAACTGTATGAGAGCTAAGACCAGTGACAAGTTGATTCATACGAATGCAGTATTTTAATGTAAATATGTAAATGTATGATGTAACATACCGATCAAATGTCTGTATGTAGTCATGTAAATGAAGTGATTTTTGACTGTCGACTTTGTTTCAGATTATATTTTATATTGTGATTACCTGTGGAATGTGTTGTGACGATTGTAAATAGGAGTATGGTTGTTTTTACAGATTTAGATGATATTGAGAAAAGATCTTTTAATTACATTATATGTATTATAAGAATACAGTGTTTTATTGTAAATCTATCTTTATTAGGGTAATTTTTCGAGATGAATTTCATGACAGTCCTCTTAACAAATACTAGTGACTTAACAAACACTTAACGAATACTAGAGTCACTAGTATTAATAGGAATATTAGTAGGTACCACCAGTACCACTCCGCACCGATAGGTAACACTTAACATGATTTTTATTTTGTGTATTTTTACGATTTATAAAAATAAGCAAAATAAAAATAAGCTATTCCATACAAAAAAGAATATTCACCAGAAAAACGACTAAAATTTAACGTTGTATTTTAAGATTTTGATGTAAATTTTTGAGAAATATTAGATTTAAAGACAGCCATGAAAGATACATTTCGAAGTATAATCCTCCTACTTACATAAGAAGATTGGCCGATGTCTATACAATTTATCCCTATATAAATAAAATGTTGACTGCTGGCGTCTCGATCTATTGAGGGTTCGATTCCCGGATCGAGCAAGTATGTTTCGAATTTTTTGAACATAGCTCGAGTTTGTGATCACCAATTCACATTAGGCAAGCGTGGTGATTAAGCCTAATCCCATTACCCTGTAGTGGGACAGTATATAGGCTGATTATTTATTTTATATGTAATTTTAAACACACCTAGGCAGGTGTTATCTCAAAAGTAATTTATTGCCGCAAAAGAAAACAGGAATTCCTTTGAGAATTTCGAAATCAGAAAGATTAAATCAAACAGATTTGTTTATTTCAATATGTAAACGTGTAAATTATATGATGTCTGCATCCATTTGGAATTATTACCAACTGGAAATAAAATGTTCTTTAATCGGAGAAGTTTTATGTTGTTATTATAATAGTCTGGTAAAGGTACATAAATATACAAAACACGTTGTCGTGTGTTAGTATAAAATGTCATAAAGCGGTCATTATGAGCGATCATTTGCATTTAAGGGGCTATTACGAATGAAACTAGCGCCGCCAACCTATTTACACAGATTGTGGCGAAAATACGTATTTTTTAAGAAAGCAAAAACATTACAGACTTAGATAAAAGTAAATTGAATTTTTTCAAGATGCAATACAATTAAAAACACGCGACAAGTAACTATAATGTCAATTATTGCTAAAAGTGGCCGTTTTTAGCAATAATTAACTTTATTGTTACTTGTCGCCTGTTTAGAAATATTGTATTGCATCTTGAAAAAATCCAATTACTTGGATCTAAGTCTGTACTGTTTTATTTTTCTTCAAAAATAGCATATTTTCGCCCACAATCAGTGTAAATAGGTTGGCGGCGCTAGTTTCATTCGTGTAGCCCCTTAAGTTGTTCACCTTTGCGTTAAAGAATAAGAGAACAACTAATTTTACGATTCCGACTAAAACACAATTTTTATTAAGAAGTCCAACTGCTTTCTTAGTTCATTTAATGGACAATGCTTATACAAATGGTGAAAAACTTTTAAAAAACCCCAACAGACCAATATTTTAGGTCAATAGACCAGTAAATTTTAATCTTTGTGTACTAAGGCCTCGTTCACCATCTCTAAGTAAAATTTCAAGTAATTTACTCCTCAATTTAAGTGGGTTTGGAGGAAACTGGCCCCTGGTCCGCGGCCTAGTTAACAATTAAAATGATTTATTCAATACAAAGACCAGGGGCCAATTTCTTCGGACCGGTTCACTGTAAACAATTTGCTTCTAAACGCTAAAAAAACTAAATGTGTTAAATTTACATTGCCCAACGTAAGACAGGTCAGCACTAGGATCAATATGAACAATGAAGATGTTGAAGTTATTAATTCTACCGTATTTCTGGGGCATTAGGTTAGATTCAAAATTACAATGGGGCCCTCATATTGCAGCTCTGGCTGGAAGACTCAGTTCAGCTGCATATGCAGTCAGAAAATAAGACAACTGACCGATATTGAAGCAGCAAGACTTGTATATTTCAGTTATTTCCATAGCGTCATGTCTTATGGTCTACTCTTGTGGGGAACTGCGGCTGACATTCAAGCCATATTTGTGCTACAGAAAGCGAGCCGTCAGAGCATATACGGACTTAGACCACGAGACTCGCTTAGAAATTTGTTCAAAGAAATCAACATCTTAACATGTAGCATCACAGTATATTTTTGACTGTATAATGTATGTTTATAAAATCTCAATTTATTTACCGAAGAAATCTGATAAGCATAGCCTAAACACCAGAAATAAACACAAACTTGCTGTTCCAAATCTCAGACTTCATAAAATTGGGTAATTCATTGTCGGACTACTGAGCATTAAAATTTTTAACAAATTACCACAAACCCTTGTTGATTTACCCATATATAAATTTAAATCTAAAGTTAAATCTTATTTGATGGCAAATGCCTATTATACAATTGAAGAATACCTAAATGACAAGAATTTGTGGAAATGATAAACTGTTCACCTACACAGTGTTATGTATTATGAAATTTAAATTTTATTTAATTCTTTAAAAAATTTATGATAACAAATTTGAAAAGATTAAGTTCTACTGAGTTTCTTGCTGAATCTTTTCGGGAGAAATTTACCTTCCGAATCAGCAGTAGGATTATAAAATTTGACATTCATAAATGTTCTGTAAAGGACTTAAATTGAATAAGTGATTTTGATTTGATTGATTTGATTTGATTTGATTTGACCCACTTTAATTGACAAGAAAATTACTTGGAGCTTTACTCAGAGGTGGTGAACGAGGCCCTTAACCTTATTTTATTTGAAACCTTTTTTAAATAAGGTCCCTAAATTATGTATTATTGAAAACATATTGATATTGAATACCTGCATCTAAATAATGGCAAATATTTTAAAGCAGGTATTGTCAATGGGAGATTGGAACCAGCGTGGCGGCATGCAGTCGACCTGATGAATACCTACGGTGTCCAAATACTCAGAATGCAAGTTCGATAAAGGAGCAATCCATAAAAATATACAGGTGCGTGTATGTACTCCTTTATTTGTGTAGGTAATTGTTTTAAATTTGGAACATGTATTTTATGTTTGACTTATAAAAAAACGGTACTTAGATCGGGGAAAAAAACATAGGTGTTGCTGCCCAACCTGACGTGTGGTTATCTGTACCTAATAAAACGATTACTGAAAGTGAAGTTAAAACAAGTATTTCACCTATTTAATGTGTCTATGTAATTTTGACCTTTAGGTTCAAAGGAATACAGGTCATTAGAGTCGAAACACTTGTGTCAACAAATAGTGGATCAGTGGGTTAGTGGTCCGTAATTAACTTATTTCCGAAGATATTTTGATAGCATTTGTGAGCATACTTAAGTGTTTTATAATAACTAATGCACGTTTTACACGTTTTATGAATCGTGACGAACTATCGAATCTATATACGTTTTGGCAAGAGAAAATAGCTTGTAACTTATAATGCGTCATGAAAAATTTGAAAACGGAGTTTTGGGGAGATTTTCAGTTCGAAATATCGATATATTGATATTACGAACTGAAAATATACATAGATATTTATTCGACAAGCGTATCTTAATTTACTTACGGTTAAGCCCTAGTTTTTTATGGACAGGAAGGCAATCGCTTACTATTAGATGATTCGTTTTGATGGCATAGTAAAAATTCATCTGGATTGTATTGGATGTACGTAGGTACGTACAGCCACACATCAAAGTATACAAAACTGTCAAATTTCTTCAATCGACTCTCATCTTACTGTCAAACAGATTAGGTTGAATATCAATTGAGGAAATTTGACAGGTTGTGGTAACCTGATGTGTGGCTGTCTGTACAACACGGACGGGTGTTCCTACCTTGTAATATTGGATCGAACACAATGACTCGTGTTCGAGGTTTATTTCAGCAAGTTTGACGCATATCTTAATCACTGGGAGGTTGAAAAAAAGATTGAATATCAGATAAAGGTGACGGTGTTGTCATGTCTTGTAACGCGTCGCACGCGCATTGTCCTGCCCACGCGCACGCGGGGAACGAACGGGCGGGCGACGATTATCCTAAATATTCCGACGTCTACGCCTTTTGGAGTAGTGTACCTAAAGCTTTTATCAAGTGCTTGTGTTATGGATTTAAACTGAATAAAGTATGCAGGTGTTGCAGGTGTCTATGGGCGGCGGTAATTGCTTACCATTAGGTGATCCGTCGGCTCGTCTGCTATCTATCACATAAAAAAACGCCTGGGTGCGATCATAAAACCTAATACTGCCCCACCAATTGTGGTCACTTTGTTAGAATTTTGCATGTTGAAGTGAGGATCCCTCACTCAGGGCTCAGGGTAGGGATCAGGAAGTTCAAGCATAGGGCAAGGTACTATTTCCTTCAAAAATGTATTAGATGCGTTAGTCCTTTATTCTGTGGACGGACGCTCACGTTACCATCTTTTCTGACTTGTACATTTTTAGTTATGTTTACGTACGATACGATAGCTCGGTCCGGCGTTTTTATTTTTTTATAGATTTCTTTGAAAAGTTCGTGCTAGGATCTCGGGCATCATCTAGGCAAACGCGTAGGTACATCCTAAAACGCATCATCGCTTTCCTTCGAGTGTGATGGAACAGATGGAAAAGACACATTCACTTTTCCTAACAAGGCGAATAATCCCAACTTCAACGAACTTAATTTATTCTTCCGAAAAACCGCATCAAATAAAAAAGTAAACTTATAAATTTTGCGTGTGCAGCAAGTTCACAAACGAGATAACATGGTTAGATTGCATTATTACCCTAAAATTATGCTAAAATATGCCATAAATCTTATTAAAGGCGGTTATAAGCACATGTCCGCAAATTTTACTGCACCCGACAAGTATACAACCGTGCACCAATAAGTATTTAACTTCACACAAATATGAACCTTATAGTCCGTGGCATAAAAGTCCAGCTGTTTTCATTCTATTAAAAGGGTGTACAGTTCCTTTAGCCCGGGGCGATTTGGCTTATTTAAAACACTTTTTTGAGCGATTTATTGTTTCTTTTCGGTTCTGCGATTACGGAAGAATTCAATTTGGTCTGTCCTTTAACGTAACTTTATGAAGAAATCTGGTAATGAATTTGTTTTTATAAGAGATTATGATAATATATGGAATTTGGAACTGGCTATGCACTATACAGGGTGTATTCGTATTTTTAGTTATACCTTGCTAGGTAGTTTGCTTAGGTTAGGGATGGCGAACCAATGGCACGCATTTTAGTAGTTTTTATCCCGAGCCCTCGTAATAGGTAACACAAATAAAGCATGTTAGATCATCAAAATAAATAAAATAAAAATCAACTGCCCCATACATTATTGCCTGGTGAATATTTGTTTTTGTATGGAACAGCTGATTCAAATTGTTAACGATACGCTACATTTTTTTGAAAAGTTTCACAATAAATGTGTACACACATTACTGCTGAAATTTTGAGTGCTTGCGTACCTAACTATAACGTACCTATAAGGGACTAACGCCGCCTATGAACACCCTATAAGCAGCGAAAATGGCTAACCACCGTGAGTCGTCTGCCCTCTGCAAACAATCATATATAAATACCATCCTGTATAAATTTACTTTTATTAAATTCAGATTTAATAATATAATACACAAGGTGAAATGCAGAAAAAGTACATTTACTTGCAAAGCGAATAATTTTTTGCACATGTCGCCTTCGCAAGCTAACGAGAAAAATATTGACAAAGCGAAAATGTTGTTACTTAAATTTACATGTAGATAACTGTATTTAAGAAAAGCATTCAACCCAAGCTGCACACTTTAATTAAATAACACAGTTGGTGTGCCTGGAATAACATAATATGATACCGTTGTTACGAATTAAGCGATGGAAGCTACATATTTTATGTACATTGGTATAAGAACGCGCCTACCATACGGGGGATTTTGGTTCGATTCCGAGCATGTATCGTCTGGATTTTACAATGGATTTACAAATCTATGTAGGTATTTGTGTATTTCTACCATTAGCTCGGCGGTGAGGGATAACATCATAAAGAAACCTGCATGTTTCAGATCGTTTCTGAATGGATAAAAATTAAGAGGTGCAAGCTCGGATTCGAACCTATTACCTCCGCATGGAATCCGCGGTGAGGGAAAACGTAAGAAATCTGATAATAGTAGGTAGGTAAGCATTTTGTCTTCTGATAAAAATAGATTAATTGTGTTCTAACATAAATCAACATCAGTTATCACAATATTTATCTATGTCATCCTAGGTAGGTACCTAATTATGCTTATAAGTACGGCACCGAAACTGCCAAAATCCGAGTACAGTTACGTGGATGGGCAAAGTCAATTTAAAAAGTCGATGTCCTGTGCCTGCTGGGCAGTCGGCTCCGCGCGCCGCCGCTCATTCAAAACCTCGCCACCGATGCGACACTACCGCTCCCAAAATATTTCGATCGAATATTTTCGAAAAATCGATTTCGGCATCGGACGCCATTCGCTATTCGACGCACGCGCGCCGCCTAGGTCGTAGCCGCGACGCGCCACTGACACATTTCTGCGGTTACGCGCGCCATTCGAATTTAGAATAGTTTTTGATTTTTTTTTCGAAACCGTGATTTCGTATTGTTGTGCCAGCACCACGTGCGTGTAATTTTGTGTTTGCGAACCTTTTTTCTGGACTTTGCTGTTGCAGGGTAAGTTTATTATTTTTTTTGGTATCTATTATTTTTATTTTAATTGGAAAGTGAAAAGTTAGATTAGTTAATGAGTTAATAGAAAAAATAATACAAAATGGAGAATAGGGATTCTTTGGTATAACTTTTCTAAGGAAACGACATCAACGCGCTGTGTACCCTACACACTGGTAGGTTCCTACTGCTTATTATGAATAACTTGCAAGTGTAGTTAAATGTGCTTACTTTATCTGATCTACTTCCAATTTAATAATATGAAAAGTAGTAGTAGAAAAATAAAAAAAAAATAGTAAAAGCCTCAAAGTATAATAGATCTGGATAGTTAACATTTGTTTCCATCCGTAAAAGAAATTGTAAAAACGAACAATCGAATAAGTAAATAAATTGCAAATAATTGCTATACCAAAAATAAGAACAATCGAATACCTATCAAATAGTTTAAAAAGAACTGATAAAAAATTATTGAAAAAAAAAATCTTAAACAGAATTATTTCAATCCCCAATTGTAATTAGAAAGGGCGAAGGACGAATCTTGACTTACTTATAAATAAAAATAACAATCTTATAAAACCTATGCTGAGGAGTTAATTATAGATTCCTTAATTGTCGGCCATAATTGCATCTGACCGCATTTATTTTTATTTTAGTACGCGGATTCTTATCTTCGAGCTAACAAAAGATATATCAAAGACAATATTTAAGAACAAAAGTATTTTTAGATATTGGATTTGTATAGATATGACACGTCATATCCAGATATATACCTGAAACACCAGTAGAGTCACAAGTGCGTGTACTATATATACTATGTAAGACTGTATTGTATATGTAAGACTTGTACTATATTGATGTAGCATGCCACTGGTATAGGTACAGATTACACATATCGGCAAAAGTTTCAGAAATTTTTGAGAATTAAAAAATAAAATAAATTGAGACAACATCACATACATTGTCCTTATCCCAAACTAAGGTTTTCCCTTGTACTATGGAAACCAGAAACAACGAAGGAACCACAAACACCCAGACCCAACACAAATATCTGTTTCAACAACAAACATTTGTGTTGGTGCGGGAATCGAACCCGCGATCCTTACGTCTCAACCGGCGCTCAAACCATTGCGCTAAACGGGTCGTCATTTACATTAAATTAATTAGCTAAAGCCTAAAAAATATTAGCTGTATTTCCGAATGAGTGTGGGTTCTGGAGGCCCAAACTGGTGGGTAGGGTAGTTAGTTACAGGGGAGGCAGCTCCATTAATGTCACGTCAGATGATCCGTTTACTCTATCACATAAAAAAAGGAAAACGATAAACCGATACTAATTTCAACATTAATAAGAGCATAAGGCCTTTAAACCTTAAATAATTTAAAAAATTTGGTCACGAGTCAACACCGCATCTGCATACCTCCTGGTGTTGCGGATGCCCAAGGGCGGCGGTGATTGTTTCCCAGCAGGTGACTCGCCTGCTCGTTTGCCTCCCTGCATAAAAGCTATCAGCAACTTGCTACTAAAACTTCACAAAGAACAAAAGGAAGGATTGACAAACAGAGGAACCGGTCATATTAACAGTGTTCGTACGGGCTAGGGTTGTAACTATACTTAAGTAAATATTGCACTTAAAAATTAACCTAACCTAACCCAACCCAAACAACTGTGACTATTCTGTTGAAAACAGTATTATACTGTTTTTCACTACATTATACTTTTAACTGTTGAACAAGAATAAAGCAAAAAAAAACTATTTCTAGCATTTCTGGTACACTATAACAGTGGTTCTTAACCGGTGGTCCGCGGACCACTGGTGGTCCCTGGAGGCATTCCAAGTGGTCCGCGCAGACATCGTAATAAGCAACTGACGTGACGTGATGAGTACGGCGCCGCGACGCATGTGCAAAGTGTGTGGTCCCTGACACGACAGAATTTTGGTAAAATGGTCCCTCATGACATAAAGGTTAAGAACCACTGCACTATAATAATTACCTATTGTACGAGACTTATACGCTCGCTCATAAAATCTTGCCTAAATGTAGTTACTTACCTATTTCTTGTAAAAAAGTTGGCAACCCTAGTACTGGCTGACATTTGCGCGGTGAAAAAAGCCTGTCACCTTTTTTTGGACGATTGGACACTTGTAGACGATCCCGCGCGGGTGGTAATATCGCCCTTTAGCGGCTAGGAAGGAAATCTTGCAGCCGCAAGAATCCATTCATGGCTAAAGACTTGCTAATGATATATACTAGATTGACAGAGTCACGCCCCCCCTCTGCTTAACTGAAATGTTATTCAAAAGAGTAGCTATATGGTACCAATACCAATACATACATACTGATAGGTATCTAAGCCCCTTGTTACAAAATGGGGACTAAAGTTAAGTGTAGTTTAAAATGTAATTATTTCTATTGTAATTTGCTCCAAATAAATATTTTCTATTCTATTCTAAAATGCTCACTTTTATGGGAGTAATAATTAAAAGTGACGGCATCAATTTTAAACCAAGACATATTTTAGTAGGGAGCAGTACGTTTATGTAAACTTACTAAAAACACTACACGAGATACTGGATGTGTGTTGTCCCTTCTTGATTCTATCTGGACCTTATGGTCAAAATTTTAGGTGAAAATGCGCATTTATTAGGTAGAAATTTGAAAGTTAAATTTTTCTTAATTTTTCCTTAAGATTTCATTTTTATCTGAGAACACCCATTTTTTTTTTTTTTATTTAGTTAAGAGCGCTCAGTATAATCATACATAATAATAGAACTGTAGGCTTACTTAATTTAAATTGATTTAAATTAAGTAAGCCTACAGTTTTTTTTAAACTATTTAATGTGACTGGTCGGATGGATCAAAGGTTGTGAGTTCAATCACCACCCTGAACAAACATTCGTCTATTGAACACTTGTGTTGTTTTGTCAGACCTAAATATACTTACTTACCTATTTCTTGTAAAAAAGTTGGCAACCCTAGTACTGGCTGACATTTGCGCGGTGAAAAAAGCCTGTCACCTTTTTTTGGACGATTGGACACTTGTAGACGATCCCGCGCGGGTGGTAATATCGCCCTTTAGCGGCTAGGAAGGAAATCTTGCAGCCGCAAGAATCCATTCATGGCTAAAGACTTGCTAATGATATACTAGATTGACAGAGTCACGCCCCCCCTCTGCTTAACTGAAATGTTATTCAAAAGAGTAGCTATATGGTACCAATACCAATACATACATACTGATAGGTATCTAAGCCCCTTGTTACAAAATCCATACTGTCTGTCTGTCTGTTACTCTTCACGCCAAAACTACTGAACGGATTTAAATGAAATTTGGTATACAGATGGTCTAGACCCTGAGAAAGGACATAGGCCACTTTTTATTGCGAAAAAGGGGTTGTAAGGGGTTAAAAGTGGGGTAAAAAGTTACTTTTCCACGCGGACGAAGTCGCGGGCGGCCGCTATGGGGACTAAAGTTAAGTGTAGTTTAAATGTAATTATTTCTATTGTAATTTGCTCCAAATAAATATTTTCTATTCTATTCTAAAATGCTCACTTTTATGGGAGTAATAATTAAAAGTGACGGCATCAATTTTAAACCTAAGACATATTTAGTAGGGAGCAGTACGTTTATGTAAACTTACTAAAAAACACTACACGAGATACTGGGTGTGTGTTGTCCCCTCTTGATTCTATCTTTTTGACTGTGGGAGAGCCACGCTTCGGCATGAATGGGCCGGCTCGACCGGAGTGATACCACTGCCTCACAGAAAACCGGCGTGAAGCAGCCCCTGTGCTGTGTTTCGCTGAGTGAGTGAGGGTTACCGGAGGCCCACTCAGGGGGGAAGGGGATAAAAGGTTGGCAGCGTACTTGTTAACTCCACTGGTTGTTGCCAAGTGTCCATGGGCGGCGGCAATTGCTTACCATCAGGTGATCCGCCTGCTCGCTGCTGACCTATCACATAAAAACAAAAAAAAATGAATCTGGACCTTATGTCAAAATTTTTAGGTGAAAATGCGCTTTTTATAGGTAGGAAATTGAAATTAATTTTTTCTTAATTTTTCCTTAAGTATTCATTTTTATCTGAGAACACCCATTTTGAGTATTAGGGCCCATTAAATTAGTCGTAAGTGTCCACATACGTTGGATAATGGGGACAAGAAAGCTCGGGCTAACAGCCGACTTTTCAACCAACGTAAATGCCTACTTAGGTCTCTTTTCCATTTCGCTACTCATTTGGGCTATTTCCTACCAGTAGGGCTTAACACTAAAATAATTCTTATGACAAAAATATAACTGTGCAGATAAGACTATCCTGGTTAAAATTGTGCCATTTTTCATAAAAAAATCGAACGTCTGATAGGTGCCGCTATAGTTATAAATATATTATGTCGCTATAATTAAAAAAATATGTATTGGGTAGAATACCTACCTAATTTACGAAAGTTCTCAATAACCTTAGACTTTAAATCATATAAATTGGAATTTGACTGTTTATTATTCTTTAAACTTAACCTTTACCTAAATTAATAATAAATAGTTATGTTATTTATTACTAATAGTAACGGTTTCGTTAAACTACGATGATTTTTATTGGTGTTAGTTTGGTAGAATCTATTTATTGGAGATTAGATTTCTTTATGATAATAATACCACAGCAAAGCTATTCAAATAAAAAGGCAGTCAAGTTGTAAATCACATTTATGTCAATAACGCGTTAATGTATGCTAAGCCGTGTATCTTTTTAAAAGTCAATCGTATGACATTTAACTGACAACATTTCTCATTGGTTTTCACTGTGTATTGTGTAGTCGAGATTGATTTAATTAAACCTTTTGTGTATGAAATATATCTTATTATTCATATTAGCTGACAGCACTGTCATTCTCGTGCCGATGATTTTGCCGCAAGCTATTGTCTTCGAAAGCCTCCAAGTAAAAACAGAGCGGCATTTCGTGTGAAACCTGTCCTTACAATGTACTTAATAAATCATGTGATGAAAAAAGGCCACACAGGAGGGCTAAAAAAAGTGTTAAATTTAAACCTTGCCCAAATGCCTAAGTCAACCCTTCTCTCCATGTTATGGGTCCGCTTACAGGCATACACGGCCGCTTGCTCACGCGATTCACCGATCCAACTAATTAATGGGTAGCTAAAAAACTCAAGAATAATAAGTCTTTGGACACTGCCTCGGTGGCGCAAAATAATTAAGTGGCTTATGGGCAGTTTTTCCGAATATTCTTCTGAACTTTATCGTTCATATAATATATCCCCTTTCCCCTCTCCTGTATTTTCTGATCTCTATGATACATACGTCTTATGTATTTATTTATTGTTTATTTCGTTACAGCAAGTAGGTCAAATATTAAACACATTCTGGAAACAAACCCTCCGGCAGATACTTAAATAAGATCAGAAACTGGAAACATCTTGATTGTGCTGTGCCATAGCTGCGCGAGAATTCAGTGTAGGAACCTTTTTGCTGTCATTATCGCGCCAAAATTGGCGCCAAACAAGCAGGCTAACTGGTTCCGGGTGACAATCATCATGATAAATTAGTTCGTACATTAAATCCAAGAATATCTTGGCGATCACCTTAAAAATCGACCGTTTTGTAATTGTCATTGCCTTACAAATTAATTGGCCGGTTGATATGATCATTATTTTTTTAAACTACTTGGCAATAACTGCTAAATATTCGTTTTACATCTTCTTCGCCTGTACGGCAACATAATTATACTTGTTATTGACAATTTAGTTACTTATTGTGTTAATATTACTATTTACTGTAGTTCAACTACTATTTATTGTAGTTTAATATTTAAGTAGTACCTATCGATGAATTATAAACAAAGTATCGATTCAAAAATATTTACCTACTTTCTTACAGTCCGTAATAAAAATAAGGTTTTGCAAAAACTGCAAACTTGCAAAAACTAGGAAGTATTGCAACAACATACTACTAGTCGATTAGGAGATTATGCCAATGAATATTGTTTTTTTTTCTTATGTCTTTTCTTTATGTTCTTGTCGATAGTCTATTTTTTCTCCGTATTAAGAACTTGAAATATGATCAATTTTTTGTTTGTTGTCATATTGGAAAGGTCAACCTAGAGTTGTGTTGTGCCAGTGTGTGAAGTAAAAATGGATCAAGTTTTTTGCGAATAGCAATGTAACATCTAGGAACTGGTCTGGTGGCAGAACCGCATTTTTTAATTCTTGGACCCATTTTGAAGCAATCCTCAGGCGGCGAATAAATTACGGAAAAATGTATGAATCGCTGTAATAAAAACGTGGAGGCTTTTATAAGGAATTCATTCGAAAGGTCTTGTCCGTTATATGGAGCTTTGCTGAAGTGAAAAAAAATCCTTGCAGAAAAATTTACAAAAAATACTGTAATTAAATTTGTCAATAACTGTAATTATTTTACTTACCATCACCACAAATAATTATACACGAAGGGAAGGGTCTAGCCGACCGACATTGAAATCGGGGAAGTTGTAGCATTATTTCGTATTGTGTCTTTCCAACACGTTTATCCCTGTCATTTACGTCGAAACACGGCGAAATCACTGTAAGGGCGCATGAATGTTGACAGCCTCAATAGCGCAGTGGCTAAGGTGTTTGCTCGAAGCGCGAAAGGTCCCGGGTTCGATTCCTGGTCAAGTCAATTTAGGAAACCACATTCTCTAAATTTTCTTGGGTTTGGGTGTTCTAGGTAGACGTTCCCAGTTAACTATCCGTCACTCATAATACAGGGGTTGCCCTTCTTTGAGACCAGGTTGATTGGTTTGATTGTCGATTGTCTAGCGCATTTATTTGTTTTAATACGTGTGCGTAGCAAGTTTAGCTTCTTCATGTCTAGCATTTAAGCCATCCTTCTGTGTATTATTTTGTGCCATCACCCTGACTCAGTCACCCCAAATGAATCTTGATCTCCGTAACAAGTTTCTGTTGTCAGTCACCTGTTGTCAGGCCGACTGTTGTTGGTGACTGAAATCATTCACAACGTACACTGGGCATTTCCAGGTAATTGGGCTCAGTTGATGGCCTATATATTTGAATCAGTTCGAGTCGGTTTTAAAGCTTTCTTAGGTCCACTAGAGTAGAGACTAGAGAGTCGCAAGTGTGCTGTCAACCTTTAACTCCCTTTTTTGGGCAATACTCGACGATACACAGCGCAGGCGCTGCTGCACGTGGGTGGGTCTTCTGTGAGGCCTGTGGTATCACTCCGGTCGAGCCGGGACATTCATGCCGAAGCGTGGCTCTCCCACGGATAAATGATTTCGACCAAGTTTGTTTAAGAGAGTTGAATAATGCTTTGCTTTGTAATCTAGGCAGAGTTGTCAGAATAACCCTGTACGTACATTGTGCTTTATCTACATATCGGCCCGGTTTAATCGAAGAAAAAACCAGAGTTAAAGAACTTCGTGTGTTATGTTAATCAGCCGCGGTTCGTCGACCGGCCTTCATCATCGTTTGCACTGAGACAAATCTGTTTTGGCCGATGGCAAAAATTGGAACTAATACTGCCTTGGTCTTCGGAGAAATGACGCTTTTGACATTTATTTATATACCTACCGTTATTTTTTATCGTTTTAACGCCAAAGCTCTCTTAATAGGTATCAAGAGTAAAGCCCTTTTGTCATGTTAGTTCCAAAAATCTACAGTTTTATACATTTTTACCGGGTGGATATTCTATTTTGTATGGAACAGCTGTATCAATGGATCTGGGTGTCGACAACATCATGCAAGTCATCTTATATGGTTTTCTTTAAGCCCTTTCGTCGCGTTTTCAATATTATTAATATATTTGTAAATAGGTATTCCTAAATAGAAACAAGTCCAACCAAAAACATAAATGTAAAAAGGAGAGCCAAGTTCAATACAATTTGGCTTTTTCACCTTCATTTTATTAAAAAAAATACAATATATTTGTCAACATTGCTGCTGAATCTCAAGTTACAACTTATAACTTAACAGGGCAATGGCAAGCAATTACATACTATCTTCGTAAGTGAAATAAGACAGAGTGGCGATTAGGGTCTGGATATGATGGCAGTTTGATGGACATCGATCCTTGAAGTCGCCGAAATGTCACATTGACACGTGACATTTAAGACGTTTGACATTTCAGCCGCGATTGATGATGGAGCAGTGTAATTTTATAGAGGCTATTTAAATTCGACTGTTTTATTATCTTGTCTATGGATGGTTTTTTGACATCGACCAATAATACGCGTGTAATTTATTCCAAGCTTCTAAATGAATGCGGAATTAATTTGCTTTTTATTATTTAAGCATAGGTACTTGTTCGACCGCGCCGGCATTTGATTTCATTAAGTTAAGTAGAACGTTTGTGATGAAGAAATTGAAATTAAATAAATAAAAAGCGCCAGACAATCACACCAATCAACTTAGGTCTCAAACTAGGGCAACCCCTGTACTATGAGTACCAGCTGGGACGATAACTAATTAGGGGCGTCAACCCAGAAAACTCAGACCCAAGAAAATTTAGAAGATTTAGTTTCCTAAATTAACTTGACCGGGAATCGAACTCTGAACCCTTCACTGCGCCATCGATGCAATCAAATTTAAGAAAAGGATCTCCCTATTCCCTACTTAATCTTCTGTGATTCACTAATTAATCACGGAATATAAGAAATTACGGTAACATTTGCAATCATAAATTTGGCAACTCTACCCCTAAGGGGGTAAAACGGGGTAAGTCGCAGGCAGCTGTTAGTACCTAATTAACACGGTTAAATCATGGTTTCTTCGAACATTTTTCATTGTTGATATGTTAAAGGAAAACAAGAGTTTATTAATTTACAACTTACTTAAATAAATTATCAAAGTCTACATAATTATGAGGAATAAGCAATTACCATTAAAAATCGGCGCTGTACAGAATTGAAAAAGCACACGATTAAAGTTTACGATGTCCTGAGTCAGGTTGGGGTTATTTTTAAATTAATTTAAGTTCGTGGACGCGTGGACGCTCACAATGAAAGCCATTTAAAATAATGATCGATCGTATCACAAAAACTGAAAGTCAATTGTAGTAATTGGTTGTGTTAAGAGCCCATCTCATTATAGATACTTTCGTTATCCTTGATTTAAGTGAATGAACAAATAAATTGAGTCACTGTCAATTACTGGCTTTAGTTTTTGACCGACCAAAAGAAAGAAAGAAAACTCATTTATTAAGGAGGAGGTTATCAGTTCGACCGTATATTTTTTTATGTATGTTTGAGCCACGATTATTCCGCCAATGGGAGCTGTCGTGTGTGAGGAATCCACTTAGATTGCGTACTGTTAGACTAAGGTCCAATCTCAACGTTATTGGTTGTTTAGTGACAATTTGACACCCCACATAAAATCTATCACCGTGTACATGAACCTCAGTTCTAGAGTACCATCTAGCGAATTTTTCATACGCGATAGCCCCCTTAATGATCCAATAAAAAAAAAATGTTATAAAAAACGTACCTCCTTTAGAGGTAGTTCCAAATCATAATTCATAAGAGAAATACCAATTCCACATTCACAGTCTATTTAATTTTGTAGGCTAAAGGTAAAAGGAGAAGCAATTAGTAAGCAAGTGAACGTTTTGTCAGTTCTTTGACAATGAAATCAATATCGGAAAGGAAGGGCGTGATTAACGAGGTGTCGTTTATCAAGGTGCCAATCAGGCGTTAATCAATGCCTAAGAAGAGAGCATTAATCAATGGAATAAGGATATGATGAGATCTCGTTGATAGTTCACGATTGATTTCTGGGCTCCGTACCTGAGGTGAAAAGAAAATTATACTTATTACTCTAAAATGCATCAAGTCATGAAATTAATTGATGGCGCCACTGCCGTTTACGTCATAGGCATGGTATCCCTATTGGTTACATTACTATGGAACCCCGTTTAAAGTTCCTCTATAATAAAGGTAAGCAGCGCACTTGTGACTCCACTGGTGTTGCAGGTGTCCATGGGCGGCGGCAATTGCTTACCATCAGGTGATCCGCCTGCTCGTCTGCTACCAATCGCATAAAAAAAACTTTTCACGACTTTATTGACAGAGTAGGGGACAGAGTGACAGAGTGACCAGAGTGACCTAGGGATATGAATTAATGATTCAGTTGGGCTTATTCTTTTGTCTATGAGCTGGAAAGGTCAGACGGCAGTCGCTTCATTGTAATTACCAAACCGTTTCAAATCTAGATCATGGTCCAAGAGTAACCTGCCTCCAATCAAAACAGTTCACTAGCACTTTTTACGGGACGGCAACTCTGACTCATCGTGGGGGGAAGTCGAAGAAGAATAAAGGGAGGCATGGTGACGGAAAAGAGCAGTGTTCAAAAAACTGCCAGAAGAAAGTAGAGAGAAATTGGAGAGGCATATATGCTCTGCAGCAAGTGGCATCATTACAATTAGGTTACCTATTTAAAAGAGGGGAGGGGGGGGAACCCACGAAACGTCGCTGCGTCATAATAGGTAGAACGATGATCAAAGCATCCACTGGTGTTACGAGTCTAACTCAAGAAAACTATGTCAGTAAATTCCATTTGGAATATTTTTAGCGCCTGTCTCAGTAAACACCCTCGTAATGATTCATCATAATATTTTGTCGAATTGTTACGAAATTAATAGGCAATGGAAATTAGCCCACTAGATAAGATATTCAGATCGATGCTTTCGAGGTTAATTGGTTTGTAACTTTGTATTAGAAAACTAAATTAATTGCGAGTAAGTTTTTTTAAGACGAATACACAGTCATTATTGTGCCTTATTGTTGTGTTTCTTATACCTGTTAAACTGTCTAATGTAAATGAATGAATTGTTTTTTTGGTCCTTCGAGCCGGATTCAAACGAGTCTCTTAGTCGATTGTAGGTATATTTACTTGGTATCTTCCAACTAGACGGTACCGTCTAGTTGGAAGATACCATGCCATGATTTCAAGAGACTCAAATAATACTTAAATTGCGTATATTTACAATATTAGCATCGAGGAGGTGTCCCCACACCCGCGCAGACGGAGGGCGCGCGTGCGCACGCGAGGTGGGTGCCAAGTGGCGGTTACGACACCGCTGAGGTAACATCGCACTATTGTCCGGTTGGATGTAACAATTACCATAAGCCCGTTCAACAATGCTTACCGATATTATTGTGCATTATTGGTTAGTTTAATAAGCAGCAAACTGGTTATGCAGTTAGATGTAAACGTTATTTTAATTGATGTTTAATTACGTTGGTAAACTTTAAAAATACACATTTCATCTCTTAAAGTCAGGTGTAAAATGAGTGTCCTAACTACCAGGAGAACTCTGCGAAAGCACACGAAAACGGGGTGGTTAAAATCATGGGTTCGCTCTTGAGCGTCAAAAATAAGTTCTTTAAACTATTCAAGGTTCAATTTGCAGGACCAATGGCTTTACATGCTTTTGGAGGCATGGAGGTACTCGTACAAGACCGCCATCTTCCAGACTTCGGGCTGTCGTTAAGAATTTCTCAATTTTGACCCGACCCCCCAGGTCGGTTCCAAGCGCAGCTGTCGCTTTAAAATGCGACCTGCTACCTACTGCGCCATCGAGCCAGTTAAATACAATAAGATTCTGTGGGTAACTGTAAAACAAGCCGCATCGGCTGATGCAATCCAAAGATTTTAATTAGTATCTAAGTGGTTTTTAGTGTACAAATTTGGTGTTACTTTGTGCAATGAAGTGCCGCAGGGTGATATTAATATAAGAATCATTGAATTGTGTTTAACACTGCTATTGTGTGTCGAGTGAATTGTCACGTGAACAACTTGCTTTGACCTAATAGAGTCTTAAAACCTACGGCTTTGTTAAAAATAGTGTCCACAGAATCCTTAGGACATTAAAACGCTAAACACCGGCGTTTTATTGAGTGACTGTGACTTCGACTGACTTCGACTGTTGACTACACTTTATCAATCTACACTTGACATTGGCAAAATTAAATGTGTCGTGAACACAATACATTCCATATGACAAAAAAAAATATAATAAGTAATTATAGATAACAAATGTACCAGCCTGGAATTATTTATTGTTTACGAACTCTTATTAATTACTGTGTAAATCGGAAACAATAACTGCCGCTCTCATACGCGTCATTTAATCTTAATGCTCATTATCTTAATTATAGATAGTCTTTACGTCTATTAAAATAAGGTTCAATGCCAATATTTTTACTAAAGTGACAGTTGAGGTTTGATTAACGTTTCTGAGTCTGGCAGTTAAACATGCAGGGCGCCAGTTTTTACACTACAAAAACAGAAGCCCAATTCCGCCCTCTAATCATATATTATTATGATTAATTTTTTAAGCCCGTGACGGACGCCCACGGACGCAAATGTCAGTGTGGACCACTTAGAGCGGCTGGCCGTGACATTACCGTCGCCCGCGCAGGTTCCGCGATACTGAGTATTGTTTGCTCCACTGTTGATCCTGTTGGGACGGATGCTCGGGTAGAACACTAAATTGGACCAACAAGATCATGGCTGTAAAGTCTATTGCGTCAAGAAAGTCTTTAAAACGGATTTTTGGGGCACTAAAGAGCGATTTACACTTCAATAAGAACAGTAGCGAGTTAAGTTGCTTCATCAGACACAGCAAAAATGACTTAACTCGCTGATGAAGCGCTCTTAACGAAGTTCTCATGTTTTATAACAAACTAGCGGCCGCCCGCGACTTCGTCCGCGTGGAAAAGTAACTTTTTACCCCCCTTTTAACCCCTTACAACCCCCTTAATATAGCCTATAGCCTTCCTCGATAAATGGACTATCCAACAAAAAAAGAATTATTCAAATCGCACCAGTAGTTTCGGAGATTAGCGCGTTCAAACAAACAAACAAACAAACAAACAAACAAACTCTTCAGCTTTATTATATTAGTATAGACTAGTGGCCCGCCCTCACTTCGCTTCGGGACCGTAATTCAGAAATGAACCAATAGATGGCGCTGTGTCCAGTTACATCGCGCAAGCGTTCCGTGTTTTCTGTTTACCTATAAGCCTTTTCGTTGTCTATTGAAGTTATCTCTTTATAAATAGTATAGAAAGAGTTACCATACCCTATGGCATAAGTGGCAGTGGCAGCATAACTTTTTTTAACTAAAAAAAATAAATCGTTCAAATGATTCCCGGCTACGTCGGCCAATCTTAACTGATAATATTATAGGATATAATTATAATTAGTGCTCAAGTGTGATACGACTGAAGAGAGAATGACGGCACACTTTGTCTGTAATAGTTTATATTACCAATGTTTGAAAATCATATTACCCAACGTATCAATAGCACAAAACATGTCACAATATAAAAAAAACAATAAATATTCTACCAAATTCGATATCATTTCCGCGTTGAATAACGGTAACATCACTACCTATTTAAAGCACGGTACCAAAGTATTTTTAGTTTAATTAAATTGTAATGACTAAGTAACTCTATCGCAATTAATTGCCAATAAAATATAACATCTTAATATTTACGTCTTTAAGTAGTAATTGGCGTGCCAAGAATGCTAGGGGCTTTTCCTTTTAATCGATTCATGCACTCAAAATACACCATATTGAATGTAAGTAATACGATATGAATATTGACTACAATATTAACGAAACTTTCGAAATAAATAAGAAATTTAAGTTATTTAAAAAGGTTTGTGTCTGATTATATCCCAAATGATATCTATAGGTAATCTAAACGGATTTAAATAATACGATAAAGGTTTTGCACGTCCGATTGCGCCCGCGCAAGCTGTCAGTAACAGAGATATTTATTTTCGGTAGATACTTCAACCGGTCTGGATAATCGAAGACATACGATAAGAAGCGAGCTTATTTAAACCACCCGATAAACGTAACATGCTTTTTAAATTCGAGCATTATTTATGGTGACATAAGGATCTGCATGTTTCTGGCAAAGATATTGGAATATAAAACAAGATGGTGCACTATGAAAATGAATGCAATGTAAATTTCGATTCTATGTAGTGGGAATAAAGATTACTTTGAAATGCCAAATCGCTGTACGGAAAATCGAGCCGAGCGAGATTTCGCTATATAGGATGATGTCCTTGTCTAATGGGTTGCCATCATAAGAAAAAAAAACCTTTGTGGTATAACTTAAGCAAAGTTTATATTTCTTCTTCTGGGGAACTTTCAAAATATTTAATAATTTAAAGGAATAATAAGTTGGAATTAATAATGTCTTTTTTATTTTTTTTATTTTAAACCATGATAAACGACTGTTTTTATGTAAAAGTCGGTGATATGGTAGTTTTAATTATAATCAATATGCAATACTTGGCGTCTGGACATCACCATTATGGCGGCGGAAAAAATAATTTGAAAGTTTGTATTATTGTGACGACAAAAATAATGTGTAAAAATTGTGATTATTTATTTATAATGGTTCTTACTTGTTGTGTGATAGGATGCAAAAGTGAATCTTATAAAGGTTGCGGTGTATCTTTTCTTAAGTAAGTATTTAGTCAAAGTTTTATTTTTGCATTGAGTAGGGTGTCCATTTCGCTTGTCATCTAAAGACGGATTTACTTTTTTATTTTTTTTTGGACAAATCGGAAAGTTTTCATGGTCGAATAAATTGCATGATAATGGACGTCCATAAAAAGGTCATGTTACGTAAAAAGTGTAGCAATAAATCTATTTAATTTTTAAATTAACAAATCGTAAAGTATGTACGTTTGTATGAATAATACGCTATGGCCGGTTAAATGTGCCACAAAGTGTATTATTATAGGTAGGTAAATAGAAAATCTAATAGGGCTAGCACAAACTTTTCGAAAAGTCGGTAGTATCTTTGTATCGTACGTATACCTACATAATAAGGAATTTTAATTTGGAACTTGTGTTTTTTTCATACAAAATTACTCATAAATACTCAAACGATACTTTGAAACGTTCGTGCTAGCCCTTCCAGTTTGAGTGGGCTTCACGAGTTTCCTATAATAAAGAACGCGATGTCCGACTAACAATAATTGTAATCGAAAATTTAAATCGTGTGGTCACCTTATTAGAGTAGGACGCCAACCAAAATAGAGACATCTCGCGAGGCTCGAATGCAAGTAATGAGTGCGCCATCTTGTTATAGTGTAAAATCTTTGGTTTCTGGTGGCATAATTATCGTGAGTTGACACCGAGGAGGTCCAAAGTGGTCTTGCGCATTCAAACGTGTTAAGATCGATTTATTGGGGTATACTTACCCATGTTAAGGAATTGTGTTCTCCAACTTATTTAGCCTTAAATTCAAATCTTTACAAGTTGCGCGAGCTGTAAAACGTGCAAAAAATGTCAAAGTGCAATCCACCGAGATATAATAATGTTTCTCGATTCTCATACGTTATTTATGCACTTTTATGCACCGTGTAAAGAGCAGAAGCTTTAATTTTTATTGACGTTGTAAATCTGGATATTGCCAGTCGATACAAAGCGGTCAGATATGAAAATTAATTAAGAGGTACCTTTAATGATTGATGAATGTAAACTGTTTAATAATAAATTACTTATTGGCTACAATTGGGACAGCCCTAAGATATTGTTATTGGTAGAGATGTTCCTATGTAATCGTAACCGTACCCGAACCAGATAAGTAAATAAAAAACTGAAAATGTCCGACATCCGTGAAGTTTACATTGCAATATGTAGAGACCGTGTAATAATAAAAAATCCACTAGTACCGAGTGAAGAAACGACCGTGTAATTGTACGTAGCTGCAGAAATTGTCCCTTTACTCATAGCATTCCATAAAAACTTAGTTTCTCTACGAGCAGCTCTTCTATTGGTGCTTACCGCTTCGCTTCTTCGGTACAGGTAGCCCAAGGCTGTGTTTCCACTGAAGCGGCTCCGCTTCGCCGAGAGCGAACTATCAATAGAAGTGCGTAAAAACTCTGCTTCTCAATAAGCAAGCTTCTTCTACTGGTTTCCCCTTCAGCGGAAGCGCAACTTTATGTGATAGGCTTTTCTTCTCGGCCAAGCTGACGCATAAACACCTAAACAGTAACGTCTCTTTTATTATTAATTCACAATTCATACCTATTCATTCTATTTTTTCACTTACCTATAAATCTGCAATTAACTGACATTCAACGTTGAGTAACCTATTATCCGTACCCGAAAACGTAGGTAATCAAATCGAGAATGTCACATCCCTAGTTATGGGTAGACGTTTAAAGAGGCAAGCTGGGTCATGTTTGGATCAGATGGATGTAAAATTTATCTGAAGTCGATGCTAATGTTATGTCGTTATTTTGTGCTGTTATGATCATAAAAATATTTTTATATAGGTAGCTACTTAGTAATTGATTTAAAAGTGGTTTGCCTATAGGGTAACCCTTTACTTTTATTTATATTATACACACGTATTTTATTTTAATCTTTATCTACCTTGTTTATAATACATATGATAAAAATGTTAAAATCTGTGCCTATACATTGAATATTTAAGTAAAAAAATACTTGGGGTGAACAAAAAATAGTAACAGAACATGAATCAGTGATTTTTAGAATGTTTGTTTGTCTGTATGTTCGTGCTAATATCGGAAACTACTTACTGAAAGGATTTGAATGAAATTATTTTACTGTAGGTACCTATAGCCGTAAGACCAAAAATATTTTAGTGGCAAACCAACCTCCACCCGAGCGGAGCTGCGGGCGTCCACTAGTGATTCAAATAAATATTATGCAATTGATTCAATTTTATTGAGGTGTTGCATAGATATCTGTGAGGCTTCCTAAGAAAGGCACAAATCGTTCAGTGCCTTATTAATAGAGAAAACTTCTTTCCTTTTTTCTCTCGCCATTATTCAACAAAACTAAAAGTTTTAGGTTGGCAACACAAAATATACAAAACTATTGTAAAGACCTAAGTTTTTGATTATTTTCACCGTCTTTATTTACCGGAACACAGTGCTAAACTGCATAAAATTGCAGTTTACTTTCCGCATTCACTTCGATAACAGGAGTAGGATGCAATTACTGACGACGTAAGACTCATTCTATGTGAATTTACAGCTGATACTCGCCAAAAGATGACGTTGAATATGATGCCATTATTATTCACTACTTGAGGGGAGAATAGGGCAAAATGTGAAATTCGATCAATAGTATAGAACAAGAAAATCAAACTTCGAAGGTCATTGTATGTACTATTACAAGAATAATTAATTACTTACCTAATTGTTGTGCCATACCTATATTTTATTTCTATGCAATAAGGAATATGTATCAACATTATCTTTTCCGTCAGGGCGTGTCCAGAAAGGAGTTACAGCCTTATCATATCAGAAATAACGCTCAAAATAACTCAGTAAATCCCCGAGAATAGTCGAGCAGTAAATTTTAGAATCTGCTCACAGATCGTGTTGTCCCTTTCTAAGTCAATTTTATGATAGATAGGTACCATAATTTGACACAGGACGGTCTTGCTGTCCACTCTGAGTTACTTCAGAATTGACTTCTCTAACATATTATGTTAGAGAAGTCAATTCTGGGCGAAGTAACTCAGAGTGGGCAGCAAGACCGTCACTGTGTCAAATGTGGAGAACAAGATGATGTGTTGAACTCTAACCCCTAAGCAAAATCTCTAGGAGTCTAGGATGTCAATCTCTGCGTATTCGCGGTCCTTTACCCCACAGCTGGGTCTCTACCGAGTTGCTATATGTATAGGTTTGTATATTACAACAAGTGGCGCTGTTGTGCTTAAACTAACAACGGGTGTGAAAAATATTGTTTTAAATGTAAATAGTAATTGAATCGTTTTTTCCACGTTGAATTCGAGTCTGTCGTGTTGCAATTATCGTGTATAAATGAAGGTGTGAAGAATTGTGTTGCAGAAACGTTGGATTCATGATAAATATTGCTGGTGCAAAAACTGTCAATTTTCATTCGCTAGCGGTTGTGTTGAGTGAAACGCGATATCAAATCGAACTAATATACCTAGTGAGCAACTGCTGCGTAATTAGTGCTCTATTTGTCGCTGGTTTTTCGTTGTGCCTGTGCTATTATAACCTAATTTATTTTGTCCAATGACTCATAATATTGGGTAAATTGCACATCTCTGGATAACAGCACCATCTACTGGGTGCTTACTGAAACAGAACGCCTTTTTGAGTGTGCTTTATTACTAACAAGTTTATCGACTCGTTGGGTTTTTTGGTTGCATGTGAGTTTTTTGTATGCCAATAGAGGGCGCTTACTAACAAAATACAATCACCAAGTCTGTTGCTTGTTTAGAGTTCAAGATGGATAATAGTTCACATACATGCGCAGGGTGCCAAAGATCTCTGCCGAAAAGAGAATATTTGAAATGCGTAGCTTGCCAGGCTTTTTACGATATTGACTGTGCAAATATCACGTACAAGTTTTTCAGTATTATGACTAAGAAGGATAAGTGGCAATGCCCTGAATGTAAGAGCAACATGCCTAAAACGGGTAATGTAAATACGCCGATCCGTCCAGTGACTACCTCCTCCCAAGAAAAAGACGGCCTTTCATCACCTAGCGCATCTAGCAGCGAGACCGATTTTGCTAATATCACTATGAGAAACAGACCAACAACCAAGGGGCCAGAAGTAAGTGGGGAAGCCAAGCTGTCCTCTGACTTAATTGTCGAGATTAGGCTCCTGCGTGAAGACATGAGGGCAGTCCGAGCCGAGATGTCAGAATTTCGACATGCTATTTCCAGTCTTACGTCTGCCGTGGGAGTTTGCAACAGCCGCATAGACGAGCTCGCGCTTAGAGTAGAGGTTTTGGAAAACCAATCCCAGGCGACCAGCGGCGGCGGTGATACATCTAGTCTGGAAAAATCCATTGAGAATCTCAAACTAGAATTGAACGATCGCGACCAGCAACTGCTTTCTAACGATATTGAAATCGCGGGTATTCCAGAGGAAAAAAACGAAAATTCCACTCACTTAATGCTTACTGTGGCTGCTAAGCTGGGTATAGACTTGGAGGAGCGAGACGTAGTGAACGCGGAGCGTTCGGGCGCTGTGCGTCGCGCGGAGCCGAGCGGTGCGGAGGCGCCGCCGCGCCCCCTGGTGGTGCGGCTGGCGCGCCGCGCGCAGCGCGACGAGCTGCTCAATGCTGCGCGCGTTCGCCGTAACATCACCACAGCGGGCCTGGGACTATCGACGTCGGAGCGGCGCTTCTATGTGACGAGAGACTAACGCGATCTAATCGTCACATTTTTCACAAAGCTCGAAGTGAATCTCAGCGGGCAAACTGGAAATACGTCTGGACCCGTGACGGAAAAATATTCACTCGCAAAGAGCATGGAGCGTCTCGTTACCGTCTGCGTTCAGAAGAGGACATCAGCAAAACTTTTGGTCTCATAGGTCGTTAGATCACTTAGTCATTCTACCCTTTTTTATGATAGTATTAAGTTTTATTACTTTTTCTACACAAAGACTTTTTTCCTTCCACTGTAAAAAGTTCTCACTCTGCTCTTTTCTTAGTTTGAGACGGTGTAACTTTTGTAATTCTTTATTTACTTTTAACAAACTTCTGATAACAAAGTTATTATGTTTTTTATCGATTTACAAATGTTTTTATCTCCATTTGCGACACAAAATTTGCTTATTTTTATACCGTACAAAACTAGTTTTGTTTTGTTTTTCTAATGTTAAGTTTAAGAAGTTACATATAGACTATAAAGTAAAGTATATTTCATGTTATTTTGTACGTAAAAAATACTATAATAAGTATAATAAACTTAAGTGCAAGATATCTTTTAGCTGTGCTTACAATTATAGTTCCTTGGTAAAAAATGTAGGAATAGTATTAGTATATTGCTTGTTTATATTACCTTTATGTTTTGCTAAACTTATATCATCTAAACAATCTGATGTTAAAATTTTACCCGTAGACTTTAAAACAAAATATACTGTATGTTATTTTATATCAGAAAGATGTTATCAACACTGTCAATTGAACTTCATAATATCTGCCAGATATTCATACTATTATTATTCGTTGGTATATAATGTAACAATTTTTCTTTATTGCTTCCTCAATGAATACGAGCTAACAAATTATTATAAAATAATAATTCAGATCCTAATAGCCTATCCACTAACCGTTGCTTACTTAACACTAAACACATTTTACTCTATAATAAGCCCAATTTAATTTTAATCCTACAATATGTCTATATTATCCAAAACGCAATAATTTATTTACCTATCGTACCTACATACCTTATAAGTATGTAAAGAAAATTAATATTTTCTTTTAATTGATTATGTACGACCTCCGTCGCGCGCGATGTTATTTTCTCTATGCTCCGTCGGATTGAAGCTGTCGTCTTGACGTGATTAAAGACGTTCAAGAAAATGGACTAGAAAGTCACATAAATAATTATTTTATTTTAATAACATATTTTAAGGACGCGACAGTGTAATTGTAAACATTAATGTCGTTTCTTTTATTTTATTACAGGTAAGGTTCTGTTTATGTGTTAGTTGTGTCACTCAAGACATAATTCTTATGTAGGTAAATAATACGACTATGTAAAAATTAAAACAATAAATCTTTTATTTTATTACAGAAACTAATTGGTGTTTTCATTCACTGTCACGATCAATAAATCTTATAAAAACGACATTTATTGTCTTAAAATGGAGAAGTTAAAATTACTTTTCAAGCGA